>JAJTUV010001058.1:1235000-1835000 GCA_021653895.1 Mastomys natalensis
ACATTTTGGCGCCATCAATGTGGGGCACAGACACCCACGGACTTCAAGAAGGAACAAGCCACTACTGCCAGACCCTGTGGAAGCCTCCAGGACTCCCACCGCTGCTCACCCCTTTTCCCACATTTACAAGGGGGACTTCAGTTAAAGAAAGGAGGGGAAGAGGAAAAAGGGGAGACAGGATCAGGTGTAGAGAAGATAGGGAGATGTACAGAAGGTCAGGAAATTGAACAGAGGCATGTAGCAATGATAGTTGGGGACTTGGAGGATTGTCAACAGAAAGTCCCAGACACCTGAAAATCGAGAGGCTCCTAGGACCCAGTGGGTATGACATTAGCTGAAATACCTCCAAAAAGGGGAGAGAGAACTATAGAGACCATACTCAGATGGCCTCTGGTTGAGGGATGGGGGCCACCCATACTTCTCAAAATTTTAACCCAGAATTGCTCTTTTCTGAAGGAAATATGGGGACAAGAAGTGGAGCAGAGACTGAAGGAAAGGCCATCCAGAGATTTCCCCACCTGGGGATCCATCTCATTTGCAGCCATCAAACCCAGACACTATTGCTGATTGATGCCAAGAGGTGCTTGGTGACAGGAGTCTGATATGGATGTCTACTGAGAGAGTTGACCAGAGCCCTACCTTTACAGATGGGGATGCTTGTAGCCAACCATCAGACTGAGCAGGGAGAACCCAATGAAAGAGTTAGGGGAAGGATTGAAGGAGCTGAAGAACAATAGGAAAAACAACAATATCAATCAACCAGATACCCCAGTGCTCCCAGGGACTAAACCACCAACCAAAGAGTACACATGGAGGGATCCATGGCTCCAGCTGCATATAGTCTTGTCTTACATTAAAGGGAGAGGAGGCCCTTGGTCTTGTGAAAGTTTGATGCCCCAGTGTAGGAGAAAGCTAGGGCAGTAGGTAGGAGTGTTCATATGGGTGAGGAAGCACTCCAGTGGAGGCAGGGGCATGGAGAATGGAATCGGGGATTCTCAAAGAGGAAACCGGGAAGGAGGGATAACATTTGAAATGTGAATAAACAAAATAACCAATAAAAAATTTTAAGAAATTAATCATGATAATGAAAATCAAAATTACTCTTAGATTTCATCTTACACGTTTCAGAATGGCTAAGATCAATAAAACAAGTGACAGCTTAGGCCTGAGAGCACATGACACAAGGGTTCATTGCTAATGATGTTGCAAATTTATACAGTCTCTATGCATAATAGTGTAGTGGGTTCCTCAGGAAGATGGGATTTCATCTAGCTGAAGATCCAGCTATATCATTCATAGGAATATATCCAAAGGACACTTTATACTTTCACAGATACACTTGCTTATCCATGCTTATTACCTCTCGGTTCCAGTAATTGGAAACAAAAAAAGAAAGTGTGGTATATTTACACAGTGGAGTACTACTCAGTTATTTACAAAGCAAAATCACTAAATTCATTTGTAGATAAATTGATCTAAAAAACATTCATTTTGAGTGGTATAACACAACCCCAAAAGACAAATATTTGAACAAATATTTGTGGTTAATAGCTGTTAAGTCAATAAGAACAAGTCTAAAATCTATAGAGCCACTGCAGTTAGAAATAGAGTATAGGATTGGGGGTGTGGGATGGGGGTCAGGGGCATGTAGATCTAAGGAGAAAATAGAAATAAAATAGTTAAGTAATGAAAGTGGAGAGTCAGGAAGAAGGGGATCAAGTAGGGAGGGGTGGGGCAAGAAGGGAATGAAAGAGGGAATACAGAGAGAAACAACAAAAATTAAGGGCCATTTGAGTGTTCATGTGGAGGACTGTAGAGAAAGTTCTATCCAGAACCACGGCTTCTCTGTCAAGGGTTCACATCCAAAGACCTTCTAGGTCTATTTAATCCAGATGGAATAAAGACATTCTTTAGATTATAGTATGGTCTGGCTGGAATACAGATGTGCTCTTAGTACACACATTGACTGCCAAATAATAAAGTTAAAGTTAGTTTCTAGAAGGAAACAGGCATATTTAAAAGTGATATCTAATTGAGGGGGCAAAGTGACAAATCAGAAAGAGATTTGGCAGAATGAGTCAGAGATAGTTTAGCCCAATTCTCATGAGAACAGATTGGAAAGAGAAGCTACTTAAGAGAGCCAAAGAAAGGAAGAGAGGGGAAGCAGTTTTACTAGAACAGTTTTACAGAATCAGGTTGCAGAGGAAGACAGAATGAACCAAAGAATAAGTACCCAGAAGATTAGAACAAATAGCCAGATTTCACTTTAGCCAAGCAGTGTACTTCAGTCAGAAACTGGGAGAATCCAGTTTGAATCAGTCAGCTTGGATAGGAGTTTGTGCCAAAACAGCTGAATTGAATCAGCCAGCCAGACTTCAGTAAGAGGTAGAAAGGGTCAGCTTACTCAGCAGTAAGCCTCCAAGATGATACTTCCACCTGGCAAATAAAAGATATATTTACAGAAACTTAATGGAATAGTTTTCACTTCAGAAACAAACTGCTCTTAAGATAGTCTTCATGCCCATCAGTAGATGGCCAACACACACACACACACACACACACACACACACACACACACACACCTCTAAGGCATTTTTGGAATTTCTTTTTCTCATAATGTTAAATCAGTGAATTATTTTTAACTTCATAGGTCACATACATAAATCTTTCTGTATTGTGTTCTTAAGGGATTGGTGTGTATGCCAATGTTTTGGTCTTAGTGATTTTGTGTGCTTCTTGTACCTTTTCTTCATCTCTTTTTCTCTTTTGATTGTTTTATCTTATTTTCATTTTTTTTTAATTTTGATTTATCTTATTGAGTGATTTTATTAACCCTTAGATACTTATTGTTGTTTTTTTTTTTTTTTTTTTTTTTTTTTTTTTGGTTCTTCAAGACAGGGTTTCTCTGTGTAGTCCTGGCTGTCCTGGAACTCACTCTGGAGACCAGGCTGGCCTCGAACTCAGAAATCCGCCTGTCTCTGCCTCCCAAGTGCTGGGATTAAAGGCGTGCACCACCACCGCCCGGCACTTATTTGTTTTTTTAATGATTACAGAAATGGTATGGCTCTGGATAAGAGGGGAGATTGAAAAAGATTTGAAGAGTAGAGGAATAGGAAACCATCATAAATTTTTTTTTACAACAGAAAAAATAACAAAAAGAAAAGAAAAAAAATAAAAATTCTAATGTCAGAAATAAATTGTTCTATATCAGTCGATGTTTAAGCAGCAGAGAGTCAAGGCTGGAACCAAAATAAAAATCTACTCTTGAGGCTTGCTATGACTGATCTTACATCAGCCTGACTAGATTTGGAATTATCTAGAATAAAATCTCTCCCCACATTGACGGCATTTCCATAGAGATTTACCTGATGAAGAAAGATACTATCTGAATGAAGTTATCAAGATCTGATGGTCTGGTGGCTTGGACTGAATACAGGATCAAAAAGGAGAAAGCAAAGAAAAACCCAGCTGTTATCTCACTTGCAGACAGAATGTAACTGCTGCTTCATAAGTTAGCTATCATGGCTTACCTATCTTAATAGAATAAACGCATGTAACCATTAGCCAAAATATTTTGCTCAAATATTTTGTCACATTGACAAGAATAATAACTGATATAATGCCTATTTTCTGATTGTAGATACTATATGATTTATATGAAGCCACAATTACTCTGATACCTAAACTACACAAGGAACCAACCAAAAAGAGAACTTCAAACCAATTTTGTTTATGAATATCAATGCAGAAATACTCAAGAAAATTGTTGCAAACCAAATCCAAGAAGACATCAAAACCATCATTCACCAAGATAAAGTAGGAATCATCCCAGGGATGCAAAAGTGATTCAATAGCCGGTGGTGGTGGCGCATGCCTTTAATCCAAGCACTTGGGAGGCAGAGGCAGGCAGATTTCTGAGTTCGAGGCCAGCCTGGTCTACAGAGTGACTTCCAGGACAGCCAGGGCTATACAGAGAAACCCTGTCTCGAAAAAACCAAACCAAACCAAAACAAAACAAAAAAACAAAAAAAAAAAAAGGAGAGTGATTCAATATATGAAAATCCATTAATGTAATCCACTATATAAACAAAGGCAAAGAAAAAAATATCACATGATCATCTCTTTAGATGCACAAAAAGCAGTTGACATAACACAACAATTCTTCAAGTTAAAAGTATTGAAGAAATCAGGAATTCAAGACCCATATCTAAACATAATAAAAGCAATTTACTACTAAGCAACAACCAATGGAAAACACACTTGAAACAATCCCATTAAAATCGGGAACAAGACAGGGATGCCCACTTTCCCCATATCTATTCAATATAGTTCTCGACGTGCTAGCTAGAACAGTAAAACAACAAAAAGACATCAAGAGGATACAAATTTTCTTTTTTTTATTTGTAATTATACTTTAATTAAGAATGTAAACCAAGTTAAAATAGCAAATCATTAATTGTTTTCATAAGTCATGGAACACTTAGTTGCTCATATAAAACAATTACTCAATATTAAAGCTGCTTAACTTATAGCATTCTTTTTTTAATTATTAAAATCTAATCATAATTTACTTATTCACATAGGGGTTATAAACACAAAAAGGGAGGACAGGGGAAAGGGATGACACCAGAGCATAGGTGTTCAGGGGGAGTACAGATACCTTTCAGAAGAGGGTATCAGCTGGGTGGAGGTTCAGGGAACAGGTCACTATGACTCTGCCTATGATTCACTTGTCCTTATTTACTGAAGGCCTAAAATCAGCCATAGGCCTACAATCAGCAATAGGTCTGACATATATGCTAACACAAAGTCTTGGGTCTCTTCGGAAAAACACTGAAACAGATGGCTCTAAGCTATTATAAACAGGCAGCTTTTGTGGAAATTTACCAGCCTGAGTAGTCATAGATCTTGTAAATAGGTAGCTTCAGCAGATAGTAGCAACTTAGATAAGGACAAGTGAATCAGAGGCAGAGTCATAGTGACCTTTCCCTGAACAAATTTTCAAAGAAGAAATTAGAGTATCACTATTTGCAAATGATATGATAGCATATATATGCAACCCCAAAAGTTCTATGAGAGAACTTTTACAGCTGATAAACAACTTCAGTAAAGTGGCCAGATATAAAATTAACACAAATAAATCAATAGCCTTCCTTTATACAAATGATAAACAGGCTGAGAACGAAATTAGGGAAACAACTCCCTTCACAATAGCCACAAATATTATAAAATATCTTGAGGTAACTCCAAGCAAACAAGTGAAAGATCTATATGACAATAAGTTCAAGTCTCTCATGAAAGAAGTAAAAAAATCTAAGAAAATGGAGAGATCTTCCATGCTCTTGGATTGATAGAATTAATATAGTAAAAATGGCCATCCTACCAAAGGCAATCTACGGCTTCAATGCAATATTCATCAAAATCCAAACACAATTCTTCAAAGACACAGAAAGAGCAACTCTCAAATTCATCTGGAAAGACAAAAAAACCTAGAATGGTGAAAATAATTCTTAACAACAAAAGAACTGCTGGGGGAATCACCATCCCTGACCTCTGTACTACAGACCAACAGTGATAAAAACTTCTTTTGAGCTATAGTAGGATATATTGAAATCAGATCATCTAATGCTCTCTCTCCAAGTATGTTCTTCATCATCTAATCAACATAGCATCATATCACAAAGTCCAAAACTTTGAATCACAAAGCCTTTGTTCTCTATAGTATCAGGTGTCTCAATTCATATCAAACATATATTACTTTCCAAAATGTTATTGAGTTTAGTTCATTTGTCATTTGTCTCCATTGTTTTTCCATCAACAAGATATCTGTTGTGTCACCTATATACTTCACTAGGCAATTGATGCTATTGAACACTCCTACAAATGCTTTTCAGCTATAAGGCTATAAGCTGAATTATATATACACTTACATATACACTTATATATAGAACTTTTGGGGTCGCTTATGTATACTATCATATCATTTGCAAATAGTGATACCTTTATTTCTTCTTTGAAAATTTGTATCCCCTTGATGATTGTATATGTATATATATGTATATACATTTAGAGAGAGAGAGAGAGAGAGAGAGAGAGAGAGAGAGAGAGAGAGAGCATATACCACCATCTTACTTAACTTCTGAAATTTAGAATGAAACTTGAATGCTTTATTGATGCTTCACAAACCTGGTAGTTTAGGGATTTGCCTGTTCTACAACATAATCACCTATGGGCAATTTATCCTCCACTACTTTACAGCCACACTGCCATTTCTTCTTGCCACTTATATATAGAACTTTTGGAGTCGCTTATGTATACTATCATATCATTTGCAAATACTGATACCTTTATTTCTTCTTTGAAAATTTGTATCCCCTTGATGATATATGTTTTTTTAGGGATTTTTAAGGGATTTGCCTGTTCTACAACATAATCACCTATGGGCAATTTTTCCTCCACTACTTTACAGCCACTGCCATTTCTTCATGCCACTGCCAAGTCATTGTAGTTACTGTTTGTTAAGTGCACAATGCCTTTACTCTACATAATTAATTTCAGGTTCAACATTCAATGGAGATATTCTTCACATGGCTGTCCTGCTATTTATTATTTGAAACAGATCTTCTCCATTCTGCAATTATGTAATTATCTTACTCATATTCTTCATTTCTTCAAATTATTCTGTTTATTTAGTAATTTTGCTCCTATAACATCAGACCTTTGGAAGCAACCTCAGGTCTCTCTCTCTCTCTCTCTCTCTCTCTCTCTCTCTCTCTCCTTTTTGACAAATCTATTCTAAAAATAAACAATAACACTGTGTTTTGGGAGCTGAAAATAGAAAATTTATGATAAACATATATAAATGAAGAAAAATTTTCTGCCTGTAAAATAAAAATTTCTCCTATACATCCATCAAATATCTTGAGTGAGGAAGGTCTTCATAGTAATATGTTACCTAAAAATTGTCTAGTACCACTTATAGCTTTTGTGAGCTAAAAGTAAGTTATTCTATCAACAATTATTGAAATAAAATACTAAATAAAACACTTATTAACATTAAAGAATTGCATTTGAAATAATAACTAACAAATTACATAAGCATTAATAAATGAAAATATTTACATATATCAGAAATTTCTGATGTTTTGTATATAAAGTGGAAAGGTATATTTATTTATTTATTTATTTACTTATTTATTTATTATCCATGTGTTTGTGCTTATATGAACTTACATGGATGCAAGACACACTCAGGTCAGAAGAGGGAATTAGGTTACATTGAACTGTAATAATTATGGTCTAAGCTGTCTGATCCTTTTCTTTACAGTAGACATAGACTACTACAGAAAGCAGTAACTGACCAAAATGCACAGATGTAGAGTCTATGCCCAGCCTATATCAATGACAGAAAGCATATAAGACATAAGGATTGTTGTGGAAGAGGACCAGAAAGAGTGTTTGAGCCAGGTGAGCAAGAAATTTTCTGTGAGATCGTGCCACTGAGAAATTTCAGAAGCTACACTCAAGAAGTTTAACAACATAGCTGCACAAACATGAGCCCAACAAGAATGACTTCATTAGAAATGCTCACATTAACAGGAGACTGTTCACTAATGTCTCAACCCTAGAAAAAGAATTATAGGCAATTAAGGAACTCTGAGAGGTAGAGAAAGAATCTTCACCGCTAAAGAGTTCACCACATGATTCCAATATAAATGCTCAGTCCTGAATGCACGTGCGCTCACACATACACACACACTCATGCACACAAATACACACACACACACACATGCACACACACATTTGATAGTATGAGTAGAATTATGTACATACATATATGTATATGTGTATATATGGGGGCGGAGGAAGCCAAGGGAAAATGATCCAATTCTATTTTAAATGTAAAGAGACAATTAAAAGGAACAGTGAGAGCTACTAACTTGCATGCAGATGTCCATGGAGGACAAAAATGGTCACAAAATGTTGAGCAGTTCATCAATAGTAGCATGTGTTCTTTACTGTTGAGCCACCACCCTTTCAGGAAGTCTTGATTATAAATATTTCCTCTTCTCTATATTGTAGTTTCAAAACAACATTTATGTTTATAAGCAAAAGAATAAATACAATTAGATATTCAAAATTGGATGAGTGTAATGAGAAGTTTCACACACAAACATATAATACACACACAGAAAGAAGTACCTAGCAGATAATAGGTAAGATATTAACAGGAACACAGGAAACATTAATATATTTTGTTTGGTTTCCTAAAATGGTATAATGAAAAAAAAATTAAACCTTTATATCTATGGTGCAGAAGAGTTCATAAATGAATTTTTAGTATAGACAGGATATTTTATATTTTATTTTTGATCCTTATAGAATACATTATAAAACACTAGGAAATTGAGCCTAAATTATTTTATTAAAATTGAAACCTAGCAAAATAAATTTCAGATTTCCCATTGTGATAATATTTTATACATTTCATATTAATGTTTCATTCTATGGTTTTTCAAATTTTTTGTAAAGAAATTATCAATTAAAATACTAACATCTGAGGGTTAATAAGTCCTTTTAAATATATCTTATTTTTTGGAACTCAAAAAGGTAAACAAACTGAAGGGCCCAAGTGAGGAAGCTTCAGTCCCACTTGGGACGGAGAAGAAAGCAATCACAAGGGAGGAGGGAGGGACCTGGGAAGGAAAGTGGATGGGGCAAGTGGGGTAAAGAGGGGAACATGATCTGGTATTGGGTGGGGTAAAAGGACTAAAGCCCTGAGGGCTAGCAAAAAGAATGGAAAACAGGAAACCTCAGGAGGTAGGAAGCTGGGGAGACCCTCCAAAATGCACCAGAGACCTGTCTCCACGTGGTCATGATTGGCCTCTACGCCCCTCTGCTCTCCCGCATGCCTGCAGGCTTCCCTCCCCTTTCCCTTCCCCTCTCTCCACGTGGTCATGATTGGCCTCTATCCCTCTGCTCTCCCTCTCTGCTCTCTCTCTCTCTGATCTCTCTCTCTGCTCTCTCCTCTTGATCTCTTCCCTCTGCCCTAAATAAATCTTCCTTGTGGAACTGTCTGGCCTGGCATTATCTGTCTAAGCTGTTGCGCCGAAAATCTAACAATGGTGCCAAAACCCAGGATAGGAAGACTTGGGGACCTCAAGACCCGTGCAGCCACCGGCTCAGGCTGCTGCAACCATGCAGGAAGGACACAACACCACCACCACTGCTATACCACATGGACTTCATCTGCTGCTACCAGCCATCACTGGGCACATGAATTAACGTCTGCTACTGCAGCCCCATCTGCTGCTAAGCTCGCCAAACTTCCACCAATTTGCATCAGACCAACTACCAAAGTTTATCCTTGTTCACTAGCCTAGCCTAGACCTGGTAAGCTTCCCCATCCCTCACTGGCCAGAGTAACTGAGCCACATGGTCCCAGGAAAGATTTCTTGAGCTAGAAATGAACCCTGTCCTTCCCTCAACCTCATTTTAGGACGGCTGCCCTTGGGTGAGACACTTCCCCTTTTCTCTCGAGACAGTTTCTCGTGGCTGAGTACCCCAGACCAGGCCTGGACTGACTGTTCTCTCTGCCTCAGGAGCACCACCTCTGGTTCTAGTCCCCAGTATGTCTCTTTCCAAGGGTCAACCTTTTGTGTGCTTCTCCCCTCCTCCCCAGTCATCTGCAACCACCTGGACTTAGTTCCTTTGGTTTGCCTGGAAAATAGCGGGTCCAGGACCTGCTTGCTCCCTTCTGTGGTTCTTAGCTCTGCACTGGGTCTTCTCCTCCAATCCTGCCAGGGACCCTCTCTGAGACTTGCTTCCCCATGTGCACAACCACTTGCACTAAGGGCTTAGCTGCCCAAGCATGCAGTGAACATGCTCTCTCTCCCTCGCTGACCTGGACTTGTAAAGTGAGTGCTCTTGGTGCCTGTTGCCACAAAAACTAGCTGCCAGCTGCTTCCAGCTGCTAGCAGGAAGCCCCACCCTGCTGCCGCCGCCTCCCACAGCCTACAGACCTGATTCCCAATACCTGCCAGCAGCACAATTGATCATATACCACTGTTACCAGCTTTCTTTTCTGGTCCTAGCCAAATATTTCTTTGCTAATACAAAAGTGTGCTTTTCTCTACCTATACAACCTGCCAAAGTTACTTAAGACTTTTTCCTATCCTGCCTCAATAGATTTTTACTACTGCTATTGAATTCTATTCAGTTACAACCAATCCTTATGGCTCTCAACCTTGTCAGAAGTCTGTTAATAGTATTTTTTAAGCTTATGACCTACAGAATTCCCAAAGCCTCTAACATTTAACCCAAGATGGTTTCAGAAGAGTTGAACAAAAGACTCCTAGAAGATACAGCCTGGATTGTATGGGAACAAACGCACTGGACTAAACTGGATATTCTGAGTCAAATGACTTAGCTAAGTCAAACTGAAGTAAGTCATTTCTTATGTCATGGGTATCCATTCCACAGAAAAAAAGCCCTGCGTCTTCTGTGCTTGGAGGCCAAACTGACTTCTCCCAAGAGACTCTGGAAACCACAGGGAATTGTTGGCTAGTGAACTCTGTCATTTTAAAAAAAATAATATATAACTGGTAGATTGTTGTTTACTCTTTTTCAGACTTCTGACTATATTGACAGCTAAGCTTTCACAGATATTATGTTACCTCATTACCTAAACTCAGTTGCCATCAATTAAATGCTTCATATTTCCTCTTCTTGCTATGCCACTGTCCTAAATTACCTGAGTTCCTATAAACTTGCCCAACTGTTTTATAAAACATTCCACTATACGATCCAACAAAAGCTTATCGTAAAGACTGCTCCTGTTGTTAACTCGTGCTGTTATCTGTTTTGTAAACTTATAAGCTACAGGAAACCCACTCAGATCTACCTCTCATGGACCAAATAGATGCCATCCAGATAAGTACATCTGCCTAAAGCTCCCACTTACTACCTATTACAAAGGGTGGGATCCCTCTGGGTTTCAAATGTACATCTTAGAAAAAAATTCTTTTTCCCAAGTGTACTTAATCTTATTTCCTACAAAATAAGATTATTTTGTCAAGTCCAGGTACATCCAGGACAGCTCCAGAGAAGCAACCTCCAGATGTTCCATCTCCTGTCACATACACACACAGCTGCTTCTACTGGATCTGTTCCTTCTGATCTATCCTCAGTTGGCTTCATAGACCCTGGACAGCAAGACAGGACAAACATCCCCCATACCCATCCTTCTAGGTTCCCCCTAAAGACACATCGTCCCCAATGCCAGCAGGAAGTAGCCAGATATCACTACGACCCTATTCCTGCTTCACTATCACCTTTCTAATTTTTCTTTTTTAATTAAACCAAAACTGGGGAATGTTAGTATTCTGTCTAACTCCACCTCCATAGTTACCTAGCAACATCCAGGTATGCTCCTCCCCACAGTTACATGGCAACAGCCAGGAAGCTCTGCCCACTATAAAAGGGGCTGCTTGCCCCTCCTCCCTCTCTTACTCTCTTGCTCCTGTGATTCCCGGAGCCTGCAGGCTCCCCTCCCCCTTTCCTTCCCCCTCTCTCCATGTGGCCATGGCCGGCCTCTACTCCTCTACCTCTCTGCTCTCTCTTCTCACTCTCTTCCCTCTGCCCTAAATAAATCTTCCCTCATGGAACCCTCTGGCCTGGGGTTATCTGTTCCAAGCTGTTGCACCGAAAATCTAACACTCACAAAAGGGACTTATCATGAGTGCCCTCTGGAAAACCCAACAAGCATCTGAAAGAGTCAGACACAGATACTTGCAATCAATGGACAGAAGCTGCTGACCCCTGTGGTTGAATTAGGGAAAAGCTGGAAGAAGCTGAGGAGGAGGGTGACCCTGTAGGAGGACCAGCAGTCTCAATTAACCTGGACCCCTTAGATCTCTCAGACACTGGATCACCAACCAGACAACATACACCAGTTAATAGAGGCCCCCAACACATATAGAGCAGAGGACTTCCACGTCTGGGATTAGTCAGAGAAGATGCACCTAACCCTCAAGAGACTGGAGGCCCCAGGGAGTTTAGAAGTCTGGTGGGGTGGGAGGTGCATGGTGGGGACATCCTCATGGAGATAGGGGAGGGGAGGAGGTATGGGATGTGGAACAGTTGGAGGGTGAACTGGGAGGGTAATGAAATCTGAAGTGTAAAACAAATAAATAAATACAAAAATAAAAAAAGTATTGAAAGTGTTGATCTAATTCACTTTGTTTATATTATTTATTTTAACCAAAAGGTTATTTTCTTCCTTAAATAAGATATCTTCTGCAAGACAGGGTTTCTCCCAAAAAGTTCAAAATACCCATAATACACCTCACTGACCATATGAAGCTTAACAAGAAGGAAGGCCCGAAATGGATAATTTAATCCCTCTAAGAGATGGAAACAAAATAATCATGGAAGACAGCAGGAGACAGGGACCTTGGTAGGAGAGAGGAGGAAGAGAGGAGGAGGAGGAGGAGGAGGAGAAAGAGGAAGGAAAAAGGGAGGCAAGAACAGGTGTAGGTGAAGACAGGTGACAAGCCAGGAGTGCCAAGAGAATGAACGGAAATATGCAGCAGTGTGGGATGTGGGGCATGGGGAACCTCTACAAAGTCCCAGACACCAAGAATGTGAGAGGCTCCCAGGACCCAATGGGAATGACCTTAGCCTAAATGCCCAACACTGGGGAGATGGAAAGTAAAGAGATGACCTCCAATTGGCCCCTATTTTGTGGTGGGGCCAACCTCCTAACTTCAAATTTTTTGAACCATAATTGTTCCTATCTCAAGGAAATGCAAATAAATGGAGAAGAGACTAGCACATATTGGGATACATTCCATGCACAGGCACCAAACCTCAGACCAAACACCAGACACTATTACTGATGCTGTGTTGTGCTTGCATACAAGTCCTCAGCATGATTGTCTTCTGAAAGGCTCTACCAGCAGCTTACTAAGACAGATGCAGATACTTATAGCCAATTATTCAACTGAGGTCAGGGACCCCTATGGAAGAGTTAGGGGAAGGAATGAAGGACCTGAAGGGGCTTGCAACCTCATAGGAACAACAACAACAACGGTATCAACTATCCTGGATTCCTCAGGACCTCCCAGAGACTAATCCACCAACCAAAGAGCAAGATGGGCTGGTCTGTGGCACCATCCACTATGACTATGCTATGCACTACCATAAGTAGCAGAGGACTTCTTTGTCTGGCCTCAGTGGGAAAGAATGCACTTAATCCTCTAGAAACTTGATGCCCCAGGGAAGGGGATGCTAGTGGTAATAGGTGAATGGGTGGGGGAGTACACTCTCAAAGGCAAACTGGAAGGGGATGGGTAAAGAACTGGTGGAGTAGAGACCAGGAAGGGATAACATTTGGAATGGTAAAAAAAAAAAAAAAAAAAAAAAAAAAAAAAAAAAAAAAGACAGGATTCTCTGTAGAGATTGTCACTTCTAGAACTCACTTTGTAGAGCAGGCTGACCTCTAACTCAGAAACCTGCAATCCTATGGCTCCTCATTGCTGGGATTAAACATTATGCCACAATTCCCAGATATTCCTTATATTTAATGTTAAACATCAAAAATTATGGTGTAATCTACACTGTGGCCTAATGCTTAAATATTTTCAGTTTGAGTTAAACATTGTATCTGTAATTTTAAAAATTAATACTATGATTGTATAACATTACCCTAAAATATTAAAAACATTATTTTTTCCCTGAGGTTTTTGTCTTTTTTATATATATAAAGAAACCATTTAAGCTATCATCCGGGGTGATATAGAGAAATGTGTGAAACAGCCATTGAAATTTATGTAATACTGATATATTTTATGAATAAGAATGTTTGCTTATATTTTAGGTCTGTTAAAACATTTATAACAAACAAATGCATCTAAAGATGCTGAGTTAATAGAAAGAACACAGTGATATTTATATTGCAATTGCTATAGATAAACGGTCCCTTAGGCACTGTTTATGCTTTAATTAAAACTATTTCATAAATATAGAGAAGAAATTTCCCTAGTGATACCTGTAACCCAGCATTTTCTAGTATATTTGCTTATTTCAAAATGCTGAAGGAGCTGAAATTATAATTTTGTTTTATGCTTAGTTTTTAATTAGGAGTTTAGTTTTACCTACTTAAACAATCTTACACCATCACATTAAATATAAATGTATTTTCAGAATATGTAGCTATCTACAAGTAGCCTATGACTACTTCTGACAAATAGCCAAAACCATTGCATTATAACTAGCATGGCAAAGGTGATCTACCCCCAAAACTAGTAAGCTTATTCAAGAAATTATGTAAGACAACATTAGTGCTTCACAATACACATCACACAGTCTGCTCATGACTCCCCAAAGACACTGGTGATGGGGAGAATCTAAACAGTTGTAAAAAATGACATAAAACTTTGTCCAAATATTCATCTCTGTAGCCATCTCAAAGCAATTTGGGTGATTTTGTTTTGTTATATTTAGGTTACATAATACCAATGGTACATTACCTTCACTACATGAAAAAAGCCTATTAGATTTGTGTTTGGTGATACAAGTCTAGCACCTGGGAAATGAAAAACTACAGAACTACCCTAATATTCTCAGCCTTTCTTCGAAGTTGCTCAAATACAGTACCCTGGTAATAGACACCTTCTAATGACTGCATTATCTTCCATTGCATTTTCTCTCTTACACTTTAGATATTGTGATTGTTGCAAGGTAAGAAATACTAACACATGAATCACATATGATTTCCATTCCTACCTTCCTGGCTGTATATTCAAAAACAAAATCTGTTTTACTTAAAACTTCTTTGTCTCTATAACATGGCAAATAAGCTCAAGTTGTAACTGTATTTCAAATGAAGCTGTTCTTTTCTAAGTACATTGCGTTTCAGAACTCTGAATGACTTCAAAATTATTATCAGTATTTTATTAATATAATTTGCTCTAGTAGTTCAAAGCACAAGGAGACAGGAAGTCTGAGATAGGGAAAACAACTTTGCTATTGGAAATAGCTTTGTAAATTGTGGTTGGACTTCAGAGAGAAATAAAAAGGATAGACTCTGTGTTCAGGACAGAAACAAGCTCAGCACCTTCTCATTTTAATAACATAGGCAAGTTAATCAAGGGTAATTAGCTTAGCAGGAAGGAAGGAATGATTCAGGTCTTTGATATAATGCCAAGGTCCAGGAGGAACTCTATAGAATTGAAGGGTCTTTGAAACCCAGTAATATAAACCTGAACTTAATTAATGACAAAAAAACAAAACAAAACAAAACAAAACAAAAAAAAAAACAAACAAACACAGAGACGAAAGCAGCAAGGGAGTAAGCTTTTATTCTTCCTTTCTGCTATCTTTCCCTCTCTCTCATTTTCATTCATTCATTCATTCATTCATTCTCTCTCAGTTTTCTGATAATCTACAGTGATGATATATTCAGTCATAAGTATCCTATATTTAAAATCTGCTAATATATTTAAAACATAATTTAAGGAAAGATAAGTAGGTTTCATAGTAATACACTATAGAAACTCTGAATCTGCTATAGACTAACAGAAGTCAATTGAAACGCAGAGGAATGTGTAAAACTCAAAATATCCAACTCCATTAGCTGAAGTTTGAAAAGTTGCAAGATGTTTCACCACATGATATTAAAAAAATAAGTAATTATTTCTTTCATTGCCAAGGGATAACAATATTCTTGGAAAATGTCCTGTATAACTTAGCTCTGCTTTTTTTTTTTTTTCCTATATAATTATTTCCTGATCTGACTTTAAGTTGAAGCACTATCTGGAGATCTAGCTGGAAATTTAATGTTAAAAGCCAGCTGAGGATTTTGATAAAAGTTTCAAAGAGTCTAAGCTGACCTTCCAGAGTATACTCATTTTTTCCCCAAGACCTACCAGTATGAATTTCAGTTGTAGTGTTTTTATCGGGTCTTGTAGGGTCATGCATTCTCTGTTCCTTGTTGCTGTTCAGAATTTCAAGTTCATCATTCTTGTGTTTTAGACTTATATACGTTGTGGGAAAAAATATTTGTAGCTTCAAAGACTATGTTACATAGAGCTTAGATATCAGTTTCTGTATAAAATAGACCTTATTATGGGAGTAAGAGGATGTATAATTCACATGACATACTGCCATCCAAGATAATTCTTTGAATATAACAAATACATAGATTTATGATTTCTCAGTAAAGATAGGTTAATTTCTATGTCAGGTCATGAGTAGTGAGTGACCTGGGTAACTGACTAGAAGAAAAAAAATGGAACCAAATATGAAGTTCTTAGGTTTTCTACTTTGGAATCTACAGACAGAGAAATGTACAGATTTTACTCTACATATATTTTAATTGAACCTTCATCACAATGTTGTTTTGACTTACATCTGGATCAGTTCTACATATTTTGATATTGGGACTCCTACCAGTGGGGAGGGGGTTGACTCTGACTCATCTATCTGCTTTTGGGATTTTTTTCTTCTGCTGTGTAGCTAATATAGCCTCATTATGAGGGTAAGTGCCTAATCTTATTGTAACTTTCTATGCCAAGTTTGGTTGATATCCTGTGAGGCCTGCTCATTTCAGAAGGAAATAAGGAAGAGTCAATCATGGGAAGCAGGGAGGTAGGTTGTTGTGACTAGAAGGACTGAGGGAAGGGAAGCTTGATTAAGATATAATATACGAAAGAAGAATAAATAAATAAATTAATTAAAAATTAATGCTAAAGAGAAAAAAGATGCTTTCTTCAAATTAAAGTTAATATTCCAAATATAATTAGTTTACTGTTATTTCTTCATATGTAATCAATGCCTCGGTTTTTTGCAATTTTAGATGATTAAATAATGAGTATACAAACACCTATTATATGTAAAACTGCTGAACAACAGGTATAAAACAAAAAAACCTTTCCCTACAGCAGCAACAGGTGTAATTATTTTAAATTGTGAACTGTACCAAGGAAAGTGGGGAAATGAGCAGTGTAAGGATGGTCATTTTCACTGAGTCCCGTCAGTACTGTGTCTTACTAGTGGAAGACTATTTGCACTACATAATACATTAGTGCAAATATTTAATATTTATATATTTATATTACAATATTATATTATCATATTAAAAATGTATATATTATATTAAAATATAATAATTATATTAAATATATGTTATTAAATATTTAATATATATTAAATCTATACACTGTAAGACTATTATATAGTGTCATACATTCTCTATAGTGTGTTAAATTAAGAAAGTTCATTTTTCATCATATGTCACCTTTATTTTCAGATTGAAATATGATAAATAGCATAATGAAAAGGTTGTGTTGCCTCTTTTAAAACTGCATACCTAAATGTTTTATTTTTAAGTATAGTAAACACACTAGTCTAGAAATGTGATTTAGACAGCTGTAGACATTATCTTTTGCTCATCTGACAGCACATCAGAGGGTTTCCTGCTTATATGAATTGTACCTATATGATCATGATGAGAATTGCACATATAGGTTTATTTCTTGGTTCATAATGACATATTGACATAATTAGATGCATCCTTGCGTATTCTGTAGTATTTAACATATGTATGTATTATGTACTAATTTCTGACTGTTGTGTGCTTTGTTAAAATAAGAATGAATCTGCTAATGTTTTAGGTTTTATATAAACATCTACCTTTTTCAAAAAAAATCTAAAAAGAGAGAAATCTAAATTATCTCTGAAAAATTTTATATTTTAATTTTTCCTTTATTTTAAGGTCAAAAATTAAAACAAGGGAAACAAAGGCAGTGCAAAGGTACACTATTTCATTTACACTGATGAAATGAAGATTCAAGGTTAGGTTCTCAGATATCCCTTTCAATTTACATAAACAAAGTAATTTTGGTTTTGCATGTTCTGTTCAACTAACACAGAAGCAATGACTAAACTAGTTCTGTATTCAATGTGTAACCTAACTTCACAAATTTTGTTTGGACACTATATTGACTTAGAATGGATGGTGGAATTTCAATAAAAATAACATGCTCAATATTTAGTATCTGATTAATTTACTGCTGTATCAGGCTTATACTTAATTTGTTGGTGGAATAGCAACTCAATCTATGATGAACTCACTATGTCCACACTTGATTTCCTTTGAAAATTAAAACAATGACCTAGAAAATAAGTACATTGTTCAGGGACACCATCTTATCAATTTGGTTGTTAGCCACCTGCTATTCTCAATAAGTCGGTCTGCAAACTACTGATCCATATCATAACATTTCAGTTCTATTTGTTAAAAATGTGATTACAAACCAAACATTGTTCTATTTAGCTTGTTCACCTGAAGATATAATACTTACTATAAATGAAGTTTAACTTACAGATATTTAATAAAAGTATATGACACTAAATATTATCTTATAATACACTTGATTTTCATATGTTACATTAATTTGGTGATTGAACACTATTCAACTTTTCAGTATTTTAAATAAATTGCAACTTTTAACATTAAATTCTGAAATACTGTCATTTATTCTAGTTAGATGGCAAAAGATTCATTGAGTCATTATATTTTCTATCATGATAATTTATGTCATATCTCTTATATACTGTACAGTCTCAGAAACTGCTGAAGGCCTTAGGTGATTACCAAAATTTAAATTAGAGGATTAAATTAGAAAAACATAAATTAATGAATATTATTAGGATAAATCAACTTAGCAACCTAAGTCAATGAATAATCTACTATGAATATTGGTTAAAACTAGCTCCAAAATATCATGCATATTTGTGTCAATAAATTAGCACCTGTTCTTATTCCTGATTCTTTAAAAAAAAGAAAGAAAAATGAATGACTGAATGAATGAATGAATGAATGAAGAAAATTAACCTGTTTGTAAGTGTCCAATAAAATTCTAGACAACTTAACTAAGGAAATAGAGTCCAGAGCTAGATCATCTACTTCTAGTTGGTTAAAGTTATCATAGAGGCTGTCCTTCAGAAGAAATGCTTTAATACATATACATATATACATATACATGTACATATACATATACATACATATGCATATACATATATTTCCATATATCAAGTAGGTAATAAGATAATTGCCATATCGCTAAATTTGAATGAATGAAAAATATTTATAATTCAAAACACATTAGGTTCCTATTAACACAAGGCTGATATTTGCTCTTTCTGAAAATAACAAGAAATGTGATTCTATTGCCTGTTTCCTGTTTGAACTCTGGATGTTCACCTAGGAAACAAGATCTATATAAAATGGTGAGAGAAAACTTTTAGTATTTTTCTAATTATTTATTCCTAGGATAGTTTCCTCATAATGAACCAGTTTATATGAACTCACTAATCTCTGTCTCAAAGGGAATTCTAAAACTCTAGTATGTTGCTCTCATGGGGAATCTCATTGCTTTTCAAAGATGTAAAGTAGAAAGGAAGCCATTTTAAAAATAATACGGGTAAGGACAGAGACCATAACCTGCTCATCATGGAGAATAAAGGGGTCAAAAACACTCCCTAAAAATTTACAAAGAGTGGACAGTTGCTATGGGAGAGATTTATACCCTTTCGGTGGTGTATATCCCCATAAGCTGCTCTCCCTCCCTTAAGTAACATCAATTAAACTCGTTGGGAAGAATTTTTTTAAAAAAAATAAAAGAATTACAGATAAGGAAGCCATTCCAAAATAGATTTGGAAGTCCATGTTTCAGTCTGGCATTAAGTTAAGTGCCTTTTACAGCTAAGTGACTTTTGCAGGTAAGTGAATTAAGTGCCTTTTATAGTTTCCATTTAATCAAGTTGAAATCTTCTACGGCCCTTTCATTTATTAAAGTAGAAAAACAGATAGGCCAACTAACTTGTTCATAATGATACAGTTAAGTATACAGGAAACAGTGCTTCAACCTGAGTCTATAAGTGTTCAACTTTTAAACAGATACACATACATACTCACACACACACACTCATACACACACACGCACAAAAACCCTCATAGTAAATATTATTCAGAAGCTAAATATATTATTAATAAGAGTATTAACATTTATAGTATATATTATTCAGAAACTGCCTTAATCTTCTGTAAATACTTCTGCTAATTTTACATGGCATCTTAATTACATAAAATTTCTTAAACTTAATTGCTGATTTTAATTGAAATCTATGTTTTTTTGTATTTTATTAAAGCTACAATTAATTGATCAACTTAGATAAAACCATACAATATTTATATCCAACTATATTTAATGTTTGCAATATACATTTATATTTATAAATAAATATTTTTGTAAGTTAGCACATGAATAAATACATATCTATGAATGTTTCACAATGCATGCATTTTAGATGATCATCTAAATTCAAAATATGCTAATAAGTATATGCCATCTTAGACTTTTTTAACTGTGCTGAACATAATCCAATGGTATATCATGAAATTTTGGAGAAATTTTCTCCATGGCAACTCAGAAGAGTTTGAGGTATTACAAAACCATATATTTATGGTGCTGGAAGATTTCAACTTTAGAAATCTTTCTGTTTTCCAAATAATATTGAGACTTAGCTTTAGAATTAGCAGAAATCTGAATGTAACTCAAATAATAGCTAAATACATTTGATGAGGAGAGATAGTAGTACAGAAGATGAAATCATTCATATAATGTTATAATTGTGAAAAGACAGTTATTCAATAAAAGGAACACAGTAAGTCTGAAACACTAAAATATAGTAATGTAAGGCATGTTAATCCAATGTTTAATTTTAAATTAATAATTGAATGAAAATGATGCATGCTTTTTGAAAAATAGATATAAAAAAATACTACAGTAATCAAGATATTAGTGTATATGTGTGTGTATGTATGCATGTAGTCTTTACTTACAACATCATATTACAAACTATATATACATATTCATATTCAGGTATGTGTATTTATTTAAAGTCTAAAAGTAATGTTTATTCACCATATGTAATTGTAGTCTTGGAGCCTTATTGTTCAATAAGCTCACCCTTTCCAGCTCATTTTTAACTTTGGCAAGCTGGTTCAAATCAGTCATTAATGCCCAAAATCCTCTCCAATCTGACTGATTCAAACTGTCATCTCTCAACTTCTCACTGAATTTCTCTGCTTGACTTCAACTTAACTCTGAACACTTTTTCTCTTCATCTGGGTCCTTCTTATTCTCTGGCTCATTCTATTCTCACTTATTCTGTCTTCAGCTGTGTCTAACTTGTTCTTTCTGCAATTTGCCTCCATAAAACTGAAATGATAAAACTTCCATACACCCCCTCCCCATAGCCTCTCTGTTCTTGTGAGAGTTATGCATATCCTATCTCTAATTTATTCTGTCAAATGTTTCTCTAATTCAAAACGTTGTCAGAACAGTCATGTAGCTGAAACAAAACTCCTCTACAATGAAATGTGTGCATGTGTGTGTGCCTTTGTGCATTTTTGAGTGTGTATACAGATGTAAATGTGTCACAAAGAATGAATGTGAAGCTTCTGTCCTGTACTTTGTCTCCATATTTGCTTCCTTGAGTATTTTGTTACTTCTTCTAGGAAGGACTGAAGCCCCCCCCCCCCCAACTTGGTCATCATTCTTCATGAGCTTTATGTGGTCTGTAAGGTGAATCTTGGGTATTTCAAGCTTCTGGGCTAAAATCCAATAATCAGTGAGTGAATACCATGTATGTTCTTTTGTGATTGGGTTACTTCACTCAGGATGATATTTTCTAATTCCATCATTTACATAAGAATTTATCGAATTCATTGTTTTTAATAGCTGAGTAATATTCCATTGTGTAAATGTACCACATTTTTTGTATCCATTCCTCTGTTGAAGGGCATTTGGGTTCTTTCCAGTTTCTGGCTATTATAAATAAAGCTGCTATGAATATAGTGGAGCATATGTCCTTGTTATATGTTAGAGCATCTTCTGGGTATATGCCCAGGAGTGGTATAGCTAGGTCCTCGGGTAGTAATATGTCCAATTTTCTGAGGAACCGCCAGACTGTTTTCCATAGTGGTTGCACCATCTTGCAATCCCACCAACAATGAAGGAGTGTTCCTCTTTCTCCACATCCTCGCCAGCATCTACTATCACCTGAGTTTTTGATTTTAGCCATCCTGATTGGTATGAGGTGGAATCTCAGAGTTGTTTTGATTTGCATTTCCCTGATGACTAAGGATGCTTTCTTTAGGTGCTTCTAGGACATTTGAATTTCCTCAGTTGAGAACTCTTTGTTTAGCTCCATACCCCATTTTTTCATAGGGTTTTTTGGTTGTCTAGAGTCTAATCTTTTGAGTTCTTTGTATATATTGGATATTAGTCCTCTATCAGATGTGGGATTGGTAAAGATCTTTTCACAATCTGTTGGTTGCTGTTTTGTCCTATTGACAGTGTCCTTTGCCTTACAGAAACTTTGCATTTTTATGAAGTCCCATTTGTCAATTCTTGATCTTAGAACATAAGCCATTGGTGTTCTGTTCAGGAACTTTTCCCTTGTGCCTAGGTATTTGAGGGTCTTCCCCATCTTCTCTTCTATTAGTTTCAGTGTGTCTGGTTTTATGTGAAGGTCCTTTATCTGCTTGGACTTGAGCTTTGTACAAGGAGATAAGAATGGATCGATTTGCATTCTTCTGCATATTGTCCTCCAGTTGAACCAGCACCATTTGTTGAAAATGCTGTCCTTGTTCCACTGGATGGTTTTAGTTCCTTTGTCAAAGATCAAATGACCATAGGTGTTTGGGTTAATTTCTGGGTCTTCAACTCTATTCCACTGATTTTCCGGCCTGTCTCTGTACCAATACCAGGCAGTTTTTATCACTATTGCTCTGTAGTACAGCTTGAGGTCAGGGAAACTGAAGGAGGGGCCATTTGCAGACCATTCCACTGGGGTATCCATCCCATGTGCAGTCACCAAAGGTAGTAGACATTGATGTGGATGTCAGGAAGTACATGCTGACAGGAGCCTGATATAGCTGTCTCCTTAGAGGTCTGCAAGAGTCTGACATATTCAGAGGCAGATGCTCACAGCTAACCATTAAACTGATCATGGGGTTTCCAACAGAGAAGATAGAGTGAAGACTGAAGGAGTTGAGAGGATTCGTGACACCATGAGGAAAGCAACAATATCAACCAACCAGAGCCCGCAGGGTCTAAACCACCAGCCTGGGAGCGCTTAGGGAAGGAACCCATGGCTCCAACTATATATGCAAGGGAGCTATTTATAAGTGGGAGAAGAGATCCTTGGTCCCATGAATGCTGGACTTCGTGGGGGTTGGTATTCGAGGGTGGGGAGGTGAGGTATGGGGGAGGGTGGGTGGGGTTACACCATCATAGAGGCAAGAGGAAGGGGAAGGGATAGGGATTTCCTGGGAGGGAGGGGGGAAAGGGGGTAAGGGGAAAACATCTGAAATGTAAATAAAATTTCCAAAAAAAAAAAAAAAAAAAGAAAGAAATTATAGTGTAGCGAATTTAACATTAATGTGGTTCTGTCCTTTATATGGGACTATAAACTAAAATAATTTCACTACAAAAAAAAGAAATGAATGTGAAGGTCAGTGGATAACTTTTATATTCTGTTGTTTCCTTTCCCATTTTCTTTAGTTCCAAATATTGAAATTATTATCACTAGGTTTTATATATACGTGTGTGTGTGTGTGTGTGTGTGTGTGTGTGTATGTGTGTGTGTGTATGTGTAGGTGTGTTGTGTCTCTGTGTATAAATGTGCATGTGTGTGTGTATATATATATATACATTATATATATATATATATATATATATATATTATATATATAAATTAAATATAAAATACTGGAGAATTTTTGAGTCATTATCTACAATTTAACAAATGATCCTTAGGAAAATCACAAGTTATGATCAGCAATAATTTCTAAAGAAGAAATATGTAATACTAGTTCAAAACATAGAACATAATTCAGTCATAGAAGAGGTGAAGATTATCTTATTGCCAGGATGTGTTATTGAACAAGCAAGGGTTCTCACTTACTGTTTGAGTGAAATGTTTTCTTATTTCAAAAAGTAATTAATGAATTTTAAGCTACAAGAATAATTGGTTATTGACTATTTCACCAAGAGTATTCCTGAAGGAAAAAGTATTATCTTAAAATTCAGTGGTCTAACTTGTAAGAGACTTGAGGCTCCAGGGAGTGAGGAGACCTGACAGAGGATGGGGATGTCCTCTTGGAGATAGGAGGAGGGAGGAATAGGATAAGGAATTGTGGGAAGGCAGACCAGGAGATAGGTAAGGACTGGGGTGTAAAAAATAGTAATAATAATAATTAAAAATTTCAGTGGTCTATATGTTGTGTGTTACAGTGGGAAAAAAATGATTTGAGTGTCAACAAAAAAATCTTAAAATTTGCATTATTAAATTCTCAGACATAAACTCTTCAGATAATAAAATTGTTATAATAAGGTAAACATCAGCATTATACTTTATATGTTATACCTTGTAATTAAATAACAGCTTATATGGAATTGACTGAAAGTTAAGTTAAGCAATGAAAGTTTTTTTGACAAGAAGATCCAGGCTCTTACATGAAGTTCTGAAATTTATCTGCCTTAAAGGTTGATATATATGCAGGGTATCCTAGTTGAAAGCCCATAGCACAGACCAAATTAAACTGGATACAGAAATACTGTAAGTAGACAAAAAAGATTTTAGCAGGAAGAAAGTCTTGCTGTGACCTAACTTTCATAGTACCATAAAGTACTATGCAAGCTGTCAAATGAGGGATACATTAAATCATGTTAATCAACTGTGATGTCTGCAATGGTAGCCATGACCAACATGCTAAGATATCCCCAAAGATGGAATAGTGGCATTCCTATCTTAGTGCTACCTAATAGTTGTCTAATTGGACTTAAGGTCCCCTCAATGGGATAGAAATCATGTCTGGTAGTAGAAACCTATGTAATTACATGGAGTTAATGTGGTTCTGAATCTTAGAAGAGAACTATTCCTTTTCCTTTCCTTTTTTTTTAATGTATCTAGTTTTATTTTATTTTTTATTAATCATTCCATTTGTTTACATCTCAAATGATATTCTACTTCCCAGTTACCCCCTTCATCAACCCTCACCCCCATCTTATGATATCTCACTTCCCAGTTACCCCTCTACCAACCCCCTATCCCTTTCTAGAGAGCTTAATGAGCTCAATGTATTTCAAAACCTATCCTTATACCTACAGATAAATGTGCCTCATATTCCTCATGAGAGAAGATCTATTAATAACAAGAGGGGCTTATTACAGAATATTGCATCCAGTCATAATGAAGAGATTAATGAATAATGTTAAGGTCATGCCTAATAGATACAATTAAAACAGAATTCCTGCACCAAAAGCTCGGGGAACATAATGAAAGAGGGGGCAAATAAGTTGTAAAGCCAATGAAGTAGGGAACCTAGTGAAAGGTTTTAGCTCCTAGAAAGGACACACTCATTTTACCTCATCAATATGGCTGTCTATACAAGAACGGAACAATGACAATATAAACAGACATGCTAATGAAGAAGGGGGAAATTCCTGCAGATGCCCCACATTATATAATTTTTACAGTCCCTAAAGACCTCAGAGAGAAAGGGATAGAGACACTGAGACAGAGACAAACACACACACATGGGGGTGGGGGACAGGAGGAAGATTGAGATAAAAAGAAGGGCAGACAAAGAGAGAGAGACAGATAGAGGAAGAGAGAGAGAGGGGGAAAGAACATCCTATTTGGTTGTCCAACAAAAAGTGGTCACCCTTTAATCTTAAATATAATAGCCACACCAAACTGACTCAAGTGTGTGTGTATGTGTGTGTGTATGTGCGTGTGCATGTGTGTGTAATGTTTACTTTTCCCAATTTAAATAAGGAGAAAAATACTTATTGATGTGTGATACATCCATCTTTTAAAAATAGTTAATTTGGTCCTTTTCCTTGAAGATAATTAACGGCATGAGTGAAATCTCCCAGGCTGTTTCCTAAGATCAGGGCAGAATTCTGCTCCAGTGGCTTAAATATGCCATGGTGTTTTGAAATAAAATTGCACATTCCTAGTACCTAATTGATTAGAAGACATTACTTTTATTATTGCTCTGTGAAGTGTTCCAGTGTGTTAAAACAAACTATTCAAGAGAAATCCTGTTTGGGGGAAAATACAATGAAAAATGTTAAGTTACATTCTGTAAAACACCCTGATCTTGCAGTGGAGTAAGCTAAAAAATGGAAAGGGTGTGTGATCTTTTGGTAATATGTGGTTATTTATAGGTAAAATCCAGTGTAATGTAAACCAGGACTGTCAAAACTACCAAAAAGATAGTTGGGCAACTCAAACATCTAAAGTAAGAGCAAAATGACAATCTTTTGCTTACTGCACACATACCTGTCTAAACATTTTGCATTTTGTTTTAATTTTTTTTTCATTATATTTCTTCTAATCCTTACATGTAGTCTTTGTCTAGTTTTCTTGACTTTGGCTGTAGGAGATAAATATACTTTCCTATATACAATAATTTAAAAATAATTATATAATAGCTAATAAGTTGACATGTTTATTCTATATATGTATATATGCATAAATTTATATGTATATATTATATATCATATATTATATATATTATGTTTATATTAAACATTGTACTGGATCTACTATAACAACATGCTATGAAAAGTGTAGTTTAGACAACTAAAATCTGTTGACCATGTTCTAAAATCTAGAACACCAAGTTTTCTATAGGGTCACTTTCTTCTATAGGCTATTAGAAAATACCTCATGGCAGCTTGATAGAAATCTTTGGTATACCTGAACACAGAATGATGTCTCCTCTATCTTCCCTTATAGAAACCCAGGTATGTTGTTGTTAGGCCAAAGCTACTTTTGTCAATTTACCTTCATCTGCAGACACCCCTTTCCCATATAAAACTACATTCCCAGGAACTTCAACACTGAAAGTTTTAGGGATTATATTCATCTCAATAGATTTCATGTACTTATATGAACTCTTCATTAGACACTCTCATGTTCCTGTGAGCTGAGGATTAATATGGTCATTTGTGCTTATATATGAGTCATTGATTAATAATGCTTTTGTGTAAGAGAAATAGCAAGACCTGTTATTGGTCAGATATAGAGTTGACCCAGTTTTCAATTTTGGAAGAGTAATTATATGCCTTAAAGTCTATATACCAGTTTTTATACATTCCCTATCTGTCTCCATTTGTAGAATCCATACAGGTGTTAGGCTTGTGCCAACAATCGGTTTTGCATGCCTGTTTATAAGTTAACTGACAGCCTGTTTCCCAACAGTCACTCTGTGCTATGAAATAACAAACTTTAGAAGCCTGCTAGATAGCCAGAACTAGTGTTCCTGTGCCAATAAACTGAAAAACTCTAGTATAATATCATTTTCATAAATTCTTAACTATAAAATTCAGCTGGTAATGCTCTTCCTACTTCTAATAAGGAAGAAAAAAATCCAGCATCCTACCAACCATAATTTCAGGCTCATTATTAATGTTATTTAACCTGAGAAGAAATATGTAAATAAGAAATCAAGGAACTTAAATAAGGTCTTTAGTAACAAAAAAAGAAACTAATTGATTTTCTGGCCCAAAGCTCTGCCTGCATTCCTGGAGATCTGCCAGTACCAGGAACAACCAAGTTAACCCCCTTTTCCCCAATCTCCTGCCTGCCAAGTCCCTTAAAGGCAACCAAACAGCTATAAATGGAATTCAGTCCCCTGTAATCCATTTTCCTGGCACAAAACTCTGCCTGCATTCCTGGAGGCTTACCAATATTGGGGGCAACAAGATGTCTAAAGGCCAGCATGAGAACAGAATCAACAAGAGCCAGGACAATATGGCACCCCAGAGCCCAGCTATCATACTACAGGACATCTGGATATCCTATTGCAGCTTTAATAACTTTAAATCCAATCTTATGAAGATGATACAAGTC
This sequence comes from Mastomys natalensis, assembly GCA_021653895.1. Taxonomy (NCBI): domain Eukaryota; kingdom Metazoa; phylum Chordata; class Mammalia; order Rodentia; family Muridae; genus Mastomys; species Mastomys natalensis. The sequence goes on from JAJTUV010001058.1 coordinate 1,263,000, forward strand.
TTTAAAGGGGAAATGAATACAGGCCTTAAAGAAATACAGAAAAGTATATGAAGAAAATGCACAAAACTGTTCAAGAACTGAAAATGGAAATAGAAGTAGCAAAGAAAATATAAACCTAGGGACTTCTGAAGATGGAAGAAAACGTAAAAGAATAGGAAATACAGATGTAAGCATCACCAACAGAATGCAAGAGATGGAAGACAGAATTTTAAGCTTAGAAGATGCAATCAATTGTTGATACCAAATGTGCTTGCAGACAGGAGCCTGGTATGGCTATCCTCTAAGAGACTCTGCCAGCACCTGACTAAGACAAATGCAGATACTCACAGCCAATCATTGGACTGAGCCCAGGGACCCTAATGGATGAGTTAGGGGAAGGGCAGAAGGAGCTGATGGGAATTCTATCGCATAGGAATAACAACACTATCAATTAACCAGACCCCTCAGAAACCAGACAACACATACACACCAACATACAATTGTACTATGTACTACATCACCAACAAAAGAGTACACATGGTCCCGTCTGGCTCTGGATATATGTGTAGCAGAGGTCTGCTTCATCTGGCATCAAAGGAAAGGGATCCACTTGGTCCTGTGGAGCCTTTATGCCCCAGAGAAAGGGGATGATAGAGGGATGATGTATAGTATTTTCTTCTTAACAATAAATAAAAGAGAAAGCACAGAGGATGAATATTGTTTTATATATAAACTTCCTATTCTCCTGGAAAAAAATAAGTTAAGTTTTACTGTTTCCTAACTCTCAACACAGAAATATATTATTTCTGAAGTATAAACTAGGCTATTCTAAATTTCCTTTGGGAATTTCTCTGACATAATAGTGAATAAGATGAACATATCAGAATATGGCTACCTTCTGTGTTCCCACCTTTTGCAAGTTTCAAACAGCCTTTACATACCCTTCTGTCTTTCACTGTCTAGTCAATTCTAGTGCTACCTTTTAAAATAAAAGTTCCTTACTTATTTTAATCCTTATGAAAGCAAACCAGTTTCTCTCTACATATCCCTCTCACCCTTTCTCTCCTTCCCCTATTCTCTCTCTCTGTATGTTGGTGTGTATGTGTTGTCTGGTGTTCTGTATATGAGGGTAAGCATGCTTTATCATGTAGGTGCATATAGAAGCCAGGGATTCAGCCTCCAAATTTATTTCTCAGTTGCTTTCTATTTATTTATTTATCAACAGTTTATCTCACTTAACATGTAGATTACTATGTAGTGTAGACTGGCTTGCCAGTGAAATTTTGGGATCTATTGTTTCTGTCTTGCAGTGGCTCGAATTAAATAATATATCCCTGGGGGTTGAAGAGCCCAATTAGTAGTAGATAATGGCACATTTAATTATTTTGCACACTACCCAGATTCTGCCCACATCTAGCAGAATTACCTGTAACTTCTTATTTACACTATGTGACTCACTCTTCTAACCTCTGCAGGTACCTACATACACATGATACGCATGCAAACAAGACACACTCACTCACATACACACACACACTCACTCACATACACACACTCACTCACACATTAATATAGCAAAATATCAAGAAGTTAGGAACACAATGATGATGCAACTACTCAAAATATGGTAGGGAGTGCACTACTGTTTCTTTCCATGTCTTTCTCTTCTTAAGAATATTGTACATTTTCTGCTCTTTGCAGTTAAGCACATTTATAAAAGTAGTTAGTACCAAATACTAAGAGTGGAAGACATGTACTACTTTCAATCTATGGATTGACAAGCCCCTTTATGACCCCCAGGATTTGTTTCCTGTTTTCCTCAGTTAAAGCATTGTGTTGCAGTTATAAGTACAAGAAAGTAATAGACTATGTCCAGAGTCATTGCTTACAATATAATAGCCTGGAAGACGAGCTGATTCTACAACTGACTTGACCCTGTGAGAATTATCCTTTGTATCATTAAGCCAGTGAAATAGTCTGTGTAATTCTGTTTCCCAGGCCCTTCTTGTTATGTGATTATACCTTTTTAATCCTTGCAACAAGTATATTGGTACCCTTCTGATGTCAATACCCCATTTCATACATGAAGCTGGTAGGTAGGACAAGTGAAGCAGAAATAGCTTAAGAAATTTTTTATAAGCAGCCCTCTCAGAAGTCAAATAATCAATAACATACATATTTCATTCTCCAGATAGAATTTTTCTTTTTTTAAAATATTTGTTTAATCCACAATGACACAAAACTTGTGATCAAAATAATTGGGCTACTTATTTTAATTCTGGCCATAAGTTAAAAAATGGCACTTTTTTTTTTCATTTTTGAAATCACAATTAATTTTAACAGTTTTTCTCTCTCCTTTTTACTCTGTATACTTTCACATTTACTTTCCACTAGCCTGCAAATTTATGACCTTCTTTTCTAGGATTCAATATTGCAATAAGCATAGCATTTTAAATGCTTACCCCTGATATTATGAATCTCTCAATTTCTCTCCCAACCACCACCTATAATACCACTGGGCCTTATAACAATCTAGAAAGAAGACCAACTCTCAGAAAAGCTTATGAAAAACATGTTAAGGAGATCTGAGAAATTATTATTCCCTTAAAAAGGTGTATGCTTGCTGTAGAAGTCCATTGCTAGATGCAATTGCTACAAAACTTCACTGGTAACATCTTGCTTTTCTGAGTTCCAAGTTTTAAAACATACATTTCATGGCTCCTGCCTCTTCCTACAAACCCCAAAGTCTTCTCTACTTTTATGTCCCAAGAGTCTTTTTGCCCATACCTTATCCTTTGCAGGATTAATTTTTATTCTTTTAGCCTTTTAGATTTTAAAGGCTTTATCTACATTTATGGAATACAATATAATATAATACAATACAGTACATTACAATACAACACAACATGTACATACATGCATACATAAATACAGACACACACAAACACACTCACACACACATTTTATATATATATATATATATATATATATATATATATATATATATATACACACACACACACATACACACAAGTACAAACATACACACATACAACATAGTTAATAATTTCAGTTTTTGTTTTTCTGAATTTCGATTACAGTGTTTAATATTTCCAGACATATCCAATTTTTCCAGAAATTTTATTTTACTTTACTTAGTAAAGTTATAGATGGATAGCATATATATGTATATGATAGAGTTATAATGTACTATCATTGTCCAGTCATCTGTTAATGGGCATCTAGGTTGGTAACTTCACTCCCGATTTTCATACCTTAGCCTATCTCTTCTCTCATAGAATCTGCTGAGATTTTTCAGCCTGTCTTCACTTTGGCTTTTCTTCACAAACTCCAATAAATTTGTGTTTCTAGCATCCTTTTTGGTCTGCTTTTTGTTTAAGAAAGGATTAGATTACTGGAATACTGACTCAGCAGTAAAGAGCATTTGTTGCTTTTGCAAAGGACATGAGTTTGGTTCCAGCACACACACAGTAGCTCAAAACAATGTAAAACTCCAAAGTGCAGGATATGATTCCCTTTTCTGAGCTCCAACAGCTACAGGAATGCATGTAGTTCACACACATACATGTGTCAAATTACCCACACATCATAAATAAATCTAAGAAAACAATAAGACTACGACCCTGTAAAGGGAAACTATTTAATTATTACAGAAACAAGTTCTGCTAACTTCCTATTGTCCTCTCTTGGAAGAGTTTCTACATGTCTTCCTTCTACAGTTTTCATCATCTTGCTAAATATTGTGACTACTTTTGACAGTGCCTGATATGTTGAAGATACATGTAAAAGCATGACTCATCCTTTAAGAAATTACTTATAGACATTTTTGTGCAGTTTTCAAATATAATTAAAGCTCACATGTATGTACAGAAAGAGACCCAGGTGTGTGTACACACAGAGAGAGGGAGAGAAGGGGGTAGGGAAGGGGAGAGGAGGAGAGTTAGTCATTTGGTCTGTCATTGTTTGGACCTTTTTCATACATGAACCAACATTTTATTCTCACTGATTCTCTCTCTGAAATTGCAATGCATTATTAATTCCATCTTCTTAAGCAAGTTGCCTGTAATTATAATTGTCTTTCTAAAAAAGAAAATGCAACAGCTGCACCTACTCTGAAAATGGATCCTTAGAGATTGTAATTAAGTTATTTCAATTTGGAAACTGAATATTATCAAGAGCTATGGGATGTATAACCTTAAGGCAGACCTTTCCACCAGGTTTTTAATAGTATGTCATTTGCAGAAACCTAGATAACTAGAAAATTAGAATGTAAATTTTTGTATGCTCCAATCAGAATCTTACTAAATAGAATTATGTTACATAATTTTACATACTATAGTTAGAACATTTGGTAGACAACTGAGCTAAGAAAGCTGAAGCAATATGTTTACTACCTATGTGATACTCCATATATCTTTATTTACTCTGTTCTAGGATCATGGATTTCTTACTGCAACTCTCAATGAATATTACCCAATTATTTCTTAAGCTACACTTATGTGAAAAGAAAGGACTTTTAAATGTGTACCTCTATATAAAGATTTATTCTAATAATGTAAAAGCTATTTTCTACAGATCATATTTGCATACATATGAAAATAATCATCTAGTGATTCAGAATTATATCTAAGGGATACTTACATATTGTTTATTATTATGTTTAGACACTTTAAAAAAGCATAATAAAACTGTCTTTTCAAATACTTGCTACATATTATTTCTTATACTTTTACTTGGATAATCACCTACATTATATAATTTAAACAAACAAACAACAATGAAGTTATGTAAACTTTAGATAAACCCATCTGGTTAAGATGGTACCAAATATTTCCTAAATGGTTAGCATGCATATACACAGAATTAAGCAAAATTCCACACTGTAAAGCTATAAAAAGACAGACATTTTAAACTATTTCAGTTACTTCTTTGATACTTACTAAGACTTATAGAAGAGTGCACTTTTACAGAAAACCACCTCTGAAAGGTTACCTAGTTTACAATTATCCACATGACACAATCATAAGTGTTATCAACAAGGGCAAATACAATTACTGAAAGACTAAGTTTCCTAATGTCTGTTGCTACTCATTTCAAAGACTACTGATATCAAGTGATCATCTGAAGATTAAAAAATAATTTATTTATGGTTTACCTGGTAAATGATACTATGTTTAATAACCTTGTAAAAATGCTATGTTGTCCATAAGCATTCTTGCATAGAAAGGGGAATAGCTCATGAATGCTTAACCCAGGACAATGAAAAACAGGATACTGAGAAATATCAAGATCACAGAAATAGTCTTTCCAAGGAGAGATCACACTAACTGGATATACATACAGTACCAGTCCAGAAAACACATATATCCATGTAATATGTACCATTATACATACAATTTTTAAAAATAAAGGATATGAGCTTGAAGACAGCAATGGGGGAGGAAAGTACATAGGAATGTTTGGAGGGAGAAAATGAAGGGAAATGGAGGGAAAGGGGAAAATGATGTAATTATGATTTCAAAAAATAAAATTAAAAATCTTTTAAAAATGAGTTAAACATAGACAATAGGCATGCTAATGTGGAAGGAGAAAAAATATGGGCACTCCAACCTACACAAAGAACCACAGACAACTAAGAAATGTTGAAAGAGGAGGCAATAGTCTCCCCCAGGGATGAACATATCAACAGGTTATCTAATACCAAGTGGTCAGTCCTAAAGTCAAACATACAAGAACATTATACAAACTGAGCAGGTTTTATTTAGAAATATTTTATTTGTAAAAATTTATAGACCCTATAAGATTATATAAATTAGAAAAGTACATATAATCATATATACATAATTATATGTATATACATATTACATTCATAAATGCATGTAACAACAATAAAAAGTGGCAATGAATTTAAAGACATGAAGAAAGTTTATGTGAGAAGATTTGAAAGCAGGAAAGGAAATAAGAAAATATTATAATAAAAATGTTAAAATAAAGTGATTAAAAACAAAAATATAACCTACACATGTGAGTACAATTGTGGGAAAAGATAATATTCAGTATTAATGAGAGAATAGTTGCTAATTATGTATTTCAGCTTTAGAGGGGAGAGGATAGGTGATAAAGTATAAAAATTAAAAATTAATCATAAATTGGTTTATATACAATAGCTAAAGGCAATAAATAGATTTCCTGGAAAATATACAAATAATTATTTAATATCAATTAAATGTTTATAAGGAAGGGGGTTACTTTGGCTACTCTCATCCCAGAGAATTTTGAAGATACTACAGAACCAAATTTTTAGGCACATGATTATGAGTAAAATGAATAATGTCATTGTTATGAAAAGAATAGGATGAAAGAACACAATTATAAATTACACTTAGAAAGTGATTCCATTGTAGAATATTAAATATGCAAATTACAGAGACAGTGTTTTGGGAAAAGAAGGTAAAGACCATTTTTAATAAATTAATTCCCATGAGCATGGGAGGTCTTTCCATCTTCTGAGGTCTTCTATTTATTTCTTCAGAGACTTGAAGTTCTTGTCATATAGATATTTCACTTGCTTAAGTAGAGTTACATCAAGGTAATTAATATTATTTGTGACTATCATGAAAAATGTTTCCTTAATTCCTTTCTCAGCCCATTTACTTATCCTTTGTGTAGATAAAGGCTACTGATTTGTTTCAGTTAATTTTATATCCAATCAGTTTGCTGAAGTTGTTTATCAGGTGTAGGAGTTCTCTGCTAGAATTTTTGAGGTTGTTTATGTATACTACTATATCAGCTGCAAATAGTGACACCTTGAATTCTTCCTTTCTGATTTGTAGTCTTTTGACCTCCTTTTGTTGTCTAATTGCTCTAGCTAGAATTTCAAGTACTATATTGAAAACTTAGGGAGAGAGTGAATGTCCTTGTCTTGTCTTTGATTTTAGTGGGAGTGCTTCAAGTTTCTCTCCATTTCATTTGATGTTGGTTGTTGGTTTCCTGTATATTGCTTTTATTAGGTTTTGGTATGTGCCTTGAATTCCTAATATTTCCAAGACTTTCAACATGAAGGGGTATGTATTTTGCTGAAGGCTTTTAAAATCTCAAGAAACAGAAGATGCTGGCAAGAATGTGGAGAAAGAGGAATCCTCCATTGCTGGTAGGATTGCAAGCAGTTACAACCACTTTGGAAATCAATCTGTAGGTTCCACAGAAAATTGGAAATAACTCTACCTGAAGAACCAGTTATACCACGTCTGAGCATATACCAAAATGATGCTCCAATATATAACAAAGACACATACTTCACTATATTCATAGCAGCCTTACTTGTAATATTCAGAAGCTGGGTATAACCCAGATGTCTCTTAAAAGAATGGATACAGAAAATGTGATATATTTACACAATGGAATACTATCCAGCTGTTAAAAATGGCAACTTCATGAATTTTGAAGGCAAATGGATGGAACTAGAAAATATCATACTGAGGTAAACGAGACCCAAAAAGACGTACATGGTATGATAATTGGATATTAGTCCAAAAGCTAAGAATACACATGACACAACTCAAAGACCATATTAAACTTAACAAGAAGGAATGCCAAACTGTGGATGCTTCAAACCCACTAGAAGGGGGAACAAAATAATCATGTGAGGCAGAGGGAGGGAGGGACCTTGGTGGCAGATGGGAGGGTTAGAAAAAAATGGGGGCAAGACCAGGTATGAGAAGAGACAGGAGAGAAGTCCAGAGGGCCAGGAAAATGAATAGAAATAAATAGCAGTGGGGGTGGGGAACTACAATGTCCCATACACCAAGGATGAGAGAGACTCCTAGGACCCAATGGGGATGACATTAGCTCAAATGCCCAACAGCAGGGAGGTAGAACCTGAAGCGATCACCTCCAGTAGACAGACATGGCCCAGAGTGGAGGGTTTAGGTTACCCACCCATCTACAAATTTTTAATCCAGAATTGTCCCTGTCTAAAGGAAATGCAGGGACAAAAAATGGAGCAGATAGTAAAAGAAAGGCCATCCAGAGGCTGCTCCATCGTGTGATCCATTCTATTCTCAGACACCAAACCCTTGACACTGTTGTTGATGCAAAGATACGCTTGCAGACTGGAGTCTGGTATGGCTGTCCTCTGAGAGGCTCTGCCAGCACCTAAGACAAATGTGGATTCTCACAACCAACCATAGGACTGAGCCCGAGGACACCAATGGAAAGTTTGAGAAAGAATTGAATGAGACAAACGGGATTACAACATCATATGAAGAACAACAGTATCAATTAAGCAGACACCTTAGAGTTCCCAGGGACTAAACTACCAACCAAAGAGTATACATGGTCCAGTCCATGCCTCCTGCTACATATGTAGCAGAGCACTGCCTCATCTGCCATCAGTGGGAAGGGCGTCATTTGGTTCTGTGGAGGTTTGATGTCACCCCCTGTGGGGCAGTGAGCTATGAGAGACAGCCAGGTGCCTGGATGAATGAGTTTTGAACCCCGAACCCCGGAGAACCCCTGGGACAGAAGGCATTCAGCTCTGTTCCTGGGCCCCTGGCTCTCTCAGCTTCAGCCTCCACTGTCCCTCCCACAGAGAGGTCTGTGGCCATCTACATAGGAGTAGTGCCCCAAGCTCTACCACATGCAGATGAGGCATCCCCAAGCTCTCAGACCAAGCCAATAGGGGTTACCTACTGCCAAACATTAGCCCAACCCAAACTGTATATATTTAACCTAACTCAGAAGTGAAGGTGTGCAAGAAACATCCTGTTGTCCAAGAGCTTCTGTTGTGGACCCTCCTCCCTTCACCAGATAGTCTGAACCTCACCGGGACACCTCACCAGCCCAGCAAGAGCTGAAACACTGGAAAAGAGATCCAGTCTTTCTGCAGTGGAGAGGGGAGAAGTGTTAAAGGTTTTTTGGAGCTGGGAGGTGCCGACTAGCTAGCAGAAAAAGTACCTGGTTGAGTGAGCTTTGAACCCCAGAGAACCCCCTGGGATGAAAGATGTTTAGCTCTGTTCCTGGGCCCCTGGCTCTCTCAGCTTCAGTCCTCCACAGCCCCTCCCACAGAGAGGTCTATGGCCATCAGTCATGTAGGAACAGTGCCTCAGGCTCTCCCATATGTAGGTGAGGTGTCTCCAAGCTCTCAGACCAAGTCAATAGAGGTTATCTGCTGCCAGACCATAACTCACCCCCAAACTGTATATCTTTAGCCTAACTCAGAAGTAAAGGTGTGCAAGAATCATCCTGTTGTCTGAGAGTTTCTATCGCAAGAGCTGTAACACTTGGGAAGAGATCTGCACTCCCAAAGTGCCTTCAGGACCCTCCCCTCCTTGCTAGCTAGCCGGTGGCTTTTCACCAGCCCAGCCTGGACCAGCTCAGCAAAGGGACACAGGTGTAACACCTGGGAGCAACTGGGTGGCAACTGAGACTCAGGCAGAGTCAGCAAAGGCAATTACTCCTCCCTGCTCTCACTCTATCCCCTTGGCCGGATCCCCACACCCAGCCTGACCGAAGATCCTTGTGAGAAGCCCTCTAGAGCAGGGTCCCACAGAGGGTAGACGTGGAATGGGAATAACATTTGAAATGTAAACAAAATGATTAATAAATAAAAAAAAGTATAGACATTAAAAGAGGGATAAGATAGAGTTGAGATGTCTTGATAAGGAAAGTATGTTGGACAACCATGAGAACCTGAATTCAATGCTGATGTGACCTAAAAACTAGGCACAGCAATATGCATCTTCAATACCAGCACTGAGATAGATTGTTGATAAATACAGGCAGATTTTGTATACACAAAGGCCGGCCAGGGTAGCAGAATCAGGAAACTTCAGGTTCAGTGAGAATCCTGGTTGGTTATTTGTTTTTGATGTTCTTTGTTTTGGTTTCTTATCTTTTTTTAAGGTTGTCTTGATAAAAATTTTTTTTTAATTAATTAATTAATTTATTTATTTATTTATTTTAAACTCCAAATTTCATTCCCCTACTGGTCCACCTTCCTACTGTTTCATATCCTATACATCCTCCCCACCTCCATATCAATGAGGATGTCCACACCATAATCCCTCCACAGCACCTGAACTCTAAGCTCCCTGGGTCCTCCATTCTCTTGAGGGTTAGGTGCATCTTCTCTGATTAAACCCAGACCTGGCAGTCCTCTGCTGTATATTATTTGGGGCCTTATATCAGCTGGTATATGCTGCCTGGTTGGTGGTCCAGTGTTTGAGAGATCTATGGGGTCCAGGAAAATTGAGACTGCTGGTCCTCCTACAGGATCGCTCTCCTTCTTAGCTTCTTCCAGCTTTTCCTAGGGTCAACATCTGGTCTCTACACACATGTGTTTCTCCTACCACATCACACACACACACACACACACACACAAGAGAGAGAGAGAGAGAGAGAGAGAGAGAGAGAGAGAGAGAGAGAGAGAGAGAGGCAAAACTTCATTGATTATTTTACCATTAACTGAAAGAAGCAATGACAGATACTACTAGACTTTCAGTTTTATTGTTGAAATAAACAGAATTGCCTATTTCCAACACAATATCTAAATTTTCTTTCTGGGATATTGGGTTGAGATCTATAGACTGATACTGCTATTAAAATATCAACCAAAAATAGAGACTGTGAAGTCACCAAAGCAATTATAATAATTTGGGAAAATTTTATTCAAACATGCACTGTCAGAGTTTAGAAGACCTTCCTGACAAATGTAGGGCTGAATTCTGCATTCAGTGTTCATGTAGAATTTTTCATAAAAACCACAGTCTGTGTTCTATACATTACTCAAGAATAGCGTTTACATAAACACTTATATGATTGTAGCCCACTAGAGAGGTATTATTAGTCATCTACATAAGAGTTCTTGGTGACTGTGAGAGATGCAAAAAATTGTCCTATTAATACAGACTAAAGGTAAAATAATGTAGTTTCTTCTAGCACCAATCCTTATACATATCCACCACATTTCTAGGTTCTTCACAGTATATAAATTCAGCTTACCTTATAATGCATGAAACATGATCTATGCCCTAAAAATTCTATTTCAAGGCTTAATCATGAATGCTCAGCCTACTTTTCATTAAAATACATGAGCATAAAACTTAAATAGTATCATAACTTTCTTATTCTTAGTCATTTTGCTTTTAGATAACTCTGAGGGATTTAATAGCTTCACTTGTATTTATGCTTTGAACACCCATGTTAGCGTCAGACGAAGGTGGAAATCTTCATTATAAAGTCCATTTTTCTTCTTTGGGGAAAGCTAATTTGAAAATCTCACAAGTTAGCTAAGAGCACTGCATCATTTTCTTATTCTTTTCAGAGAGTAACAGCTAAGTAGAATGCTCCTAACAATTCCATCTACCTGCAAATGCTTCAGAAAGTAGTGTTCACAGTTAATCTTCACAAGCACACTCCTGCTTGCAGGAAATCTAGCCAGGTCTATTCCATCAGGCAAGGCTAAGCTGACATGGCTACCAATATACTTGTTTTGATAATTTCTAGAACATCCAAGATGGTTGAAATGATGTATGTGAGGAAATATTTCCTTTGGTAGGCAGACTATTTTAAAACTGAAAATTGAAATTTAGACATGTGTCACTATTCTGACATTTTAGCAACTTTCTATTTTTTGAAATATACATTTATATGCAACATATTTTGTTGAATAGTTATGGTTCTTTGATTCCCAAATTACCCTTGAAATTTAATTACAGTAGTATTCTTTTGTGATATTTACCTTCCATGATTTTTAGTTACCTTTCATAAACTCAGTGTGTATAGATTACATTGAAAATTCACAAGAAACAACCATTGAAAAGTTTTGGTTAAATGTTATTGGGTTATAGCAAATTCTGTTTATAAATATTTCCAATTGCTCATAATTCCTATTGTATAAATCAAAGTTTATTATATCTTTCATATATGACTACCTATGACATCCATAGGACTCAATTTCAAGGCTTTTTCCACCATGCATATTCCCAAACTGACAGGTGCTCAAGATTAAATACAAGATTAATTACATAAGGAACAATTAAGTGGTTTTGAATTAACTTATATAAATTCCAGATCACTCACATATAAACTGTTCATATCACTCACAGGCTTACTAGGTTACTTGTAATACATCACAAAGACTATATGAATAGCAGTTATTCTTTAATTAATGGAATAATTACAGGAAACAGAAGAAGCCATGATATATGCAGAAAGACATGTTTATTTTTCAAATATTACAATCTGACTTTGGTTGTTGGTCTGTGTATATAATGGGCCAGCAATAGATCACTAGTATATTCAGGACCCAGTCCTATGTGGTTTCCGATATTTGTTGGTTATATTAGAATACACATGTGAGAAAGACTATAGAATTCCTGAACATATGTCTCTGATTGTAAGAAATAATTTCACAATTCTCAAATAAGTATAATCTTTTAAATTATATACTATTATTATATTCATATTATGTGTTTGGGTTAAATCCCCTCAAAAGATAGTATCTCATTACTCATCATACTTACCTGAGGTGTGATCAATAACTGATGGATACTAGGGGAGGAGGAATACTTTTTTTAAATGAAATAAGTGGGTGTATACAGATGTATAAGAATGGGATAAAGTCATCAATTGAAAGGGAGGACCTTGGTCCAGTGGAGGCTTGATTCCCAGCATAGGGATATGCTAGAGCAGTGAGGCAGAATGGATGAGTGGGTGGAGGATCACCCTCATACAGGCAAAGGGGATAGGGAGAGGGGGGTGGGGAGAGGGAGATGGAATGGGATGAAAGGTTGTGGAGGAGTAACTAGGAAGGGGAATATCATTTGAAATATAAACAAATAAAATGATTAATAAATTGAGTTTATTAATTTAAATACCTTGAAAGTTAAAATATTATCTAAAAGTGATTTTGACAAACAGGTAAATGTATTTAGAATATGAAAAAATAATTCATATTGGCACAAGCTATACTTATAAAAATGGTTAAAAAAAGAAAGGAAGAGAGAGAAGAGAAAGAAGAAGAAGAAGGAGGAGGAGGGAGAGGAGGAAGAGGAGGAAGAGGAGGAGAGAAAGTGAGAGGGAGAGGGAGAGGGAGAGAGAGAGAGACCATATGATTTCTAAGCAGATCAGTAAATGAAGAATAAGATAAGTTTGATATGAATCAAATGGAGTTAAATTTTTCAAAAAACTTTTCCATTAAAATAAAAGAATTGACTTCATAGTTGTTTGATATATATAAAACAACATATCTATAATTAAATCTTAATTTCCTTATATTTTAGAGAACTTTACTATTTTTTTAGCTTACTTTTGTAAAACGAGGTTTCAGGACCAAGTATGTTATCTTAAATCATAGACATAAACTATATAGTCAAATGTCAGTATGTTTAGAAGACACACTCCATTTAAAATCCCTTCTTTCCATATTTTAGTTATGCTCCATGGATAACTTCAGTTTCATTCTTCATTATCACATCACACAGCCAGTCAAAACCTTTTCCTTTACAACTAATTTGTGGTGTAAAGTTATCAAACTCCCAAAATGCTGCTCCTGAAATTGCCCTGTGCCTAATCTCAGTATGGATTCAGAGCATTGTAGAGGTTTCCTCCCAATCTTCAGTTATCCTTTTCTTGAATAAATCCTGGACTCTAACAGAATCTTATCATCTCTCATTTTTAACAATGTGCTTTTTGTGCTTTTCTTTATAATTAAACCAGAACCTGCCAGAGAGATAGTGACAATATTTCCAGTCATGAAAATATAAACTTATATGCACCAGGTTTTTATCCTTTCTTCTTACCAAAATGGTCATAGTTTCTTTTGTCTTAGCTAAAAGTCAGTCTCCATTGGAGGTATTTGAATAATTCAAGTACCGTGTTTCATGATTACATTTGGGGAAAATGCTTAGATGGAAGGAGTAAATAAAGATAATAAAGATTAGAGTTTCAGATTGTAGAGGCTCTTGAGAATATTCATGAGTGTATTAAGCAGATGGAGAATGATGTGCAAGAAGTTTTGGTTTTTGTACATGAGACTCCCTTAGTAATAATTATACGCAGATTTGATAAATGTATATTTTCTAATTAAGGCCACAGAGTGAACAGACCACACACACACACACACACACACACACACACACACAAACACACGTGTTGAATGATTAGCTAGTGCATGGGCATGGGTTCTTTCTGTTGAGTTGTGGGTCCCCATGTATCTTCTGCTCTTCATGGGAGCCTCCAGAGTGAGGCAGAAGCTGGGGATTCTTGACTGGTCCCCTTCCATGCAGTGCTGAGTGGGCACTGGGCTATGAGAAGCCGAAGGGGCCCTCCTGTGAGGGGAGAGAACTCAGTCTGAAGTTCCGCAGGGGGAGGAGCGGCTCTTGAGTTGGGGATCTCCAGGCCAGGAGGCAGCGAAGGACCAAATGGTCTCAAGTCCTTGGGCTCTCAGATGCTGCTGAGGCCACAGAAGGACCTAGACTGTGGGTGTCCAGGCGTGTGACTGGCCCACATGCAGAAGGAGGGAGAGGGAAGCCCCGACTGCACCCTACAAAGAGGGATTCTTTGGTGACTCGCTTGGCTGAAAAGCAGCTGCCTGACTAGCTTTCTTGAAGAGGTAGGCCTTCGCAGCTGGGCAACTGGAATTCCACGGCAGGCCCCAAAAGACACGAGGGAGTCCACAGGTTTTTCAGGCTTTATTTTCATGACTGATGGTAGTTGAATCTGGATGCAACCCCCTTTAGGTCAGGGTGGACCTGACGTAAATAGGGAGCGAGGGGAAAGAAGGTCCGGAAAAGAATACATAATTTTCTTTTTTTTAAATTTAATTATTTAAATCACATGGTAATTTACTTATTCATACAATAAACACAAAAAGGCAGGATGTGGGAAAGGGAATGACACTGGAGCATAGGTGTTCAGGGGGTGTATAGATACCATTCAGAACAGGGTATCAGCTGGGTGAAGGTTCAGGGAACAGGTCACTATGACTGCCTATGATTCACTTGTCCTTATCTAAGTTGGTACTGTCCACTGAGGCTGCCTATTTATAAGACTACTCAGGCTGGTAAATTTCCACAGAAGCTATTTTACGATAGCTTATAGCCAAGAATACATAATTTTCTATGCCCTCTGGCCTTTAGGTATCTCATTAATATAAAAATCTCTTGAGGCTGAGGCCTGTAGTCATGTCCTCTACCTGTGTAGGGGCTGGTAGGAGCATTGCCCTAAGTGACTGAATGACACAGATCAAATGGAGGTCCTGGATTCTGGGAGCATGATGAAATAGATGCCCATCCCTCATAGGCATGGTCCTCAGGGTATTTCTAGCCAGTGTTTCTACCAAAAACCAAGCCATCCTATCACAGTCACACACACACAAATACACACACACACACACACACACACACATATATGTATATTTCACACACACACACACACAAACACACACATATATGTGGTATATTTCTCACTACTGTGCAAAGATGCCTAAAACAAGCAACTAAGAGATAGAAGATTTACTTTGACTAAAAGTTTGAAATGGAGAAGTCCACATGGTATTTTTGTGGTGGCTTATCTACTGGGAGCATGGCTGGTCTACTGGGAGCCTGGCTGGTCTACTGGAAGCATGGCTGGTCTACTAGGAGCATGGCATGCCTTGATAACATTTTAGTGGTTCAGGAAAAAAGATATAGGGTTTTTTTTGGGGGGGAGGAGGGGAGAGTGGGGCAACCAACTACCTCCAAATGGATGCGAGATCCCATTGGTTCCACAGCCTCTTCAAACAGTGATACTCGTTGAGGAAAGCATACTATTAACAGTCAGTAATAAATAAGTCTAATAAAACCACAACAGATGTACACATATTTTATTTGGTATTTAAATGTATCATTGGATAAAATAAGTTCAGATTGAATACTTCATATAGGTACTATTTTTCTTTACTTTTATGGATCTAGTTAATATTCAGAACTGCACTGTAGTACATGGAAATACAAAAGTACATTTAAGACAACTGTTGCTATTTAAACAGAATCTGACCACACAGCATAGACTGATGTTGATATTTTGATCTAGTCTCTACTTTCCAGTGATAGGACTGCAAGATGTGCCACTATAGAGAATTCAAGCTCTAAATTTAGGCGTAAAAATAAATATTTTTTTTATGACCACACTAATAATTTGAAAATATGCAGGAAAACGTACAATTTTACTAATGCTTATTTCACTAAAAGATATAAGGTATACTTTCTAATTACAAACCTTTGTATCTAAAATAAAATGATAAAATTTTGCATTTATATGTCTCTAACTTTGTTGTAAAGTATGAAATTTCTTTTTTTCTTATTTGCTTAATATTAATTTTAGTTTCATGCATATATAAACTTTTCCTCATTGCTGAGGCAGCCTTAGATAAATTGAAATTTGTTTTGCAACACAGAAAAACAAATTTTCTTTAGAACAAAGAAAAATAAATGAATATAATAAAATAGTAGATTAGTCATATTGATTATGTCAGCTTAGAGAATTTATCTTTAATGGAAAGTTAAAATTATGTACTAACACAAATTGTAGTAACTACTTAAGGCTATATGCTTCAAAATATCAGTTTTTGATGTGCCTTATATCAATATTGATTTTATTAATTTTCCTGAATTTAAATAAGGGAGTAAAACACAGATACACACACACACACGCACACACACACACATACACACAAAACACACACACATACACACAAACACACACACACACAAACACACACACACATACACACAAACACACACACAAACACACACACACACATACACACAAACAAACACACACATACACACACACAAATATACACACAAACACACACATACACACACAAACACACATTTGAAAGTTCCCAAATATTGATAGTGAAGAGTTGATTTGCAGAAAAGATAAACTCTAAAAGGCATTAAGAGATTAGAATTTGGCTCGGCAGTGGTGGTGGATGCCTTTAATCCCAGCACTTGGGAGGCAGAGACAGGTGGATTTCTGAGTTCGTGGCCAGCCTGGTCTACAGAGTGAGTTCCAGGACAGCCAGGGCTACACAGAGAAACCCTGTCTAGAAAAAACAAACAAACAAATAAAACCCCCAAAAACAAAACAAAAAAAAAGAGAGATTAGAATTTGAATTAGAGTTGAAAAGAACTGCTCAGTATTTAAAAGCATAGTTGCTCTTTCAAAGGAAACAATTTCAGTTCCCCAAACCCTCAGCTTTGTTTACAATCCTCCAGTTCTGCACTTTTCTAGCCTTTGTGGGCTAAAACACACATGCTGCATAGACAGATATGGAAGAAAAATATACATACACATAAATAAATGTTATAATTGCAATAATTTAAAATTAGTAAAATTGATTATAATCTTGAGTTAGGGAGATGATTTAGTTGGTAAAGTGTTTCTTGTATAAGCATCAGGAACGATTTCAACACCTGATACCCACATCAAAAAATAGATATATCTGTGTGCATTTGCAACATTAATGTTGAAAGAAAAGAGACATAAACATCTTATGGCAGGAACTTCTCTGGTTGATGAGTCTAGCAAGATCTATGCTAAACTCCAGATTTAGTAAAGGATGCTTAAAACCAAAGAAGAACAATGGAGAGCTATTGAAGAGGAAGACAAATAATGTCAAATTCAGGGAGAAGGAGAGGAAGGGAAAGGAGAAGGGGAAGGGAGAGGGAGAAGTAAAAGAGGAGAAAGGAGGGATGAGAAAGCAACTACAGTCCACTGTACATTCTCTTCTTCCTTTTCAAAAGAGGAAAGTTGGCAGAAGGCTTTTGTTAAACTCTTCAATTTCTTATATTCTTTCATTTTGTTAAAAATTTCTTAGATTCATATGAAACGTTGCAAGTATGTCAAAGAAGAATTTCATGAGTGTCTTGTTGCCTTTCCTTTCTCTGTCCTTTAGAATATCTAGACTATAAACTTAGTAGTTCAGTCTTGAAACATATGATATTGGTAATAAAGACAGTCTATAAAGAAAACAATATCATGAATGCATCATGAGAATTTTATACTGGGGTCCTGGATAAAATTCGTATACAATCCTTCTCAGAATTTGTATTGTGCCAAAGCACTGTGTGATTCCATGCATTTGCAAATTTTCATTTTTCTGCTTATCACTTCAAGACTAGTGAATCCTGCTTCAATCAAATATAACCAATAAAAAATCAGAAAAAATCAGATTGTCAAAATTTCTATTTCTTGAGACAACAAAACCACTTATTAATTTCACAATGAAACCTAACCTACTTAAGATGTAAATGTATGTGGTTCTAAGAATTATGTATAGCTTAAAGTTTTAAAATTATGTTAGTTACATAAAAATATATGCACCAAAAACACAAGAGGGCAAATAATTAATAACAAAACTGAAAAACTGTAGAATAATGAAGATTTAAAAAGAGCACTTTTTAAATAAAATACAAGTGAAAAAATACAAGAAAAAAGCAGAGACTTCAATGTGTTCAGAAAGCTGATGGAAAAAAATAGTAACTACAAAAATTGGAAAAGATACAGTCAGAAAATAATGAGCAAAAATAATGTGTCACAGGGCTGATAGGATCAAATGTTGCAGATAAATCAAATTAAGATAAGTATTAAATTAGGAACTGAAAGGTTGTTGGTAATTTTGTAAAATACATTTAAAGTGAAATAATGGAAACACACCCAGTTGTGTCTATTTGAAGACTTATTGTTCATACAGCAAAACTTGATGCTAGAGAATCTTAAGAAAATCAGAAGCATGAACCTGAGTATGTGACAAAAATATAAATATGTGAGGTAATTCATGTTAATCAAAATATGTTATATAAATTGCTGCATTCTTGATATAAATGGCAATAATACACACTTTTCCCTGGTAAAATCTCAATGCTCTTTTCCCACTATTGTCTGATCTTGATAATTACAATCATTCTTTAGTGCCAGACAGTCACTGACTTTTAATCTTTCCATGCTGATGAAATGAACTAAATATCACCATTGCATATCTTTTTGAAATTTTTGATTCATACATTTAAATGTCAGGGGGATTCTCAAGTAACATCAAATTCCTGTGTTTAATGCAAATCTCATTATCCATGGAGTCTCAATTCCAAAGTTGACTTGACTTTCCTCCAACAGTGCCCATATTATAGTAAATCATTATCATCTCCATTGGCTGAAATCAATAAATAACGTAAGTTTCTATTTCAAGACTATTTTCCTTGCCATTCCTAACCAGTTACAGAATCATTTTTGATTGTAAAATAGCTGCTAATATCTTTCACTCCTGTTTCTTGATAACATCATGATACTATCAACTGTGCTTCCCTGTTTGATTCCTACAATCAACTCTTAGGTGATATTTTTATAGCTACTTATGCCATACTTAAAAGGAAATTTTACACTTGATAATAACTGTTGTTTGACATTTCAGACCTTTGGATTTAACTGTTGCTGATATTCCTTTGCTCTGACACAGCTTTTTATTACTTCAGAAGTCCTTTCGACTCTAGTGTTTGCCTATGTCTTCACTTTACCGTTGATTCCTTACAATTATTTCAGTTAAACATATTCTCAAAAGTATGTTCAAATTTGAAATGACATAAGCAATGACTTTATTTTATTTCAAAAGGCATATTTTTAAAACACAATGTTCATTAGACAATATCTTGAGTCTGTAAAAATAATCTCTTCTTCAAACAAAATTTATCTTCAATTTAACAGACTAAGTAAATGGTCTATAAATGTAAACTAAGGCAAATTACTCCATTGACTACTAATTTAATTTAAAAGGATAGCTAAGTTTGGAGTATCATGATTAAGAAGAGCACAATAGGTGACAAGAGGCACAGATTTTATTTCCTTGTCATAAAAATTGATTATCCTTACTGATCCTGTGACATAAGTACTAATATAAAATTGACTGAGTCAAATGTCTATTGTCCCTCCAATACATCACCCAGGAAAGTATCTCCCAGGTCTGACAGTGCTTCTTTATAGGTTTGCAAAAAGGTTCATGATGCCTTCAACATTCATATCTTACAGCTTCACCTACAGTTTGTGTTCCCTGCTTTGCTTCAGACACTGGCATTAATACACGTTTAAGTTATCCACTTACCATATTGTAGGTGGCTCAGAACCTTCTATTTCTAGGTAATCATATTTTTCTTCCATTTGGAAATCAGTAAATATCAATGAAATTGTGTCCCCTGGTTCTGCTACAATGGTCCATGTGCAGTCTGCATTGTTATGGTATTCATTAGGAAAACCCGGACTGGATATGATGCCACTGGATCCTCTCATTGTTCCCCCACAAGCATCTTCAGCTGTTAAAATCAATAATAATGTATTAAAATTTAATTATCAAGGCAAATCTTACTGAGAAAATTCAATATTCATATATTAAAATACAATCCAAATGTGATATCCAATAATTCTGGGAGAAATCTTTGTCTTTCATGTATAAATATAAACCACCTGTTGAAAATGTATTACCACTGTTTGAAATAAAAATGAACATAAGTTAAAAATGAAGTACACTCTAGCATTAAAACTCAGTATAATAAAATGCAGGAGTTTTTCATGTTTAAATGAAGAAGCAAGTAATATTAAAAGAATGTGTTTCCTAAAGTTACTGAGAAACAATCATTTCATATATTTTTGTTGATTATAGAATGTCTTATTTTTGATGTATTTATTAACAGAGATATGATTGAAAAGACAATATGATATAGTTTACTAGTGTAATATTTCAAAAGCCACTGAACAGTGTTGACAGGGACATAATTAAAATTAAGCTATGCATCACATACCCAGTATATTTTAATTAAATGTATATTATGCACCTCATAAATTCCCAGAAATATATAAATCCATAATTCAGTGTATATATTTTACTATACACATGAATATACATATTTATATAAATTTTACATATACACAGATGTATATTATATATAATTTTCAACTACCTTTAAATTTTGAGCTATATTTCTGATTAATAAATAAAACTTCATGTTGATTCTATGTTTATGCTGATACTGTATGTTATGAGGGTGTTTGCATGAGCAGCTGTGTTAATATGAGATTATAAGAGCAAAGATTGCTTTTTCCTAAAGGAATTGAAGTTAGAATATTTGCCTATAACAGTGTTTAGGTCAACCAAGTTAATAAGCTACAAATTTGCTTGTGCAATAAATTACATCATGATTTATGTTGCTCCTTTGACCAGCTCAGGAACTCCTTTAATATTAGTCATTTGAGGAAATGTTTGTTTCTATAATAACCAATTTTAAGTTGATGAAATGGAGCATCCTCAGAACATCAATGAATATAGAAGAAAAGTTGTTTTACTTAACTTCATAATGGACAGGGAGTCACATCTTTTTGTTAATGGGCACAACATCATTACTATCTTGTGTGAATTAAATTGTATTGACATTTTCTGCCTTGTTATGCTGCCTAAATAAATGCATATTTAGCAGCATAATTTATAACCTGAAGCATAAATACAAGACACATTTCACTGACTTCCCAAACACTTGCAAATTTGATACATAGTTTTAAGTCATGATTTCATAGTGTCTCTACTTTTTATTTATTGTTGTTATTATTTTTAGAGACTGTATTATAATGACATAAGCTCCCTTCACATTCTTCCCTACAAAACTCCTCACAAACTCATCTGATGAGAATTAGAGGTATTGTCTACTCTATGTGCCATAATGCTCTACCTGTTTCATTACCAAAACATTTATGAAAAATCTGCAACAAAAAGTACAAAAAAGACTCCATGATTTTGAAAAGAAAACAAGGATGAATATACAGGAAGATTTGGTGGAATGGAAGTAGAAATAATGTAATTACAATATAACCCATCCCACAAAAATATTAAATGGGTACCCCATAGAATAGTTTCTTCAGAAACTCTAGATAGGCAGGAAGTTGGATGTTTATTTGTAAAACAGTTTACATGAATGGGTGGATGGGCTCCTGAGACTTTT
Organism: Mastomys natalensis; assembly: GCA_021653895.1. Lineage (NCBI taxonomy): Eukaryota > Metazoa > Chordata > Mammalia > Rodentia > Muridae > Mastomys > Mastomys natalensis. Next base: position 1,285,025 of record JAJTUV010001058.1, read on the forward strand.
AGTAGCAGCATTCCCACTGCCACCCCACCCCCACCCCAGGACATGATAGGCTTCCTGGAACATGGGCGAATGAGGTAATGCTTCAGATCTCTGGTTTTCTGACCCTCCTTGGAAGGCATGCTGCTCCCATTGTGGAGGATTTAGAGGCCATCAGGGGTCATGGGTGTCCTGATGGTAACTCAGGGACAAATGGAGACTATGAGCTGATCCTTTGGAGACATAGAAGAACGTAAGGCCTTTGCACATCCCTAGAGAACTGGGGTCAGAAAATTCCAGAGATGGGCGGACTGTGACTGCGGGTGCTGCTGCTGAGGATGCGAATGTCAGAGAGCCAGCATATACTGCTAATGGGAATGTAAACCAGGCCAGCCTCTCTGCGGAAATCACTATGGAGGTTTCTCAGAAAACTAAAAGTAGACCTACCATATGATCTAGCTAGAGCCCTGGCTTTTTACTCAAAGGACTCCAAGTCACCATATCACAGACATAACTTCATGTCAATGTTTGTCACAGTACTATTCATAACAGCCAAATTATGGAAGCAACTGAGGTGCCCAATAATAAAGATATGGACACAGAGTATAACATACATACACAGTGGAATTGTTTTCAGCCCTAAAAAAATGAAGTTGTAGCATTTTCAGGCAAGTGAATGTGAGTGGAAATGGCCATCTGAAGTGAATTAAGTCAGCCCCAGAATAACATTTATGTGCTTTCTCTTATTTGTGGTCCCGAGATTTTGTGCAGATATATGAAATCTTATGTGTATATATGACATGAAAGGAGAAGAGAAACTGTCTAGGGAACAAAGGGGACTAGCAGGAAGAGGAAGGGACGAGAAAGGGGAAGGCAGAGTTACAGAGGAAATGAAACTCAGCATGCAACATGTATTTGTATGAACATATTCTTGAACAGCACAGTACCGTGAAAGATCAATAAACAGCATGAAAAATATAAAAAAAAAAAAACAGTTTACATGAAATTGGCATGTTTTGAAGTATTCACTGCTACTTCCTAAACAGCAGGAGGAACTAGGCAAGAATATCAGCTCTAATACTGATCAAAATTCACTACCAGCCTCACTCTCTTTCTTTAATCTATCTTGTGATGAGGTAATCAAAAATGAAATAAGAAAATGCTACATTATATTTCTATAAATAATGATAGTAATAGTAATTTAGTAGTAATAATAATAGCAATGTTTTTCCTAATTTTCCTGCTTGCTAAAGATAAACTACCTCCGTACACTGCATTATATCAATCTATTTGAATCTCTGTATTTTCAAAAGATGAATTTGATGTTTATAGCAATGTTGGAAGTAATGTTATCAAAGCAAATTATAATAGTCTCAGGAGATTGTTACCAAGGTACTTATGGCTCAATTTGTTCTAACTCTATTAGTCATAATTTCTAAAATAGATTAAACTTTTATGTATGTAATATACTTTTATATGCATAAAATATGTATGAGCCACAGGTGGGAAAACAAAATACTAAGTATATCTTCAGTGTGTGCTGTATAATGTGAAAAAATATCAATTCAGGCATTGGAATTAACTAAAGCAATGCAGACATAAAGAAAAAGAAAAACAAGATTATTTTTAATTTTGGATTTTTGGCTATTCCAATTATTTAAAAACCTTTTTAAAATTTCTATTAATTAAAGGATAAAATTATCATTTTTGGGATTCTACTATTATAATACAAATCTTTTTTCTAAGAATACTTATTCCAATACTATTTAATGAAGCGTATGTTTATGAATTTTTGTTATGAATATATCCATATGGCAAGCAGGATGAAAGAGACCTAAAATTAGTTACAATTTAAAAGAAAGCTGCACAACTAATTTCACTATATTTTTTCTGGTATACTTTTAACTGAAATTAAATTTTTATTTGTTTTTAGATTCTGCAACACTCATTTTGTTACAAAAAATTAGTGAGAGTTTTTATTTTTTTTCATGAGACCACATAGTTCACTTAAGATAGTTTTAGTCCTAGCTTCTCAGAAGCATTGCTATAAAGAAAAAAAATCACCTCCAAAATCACTAGGAACAGTTGTGTGTAACACACCTTTTCAGATACCAGTCTTATTCTGAGTTCTGCCCTGCTATTAGTTTCTTCTGAAATTGCTTATGGTGGGGAATGGGTTACAGGAAATAGTACTCCTTGTTTCCAAAGAGAAATGAACTGTGGATTGAAGGAGATGCTGAGTCTACATGGCCAATTTCAGATGCTAAGCAAACAATTAAGTATCAGACTTTACCATGAGATACAGCTCTGCAACTCTCCCTTGCTAAATCACAATCTCCCATTTGCAATCAAGTGTAACTGATGTCTGGAAGCCTTTTGGTTTCTCTCTATGATAGGCACCTCTGTTATGTGTCTCTTAATTAGATTACTGAGGCATTAGCAATTATATACAGAAAATAGAAGCTAATTTTCTTACAATAATACCTATAATTAATAATTGTATGAATCCTTTGTTTAAAGAGAAATTGTTTATAAAACTAAATGACATATACCTTCTAGATTGTTAGTTTTGTATTTTATGTTATAATAAAAATATTTTCCAACTTTTAAAAAACATAATTTCAAAACACTTGGGTCTAATTAAAATTCACGCAATTTCTATTTTTCAATACTTCTATGAATTAAGTTAATTTTTAATAACTTGATTATGAGCACATTGAGGTTCAGTTGTACACATTGTACAGACAAGCCTCTTATCACATGATCATATTCATCATTCTCTTATTTTTTGTCTATTATTGACTTGACAAACTAAGGTTATATATTGAAGATAGAAGTATTTAAAAGATGATTAGTATTTACAATATCTGCCTTTCCCTAGATTGTAAATTCTGCAAATGTGAAGAGAGAATGTCAATTTTGATTGTTGTTGTTATTATTACTGTTGCTGTTGTTTTAAGATACTGTCATTTTAACAAGAACAGAGTATAGCAGGGTGTCTACATGTATTTTTGAGCAAAGATTGTAATGATTAAGACATGTGATTATATAAATTGGCCACCACAATGTATCCTGGTTTCTGAGCTACCCACGGAACTGAGCTAAGAAAGAATCTCAAAAATTCTAACTATTTAAATATATGAATTAAAAGTGTTTTGATGTTAGATTTCTCATCTCTAAAATTGTGAGACCTTATGGCATAAATTGAAAAATGAGGTAAATAAAAAAAAGTTTAAAATGCTATGCAAACAAATTATAACATAACAACAACAGATACAGATAATGATAATGTTCTAAGGAAACAGGGTATCCTGCTATAACATGAGCATAACAGTCATAAACTAAGCTTTTTATGTCACTTACAAAAGACTTTGCCTGGTGATCAGGACAAAAAATAAGCAAGAAAATAAAACTGTCAGTGACCCGCAACTTGTATCAGTAATTCCTTCTTCCTGTCTTACTTTCGTATGGGTTTTAATTGGTGCTAGAGTATGTAGAAGATAGAACTTTGATGATTGGCAAATTTTATTGAAGCAGCTTTTAAGTAATTAACTTATGGTAGGAAATTGTTTGCTGAAGTAGCGCCAAAAAGTCATACACATTCCCAAAACACTGGTTCTAAATAGTTAACATTAAGTTATCTTTGGTCGCTCACTATCCACTATCTGAAGATGTGAATATTCTGATAGTAACTGCATTATGAAGGATAAGCTTTGAAGAATCAGAATCGTGTCCTCGTATCAATAGTTACATGGGAGCCATTCACCTCTCTCAGCTGATGAAGGTGTAGAGAGGAGAATTAGACTACAGACTTCAATCTTATCCTTTCTGTTTGCATGAAACATCACATAACAAAGACATTAGAGGAGGAGAAAAATTAAAATGTAATCTTGAAAATAATCAAACCTGTCTTGAAATAAACCATTAAGGGGGTTATTCTGGCAAGGACTCAGGAAGAAAGAAATAGAGCTAAAGATAAGGCCTCTATTTTAAAAAGCAAATATTCAGAGCAAAATGTTGGTAGAAATAAGGAGAGCACAGACTACTTCAATGAAATCTCATGGGATAAGGAGAAGAGTATTAGAAATAGAATCATAATAGTAAAAGGAAAATGATCCTGGCACCAAAAACATACATGAATACTTTTCAATATAATTGATAAACTGTACATGAGTGGATATAACTTTAGCCATTTAATATTTGAGAAAGATGCCAATGTATATGATGAAGGAAAGATGGCATCTCCAAAAATAGTGCTGTGAAAACTAGGTATCAAAATGGAGAATAATGAAATTTGACCCATTTCTATTACTCTGCACAAAACTAACTCCTAAAAGATCAAGGAGTCAATATAAAACTTGAAACACTGAAACTGCTAGAAGAATAGAATAGACATCACACAGGTGTAGAAGAATACTTTTTGACTAGGAATTTATTTGCACAAGAATTAGGGCCAAAAATTGCCATGTGTGACCTCATAAAACTAATAAACTTCTTAAGAGGGATCTGTTCAGAGTTCTCAAAAGAAGAAATAAAAATGATGAAGAGATACCTCAAAGATATTCAGCATCCCTAAAAATTATCAAAATGAAAATAAAAACAACCTTGAGTCATCCTCATACCCTAGTCAATAAGACAAATATCAACAGAATATCCAAAACAAACTAGTGGGGATTTGAGGAAATGAAAAACTGCTATTCACTTTTGGGATCACAAACGGGCCTAGCTATTTTGTATTCCACTGTAGAGAATAAAAAAAAAGTGACGAGGTAATCTACAATTTGACTCAGGTATAGCACTCCTGGCATATGTCCAAAGGATTTGACATGCTACTCCACAGATTCTTGTTCAGCCATCTTCATTGTTGCACTATTCTCAGTAGATAGAAAATCAAAACAATTTAAATGTCCTTAAACCCAAAAAATTTATAATGAAAATGTGGGACATATACACTATGTATGCTATGCAGATGTAAAGGAAATATAATTATGAATTTTTAGAAATATAATAACAACATATCATATTTTGTGAGATATGATCCAGAAAGACAAATGTCACATATTCTCTTCCATCTGAGGTTTCTAGCTCCAAATCATCTAACAGCAGTATATAACCTTGAGTAGGTATGAAACCAGGGAAGTAAAAAGGGAAAATTGGGTGTGTTGGGGTAGATAGAGGGAAAAATAACAGGATAACAGGGTACAAGTGATGTGATCAAGAGAAATGGGAAATAGGAGACTTTTGTTAGGGAAGTAGAGGAAGATAAATACAGAAAAATGGGAAAGAGGTTAAAATACCAATAAGGATAGATGAAAAAATTATAAATAATCTCTAAAATTATAATATGTGTATAAACATGTATACGGTATAAAATAAAATTTTACCATTTGGTCGGACAATATTCCCTTCTACACTCCATACAATCTCGACCAGTAACTTCAACATCAAACATGAGAAAGTCTGTTTTGAGTTGTTGATTAGGATTCTCCATAGCTTCCCAAACATTATTGGATATTGCTGTTGTCTTTGGTTACCTCTCGGCCATAGGTTATTTCAGTGGAAGGTAAGTCTTGAGACACAAAGATATCAGGCACTAACACCCAGGACCAAGAGGACATGAGATGGATAAGATCTAAAAGGCTTCTCCTAAATACCAGCTTCCATAATAACAGACAGTAACTTGTAATAAGCTACCAAAAGAGAGAAGCAACCAATAATCATATAGGGTAGGATAGCTATAAATGACAACAATAACCATTATGATATAATAACCCTAAGGGTACAGTTGTGACATACATATCTTAGCAGTAATCAACAGGTTTGGAATTGGACCAAGTCCCACTCAACAAGAGTGAATATTTTTTTCCTTCTATAGAGAACTAAGCCATTTACCCAGGGCTGGTGATGTCAGGGATCTTTGAGAAGACTCTCCAATCACCATCTTATGAAACCATTATAATCAAGGACTACATTCTGAGTATGTATCCATACACACAAAGATATGTGTAATTCTCCTGCTTCATTACATTAACTAAACTTTGCATCAGACAGGCACCATTACATAAAACAAGGTTAAAAATTGAGATGTGTAAAGTCCAATCCCAGCTGATATTTACAGAAAACCTATCCACATAGGGTCAGGAATTTTAAGAGCCAGAGAAACAGAAAGTTTGTTGTGAGATTGTGCTAACAAATAATGTCAGGAAAGCTATATCCATGAAGTCTCATGATCCTAGTTACTTAAACATAACCTAAGGGAGTATACCAATGGGCATGCTAATATGGAGGGGTAAAGCTCCTGAGACATCAACCATAGATGAATAATTACAATCAACTATGAATTCTGAGAACAGGAAAAATTATGAAGGAAAAGCACACAATATGGTTTTCCAGTACCAAAGGGTCAGTCCAGAAAAATATACACATATAAATCACATTACAAGGACTAATGAGGTTGTAGAGATACAGGTTTATATACATGTATTTAACAACAATTAAAGAAAACAGGCCATGATTTGAAAGACAGAATTTATACGAGAAACTAGAGAGAGGAAACAAACAGGGTAAAGAACATAATTAAATTATAACATACGAAATATAATTAAAATAAATTCACCATAAAAAGAGAAAAGTAAACTAGAACAATGATAACTATTTTTTAATATGATATACTATATTTTATATTTTTCTCCATATTCATTAGATTCCCAGTTTGCTGAATACAAAAAAGTGACATTTAACCCAGATTCTTTCAACACCACAAAATATCTCGAGTTATTATTTATGTTCATAAGAATAATTGCACAGCTTTATGCAGGATTTCACCATACACAAAGTACATATATGTTTTGATATAAGACTGGTAGATAGAATATCCCTTAGTTGTGAGGAAAGTAGCAATAAGTGAGATTACATCCAGAATTCCCCAGGCAGTGATAGAGGTAGTTTAGAACCCCTTTCTCTGATCTTCCTTCCCAATCTTCTTCCTTTTACCTCTTTACTAAGCTATGTTGGTAGAAGAGACCAATTTTGCTTTTTAGCAGGCATGGACTGGTTGGAGACCAGAATTGTACTAAGGAGAAGCTGAAAGTCTTCTGTTCACATGGGGTTCTGCTGTACATATGTCAGCATAAACCCTTTCAACTTCTTTAATCAAGATTCTCTTTCTCCCATGAACTTTTTCCACTGGGTTAATACTCTACATTGAGCTTAGAAGTACTTAATAATGAACTCTAGTTTTCTGGCCTAGGATATTGGGAAGATGGTAGAGGAATTCATGAGCTTTTCAAAATCCTTAATTGGTATAGCACTTGTTCATAATTTGGTGTGATAGAACATAGACTTGGAAATGAAGTCATAGTGGGAAGACTTAATATGCATGTCCAATTTGACATGAACAACTGAGGGACATCTCTCCTGATCTCTACACTTTACAAATGCAGGCTTCTTCTTCCTTACAGTAATGCATTCTGTCAAATTCCCATTTTAAATTCTACTAATAGAAACCTCATTGCTCCAGATTTTCACTTTTAGAGACTTGTCCAAGACTACTCATCGTTCTTTATAAGTCTCTCAGCTTCTCTATATTAATTACTAGATGTTTAATGGCTTTTAATCCTTCAAGGAACAAATGAAGCAGGATAACCACTTGCCAAATGAGAGCTCAGATCATAGGCTTCTGACAGCAGCAAACGTTAATGTAAATATTATTAGATTCTGAGCATCCAACATTATCAAAAGGCTTGTTCCTGTATGTCTCTCTTCCATTATCTGATGATGGAAAAATGAACCATTAGCTTCTGTTTCTCTTCCACATAGCAAAGTTTTCCCAGAAATATTACTGAAGATGATGATAACTTTCTTTGCCTATGTATTTTTTGTTCTCTTTCCCCTCATGTTGATATCAGCAAATGTGCCTTCCTTGAATATGCTATATCTGCAATTCTCATTTATTTTTGTAGCATCAGCTTTCATTTCAGTATATGTTTTTTTTTTATTTATTTGTTTGTTTTATTACTATCACTAATTTTGTTTTTCTACAGCCCAGTCTTTGCCCCGCTCCTGGTCTGCCCTCCCACTGTTCTTCATCACATTCCTCCTCCCTCTCTCTCCCAGATGATGCACCCCTCCCAAGCCAGGCCTCCCCACTCCCTGGGGCCTCAAATCTCTCCAGGGATAGGCACATTTTCTGCCACTGAGTCCAGGTTAGTCAGTCATCTGCTGTATAGTTGTCAGGTGCCTCGGACCAGCCTGTTTATGCTGCCTGGTTGGGTGTGCAGTGTCTGAGCGATCTCAGAGATTCACGTTAGTTAAGACTGCTGGTCTTCACATGGAGACACGTTCCCCCTCAGCTTCTTCCAACATTTCCCTAATTCAACCACAGCAGTCCCCGACTTCATTCCAATGGTTTGATAGAAAATTTTTATAGATAATTTTGGTTTTTGTCAGACTAAAAAACCAGTTATTGTTTTATTTATTTTTATGAAATCCTATTTTACATTGTTAAATTTGAAATAATTGGAACCATGTAAATCTGGTAATCTACTGTGTGAAAGAATTGTATCATCTAAACTTTAGAAAAAAATAATAAAACCATATGAACAGAACTAACCATCCTTTCCATTGTTTGATTTACTCTTTAGAAACAGGTAATCAACTAGGATGTGCAATTTTTTATTCAATATTTCATTTATTTACATTTCATATGTTATCCCCGTTCCCCCTCATTAATCCCCCATCCCATCCCTCCTCCTCCTTTTTTGCTTTTATACCATTTAAGTTGCATGCAAGTATTAAGGTCAGTTCTACGTTGAGGAACTTGCAATACAATAGATACAAATAGTCAAGGAACAAGCAAGACAATAAACACAAATAGTCAAAGAACACGCAGGACAATAAACAGAGTCCTGTGATCACTCCTGTGACTACTGTTTCTAACGGCTTATCAAGATGACCAAAATATCTGAGCCTACTTCCCTGTACTAGCCCAAAGTCATTTTCATGCCTGAAGCCTACTTCTTTGTTCTAGCTTAAGATTTAGATTCTTGCCTGTAATTACTTCTTTGCTCTAGCCTAAGATTTAGATTCTGCCTGAAATTACTTTCAGATTCCTTCCAAGCAGCCCATTTCCTTGTCCTAGGCCAATGTCAGATTTCTGTCAGGCAGCCCCAAAAGCTCTCCACCTCTCCCCCTTTTGTATTGCATAAACCAGACTGATCCTTTCTTAGGTCGCTCAAACAAGAATGCCATCCTTTCCTGTCATAGAATATGCATTATCAAAAGTAATGTAATTCTGTCTTAGGTTGGTAAGGCTCTGTGCAGAATCTTACCCGTCCTTGACTTGCCAGACTGTTAAATTAATAACTGTGTTTGTGGGTCTATTTTCAGTTTCAAATCATGTACTTTGGCTGCAAACCTGTTGATGTAGTTAGAGACAAGCTTTAACATGATGGTTTGGAATAAAAGTATTCCCAGGACAAATGGGGCTAGCATGATCAAACTATATTTGCCATTCCTGAGGTTTAACCAAAATGGAAATACTGACCTCAGGCCATAGATAATGAAGTTTTTATAACTAACTTCTTTCTTAAGTGATGTTGAATGGAAGAGTCTTGCAGGTTATCATAGATTTGTATATGCACATGAATAATTTCTTAAAAAGTTATAGTCTCTCCCATTCTCATCATGCTTACTGATTCTTTGATTTGTATCTTTCTATGCATAGGTACAAGTTGTTTTACTATTTCTAACCTTTTCTTCTAAAAGTAATTAAAAACTAGTCATTCAACTAAATTTATTCCTCTTACATTTAAGATAGACACATAGACCTTTAAAGTAAGATATATTTTAAATAATAGTAGCAATTAATCTGAGACTTCACCTGATCCCAAAGGACTCTATTACCAGTTTCAAACATACAGAAGCAGATCTCATAGTTCTCATAGACTTTTGGCTGATTTTCTTTACCATGTCTCTTTCTGGCTTAGTGTGACAAAAGTAGTATCATACCAGCATTTGTTTCTTTTCCATATTCATTGTACTTTATGCATTATGGAGATAACAAGAATATTATTCATAGAAATTAATCAGGTCTCATGTAATATCTTTCATAGCATTATAATATTCTTTGGAATAAAGTCAGTATTCTTATTGTATTGTGTGTACATGTGCATACATGGATGGGTATGTGTACCAGTGTTTGTAGGTGTATATGCAAGCATGCATCCATAAATATGTTGGCCAGAGGATAACCCTGTAGGCCATTTTTCCTCAAGCACCATCCAACTTTTATTTTCAATACAAAAATCTATTATTGATCCTGGGTCTTGCCTCATGCACTAGTCTACCTAGCTAGTGAGCCTCAGGGATTTCGAATTGCATGCGTGAACTACCATATGTTCTGTTTGACGATGCTGGGCATAAAATTTAAGTCCTCATGTCTATGTGGCAAGTGTTTTAATGACTGAAATATCACCTTAGCCACTGGGAATGTTCTTAAATAGTACCAATCCATATATCTTAAATAAATTCAATCAACAAAGCTTATGTTTTCTTTTTTACTTTTTTAAAGACTGAGAAATTTCTACTTGTATACAATGTATTTACAATCAACTTTATGCCCATTTCCACCACTGCAATTCCTTAATCATGCCTTCTACCACTTTTTGCTGCCAATTTCATATAGCCTCTATTCAAACCCACTGAGTCAACTTATTCTGACCCATATATCCATGTATATAAGGCCATCCACTAGAGCATGAACAATCTATTAAGAGCCCTCATAAATGAGGAACACAATTCTTTCATAGCAGCTGCCAATTGCTAAGGTATTTCTCCCATTTCCCACCCCCTGCTGCAGATTTGACTGGCTTCATAAGTGACATCTTGTAAATGTAGCCACAATGGCAGTGAGTCAGATCATGTTAGAATAACCCTGTTTTGAAGCAATCATTCACTTTTTCTGGCTCTTAAAATATTTCTGTCTTTCCTTCACAATGATCCTTGAGCCTTTGGCAAAGATGTGACAGAGATTTAGTAAGGGTTGAGCATTCCAAAGTTTTTAGTCTCTGCATGTTACCTAGTTGTGAATATTTATTAAACACTACTGAAAAAAAGCCTCCTCTGGGGGTTGAAAATGTCACTAGTTTGTAAATGTAATGATAAATATTTAGAGAGTTGTTTCACCCATGTCAAAATAGCAGAATGCCCATGGTAGTTTCTCTCCTAGAGTCTATGTTCTACACAGCCCTTGGTTTTTGGCTCAGATAACAGTCTCTGACGCATTCTCTCTTGAAAACTGAGCTGTATAACAAAGGAGATCTAGAGAGTTTCAGGTAGATAAGGAAAGCAAAAATTAGGTCCCTGAGCTGGAGGTTTCTAGTTCTGCAAGACATTGTCTTCTGGAAAAAGAATTTGCAGAAAACAGGCAAGTGCATTTCTAAACAGAGGAAAAGGAGGTAGGAGGAAAAGGAGGTGGAAAGGAGGTAGGAAAAGGAGGTAGGAGGAAAAGGAGGTAGGGGAAAAGACCCAGGAGCACAATTAAATACCTAATCCAGCATTGGTTTGATGTTGTTTTAGACTTAGTCCTCTCTCGTTGCAAAAGAATAAAGGTTCCCTTTTCTTGTGACCTGTTCTTTATTCCTGGTAATTCAATTATTTGTACTTGCTAGTGAACAAATATGATGATGATGATGATGATGATGAATGATGATGACGATGATTATATATAATATATATATATATATATATATATATATATATATATATATATATCTCCACCAGCAACTCTGATACCATGTGTGTTTTGAGTTACCTTAGAAGTCAGGTGATTCCAAGGGAAGATAGTACATAAATAGTAGGAATGTGTAAAAGAATAAAATAGAGTAGGAATAACTAACTGTATTAGCAAATGAGAGAACAAGAAAAAGTAAACAATATGGGAAGGATAACTAACACTAAATATCTCCATATCTATCTATCTATCTATCTATCTATCTATCTATCTATCTATCTATCTATCTTGTCATTGTAGGATACCTTGCCATTACTGGGCAATAATACTGCCACTAAGTATATTCTATCAAAAATAAAATATAAAAAACTAATTAAATAAATAAAACAATATTAAAAAGAGCACTATCATGTATGGGTTACCCTTTGGGGAGCTGTTCTTTCACAGAGTCTCAAAGACCGCAAAACACTACAGAAATTACAGTTGCTCTTGGTTATATCATAATGTTGTGGTAAGTACCTATTTTGGAAGAATCCATTTACTTGCATCACAGAGAATGGAAAATTAATGCTGGTAATGATGAAGATTCATCACCACCATGTAACTTTCATAATAGTGTACATGCTCCTGGGAGATAAAATTAATCAACAGTCTTACACATCTGTAAACTTGGCGAGCTAGACTAACCACTGGCCTGGCAAGGTGTGCCCAATGGTATTATAATGTAAGAATGTGATGGATCAATCAATAATTGTTTCACTGGAACTTGTTATTGCTATTCACTTATGTTTAGCAAAGTTCCTCACAATTTTAGTGTCTTGGTCAGTCCTTCTTGCTTTTTCCTTAATGTATTTTCAAGATTTAATTTAAGTCATCATGTCTCTTAACAAGGTCTTCCTTGACAAATAATTTTTCATTTAAAATAATCTTTCTGTCCATCTCTATCACAATATCTTATCACATTTCCTTCAATCAATCTAACATAATCTTTTAATGTATTTTATTTAATATATATTGTTTTATCATTTACCATTGATGTATAAACTCCATGGGGAACCAGAGTATTAAAATAATCATGGTTAATCTTATGGCTCTAGAATAATGTTAATATTATATACATATATATATGTATATATATATATTATATATAATAATAATATAATATAATATAATAATAATATATATATATATTATTTAAATAATTTTTTGATTTTTCAACATGCTTACAAAATTTAAATGTCGCTGGAAGTTATAGTTAACAGAGGGTGCCCTAGAACAATAAAATCTAGTCTTTCTTATATTAATCACCTGGAACTTCTGGATTGGTTTCTGCCTTTTCAAATCATCCTTGTTTGATTGTGAAAGTTTACTGACTCAAATTTTACCAGCAGCTTCTTAGTTACACTTTTTTGTCTTGTAGTTATTACAGGAATCTTATTTTCGTTGGTGCAAAGAGTTTCCTCTGAAGTGTTGACACAATTGACTTGTTACTCCCTCTGGCAAAATTGTCCCAGCAGGGGCTGGAGATGGTATTGTCAGCCTCCTACATTTCATTTCTCCTTGCCATCCATACCAGTTAAATGACAGGTTCACTGCTGCTGCTTGTTTCTCATTTTCTGCTATAAAATAGAGTAGTAAGAAGATAATAGAGAGGGAGAAAAAGTAACAAATCCTTGTCCACGAGAAGTCCCATGAGAAACACCAAATATTAGGCAACTGACAGTACAATATGAAGAACTCTACAGTGCCTGCTTGCTTAAATGTTGGTGTCTCCTCAGTCTGTTTCAGAAATCTATATTTTTAAGTCTCAGTTTGTTTGGGGAACACTTTTATCCCAGGGAAATCCAGAAGACATTGTATTGTTACATAATTTTGGAAATGATGGTGAATAACTGTTCTTTACTAAAATATGCTATTACAAGTTATTAAAAAACATAATCAAAATGGCTAAAGATGCCAATTTCTCAAATTTGGATCAATATACAATGTCTAAAATATGCTCAAATATCACCTTGTAAACTATTTTTATGCAAAATCTTTAGACATTAAGTTAAGCTGAAAAATGAAAGAGATCATCAAATTCAATATAGAAATAGCTTTAAGAAAAGAGTTGAATAAAATAAGACAAATGCTTTTCTTATTTCAAGGGAAAGAAAACTGAGAGAAAGAACAGCTAAAAAAAATTGTTTAATGTATCAAATTAAAAGAATGTCACTTAAAGACAACTGAAATCACAGAGTACACTATAGCTAGGTATTTTAAAAGTGAGAAAGGCTCCAGAAAAAGGCACATACCCAACAGGAAAGATGACAAATAAAAAAGAATATACAAGGTAATACAGAGAACCATGAACATATAAAATAACAGATATCTTTTATGATTTTTCCAAAGGTCTATCAGACCAAATCAAAACACAAAAACGTAATAAATATAAGTATTGTTGCAAATTTCTAGCCAGAGTGCTTTTTTTTTATATTTTTATTAGAATTACACATTACATTTATAATTTGTACATCAAATTTGTTCTATTAGTAGATTATAATAAAGTCAATGAGTAATGAAACTGTAATTTTTTTCTTTTTATTATTTATTTAATTTTTTATTGGATATTTTATTTATTTACAATATAGATGTTATCCCCTTTCCCCATTTCCCCTCCCTAGAACCTCCTATCCCATCTCCCCTCCTCCTCTATGCTTTTATACCATTTTGATTACATGCATGTATTAAGGTCAGTTCTAGGTTGAGGGTCTAGCAATACAATAGATGCAAATAGTCAAGGAACAAGCTATACAATAAAGAAAAATAGTCAAAGAAAAAGCAAGGCATTAGGCACAGTTACATAAACACTCCCGTGATCACTGTTTCTAAGGGTTTATCAGGATGACCAAAGTATCTGAGCCTACTTCCCTGTCCTAGTTCAAGGTCATTTTTTTTTGATTTCTTATATTATTGCAAATTTTGAGTTGGTAAATGGATATTTAAGCAGATAATTTAAATGTTAATTTCTTACTTAATAATTTAATAAGATATTCAAAGAGCTACCTAAGCAAAATACTTTTACTAATATTTTTAATGAATAAATTGAGAAAATGCTCATCTAAAATTTTAATATAAAGGCTGAGGTCATAGCTCAGTCTATAAAAAACTTTGCTTTGAAATAATGAAGACCTGTGTTTTACTCTAGAGCAATCATGTGAGAAGCAAGATATCCAGACGTCTAGATTTGTTTTGCAAACTCATTCCTGCAGGGTAGACAGATATACAGACATACTTGGGCTTTCTGACCTCTTGGGCTACTGTATAGGAGCACTCCAAACCAATGAGAGGACTTGCCTCCATGCTTCAGAGCAGTAAGCAGATAGTGACTTTGAGTCTTTTGTTACTCCTTCTAAGAAGGACTGAAGCACCCACGCTTTGGTCTTCCTTCTTCATGAGCTTCATGTGGTCTGTGTATTGCATCTTGGGTATTTTGAGCTTCTGGGCTAATATCCAGTTATCAGTGAGTGAATACCATGTGTGTCCTTTTATGATTGGGTTACTCTAGGATCTAAACCACCAGCCTCAGGAGCACATAAGGAGAGACCCATGGCTCCAGCTGAATATTTATCGGAGGATGGCCTTGTAGAGCATATGTGGGAGAGGAGATTCTTGGTCCCATGAAGACTAGACTTCCTATGTGGAGAATTTGAGGATGGGGAGGTGGGATTGGGCAGGAGGGGGTGATAGGATAGGAGGTTCCTTGGCAGGGGGGAAATGGAGTAAGATGATAACATCTGAAATACATATAAAATATCCAATAAAAATAACAAAAAAAGCTTAAAATAAAAAAAGAAGATAGAAAAAAAGATTGTTATCTGCTTTCCACATGCATATACACATGCACATATGCAGATACTTTTACTTTCAGAGATATGCATGTACACATAAAGAGACAAAATTTATAATCTAAAATATATTCCAAACACACCCTACAAAGTAAGTTTAAGGGAGTCAACTTATAGTGGATTAATTTTGTTTGTTTGTATTAAAGCTTCACAGTATAGCAGGAATTGACTAATTCATAGGTTCAAAAATAGTTCAACACTAGGATTAAAAGATGGCAGTGTGATCAGTTCTCAAGAAGATAACTATTTCAACCTCCTTAATGTCCAGGAACATTATGTAAAGGCAGTGTAGGGAAAGTGAGAGATAGAGGTGTGAAGCACAATATCTTCTGGTATTTAATACTTATTGCAATCATGGATCATGGATCATGGCCAACTATGGCTACCTGTAAGAATGGAACCTCCAATATTTAACTCTATGTGAGTGAAAAAACGTTGAGTCCCCATTATCCTTGAGAATATCTAAATGGAAATTAATAATTTCTGACTATGTCACCATTTTAATCAGTGGTGTAACCACAGATATGTCCAGTAACTTAACACCTACCAATGAGTACATTAGCAACTCTAATGAATTTCAGTGGGTTAGAAAGGGAGACTTACTAGGGGAAAAAAGGAATTCAGTGAGAGAGGGAAAGTGTTAAAATTGCTGGGGAAATAAAAGAAACTAAAATTCAATATATATTTTATTTAATGTTTTATGTGTGCATTTTATTTTTTGTCTGAACTATCTCTTTATTTATTAGATATTATCTTTATTTACATTTCAAATGTTATCCGGTTTCCTGGTTTTCCCCAAGGAATCCTTCTATTCCCCTTCCCTGGGTTCTATCAGCGCATTCTCCTATCAACTTCTGACGCCCCGCCCTGGCATTCCCCAACATTGGGACATCAAGTCTTCACAGGACCAAAGGCCTCTCCTATTGATGCACTACTAGGTCATCCTCTGCTACATATGCAGCATGAACCATGAGTCCCTCCACGTGTACTCTTTAGTTTGTGGTTTAGTTCCTGGGAGCAATGGGGCGGTCTAGTTGGTTGATATTGTTGTTCTTCCTATGGGGTTGAAACCCCTTAAGTGCCTTCAGTTCTTTTTCTAACTTCTCCATTGGGGACCCCATGCTCAGTCCAATGGTTGGCTGTGAGCATCCAACTCTGTATTTGTCAGGTTCTGGCAGAGCCTTTCAGGAGATAGCTATATCAGGCTCCTGTCAGTGTGTACTTCTTGGCATAAACAATAGCATCTACATTTGGTGACTGAATATGGGATGGATTCCCAGGTGGTGTAGTCTCTGGATAGCTTTTTCTTCAGTATCTGCTCCACAATTTGTCTCCGTATTTGCTCCTGTGAGTATTTTGTTCCCTCTTCTATGTAGGAGCAAAGCACCTACACTTTGGTCTTCCTTCTTGAGCTTCATGTGGTCTGTGAGTTTTATCTTGGATATTCCGAGCTTTTGCATTAGAATCCACTTATTAGTGAGTGCATATCATATGTGTTCTTTTCTGATTGGGTTACCCCACTCAGGATGATATTTTCTAATGCCAATCATTTGCCTAAAAATTTCATGAAATCATTGATTTTTATAACTGAGAAGTACCTCATTGTGTAAATTTTTTATATCCATTCCTCTGTATAAGGGCATTTGGGTTCTTTCCAGTTTCAGACTATTATAAATTATGCTTCTATGAACATAGTGGAGCATGTGTCCTTGTTATAGGAGTGGTAGAGTTGAGTCCTCAACTGTTAAATAAAGGAACAGGAACTGTGCACAAAAAGATATAAAAATATGTAGTCTTGAAAATTCAGCATTGTCAAGAGTGGCAAGAAAATCGAGCCACCAAAAATATGAACCTTCTTTCCATCACCTCCACCTTTGAACAATAGAGACTCATATCAAAACTTGCTGTATCCAAAACACATTTATCAAAATCTGTAGTAAATCAGTGGCCCAGTTTTAAACTTTGGGTTGCCTGTGGTTCATGCAAGATGCTGCCACCCAGAATTTATCTGGGTCACCTTTTTAGATAGAATGTGCACAGGGAATGCAAACTAATCTTTATGGAGCCCAGAGCCAATTATACTGAGAAAGGAAACCCAAAGCCAAATGTAAATGGGTTCTGGAGAATCGGCCCTTGTGTATAATGTTTCCTGTTGGCATGATGAATGAAACTTTGGCTGCTCGGTCATGTTAAAAATGAACAGGGATAAAGAACACCCACAATTACATTTGGATTTTCAGAAGCAGCATTGCTGAAGTTTTTTTCTAAATGGTTAATTTTAGCATTCATCCAAATGTCAGTGAGCCAGTTAGTGAGGTGAAACTACACTTTAAATGATGTCCAAAGGCTTTTTTTATACAGTGCTAACATTTGCATAAAGCCAGCCATTCTGTGCCTTATGTTTCCAAATCAATTTAGCTTTGTGTGCTAATATTTTACTAGAGCCCTGGAGATAAAGAGGCATGCAGGTCAGCCATGTGTGCCGCTTAATCCCCAAAGGAAGCCTTCACACTAACAGGCAAAAGATTGACACCAGACAAGATTAGCAAAGGAATTAGTTATGCACAATCGACTGTGTTAAATATTGGGAAGGGTATGTGCATCTGCTAGTCTTATGCTTCAAGAAAAGCCTGTCTGGTTGCAGTGTTAATACCTCCAGCATTGTACTATGTGCATCTGAGTGTACTATTCTTTAATGTGATAGATTTATTAGATGTAACTATCATTATTACAATACTTTCTAGTAATAAGGTGAGCATATAAGCATACAATGATCCTTGCTGTTTAATTTCAAATTTCAAGAGAAAAATGTTAGTTAAGCCTCTGTCTCAATCTCTCAGTATGTAATTATATCGGTTTATGGTCTAACCTTGAAAATGACAGATGGTACTGCAAATTTCCAATCCAATGAAACAACAAGCAAAAGCATTCAAATAGTAAATATTTTCCTTAAAAGTTTATTATCTGAAAATGCTGATTTAAAAAAATAGCATGGACTTGTTACACAATTTGTAGTCCCAGGCCATGGAGAACTGATGAAAATAGAAGAAGGCCACTCCAGTGTAAGCTGCATGGTAAGGGCCAGGCTTACTGTGGCTACAGAAGACACATTCTTAAGCAGTGTGGAATTTTTTTATTATTAGAGTTAGTCAAAAACCTTACAAAAATGTAGAGATAATTAAAGCTCCAGTTTGGAAGAAAAGGATGAAACTATTTAAAATTTTAAAGTGCATCTTAAACACACAAATTTTTGACCTTAAAAACACAATTACAGCCAGACCTTATGTGGAGAGGAAGCCCAAATTGGAGGTCTCTGTTTGTTCACACAGTGAGTCCCACAAAAGAACGAAGAGAAGATTGTAGGATTCAAAGGGGATTGAGGACATTAGGGGAACACCACCCACTGAATCCACTAAGCAAGTCTCAAATGGACTGAAAGAGACTGAAGCATCAAGCCCAGAGTCTGCATGGGTCTGAATCAGATTGGGTCGTCTTTGTGTATCTCAGGACTGATAGCTTGGTGTTTCTGTGGGACTCCTAACAGTGAGAATGAGGCTGTTCCTGAGTTTTCCTTGATCTTGGGAGTATTTTTCTTATTGGGTTGCCTTGTCTTATAGTAAATTGTGTCATATTCTGATGATATCTTTTAAAGGCTTTCTCTTTTCTAAAAGGAAATGGAGAGAGAGTGGATCTGGCCAGAGAGGTGGTAGTAGAGAGCTATAAGGAAAGGGGGGAAAGAAACCTGTGGTCAAGATATTAAATAGGAGGAGAATTTATTTTAATATTTAAAAAGGAAAACAAAAGACAAAAGGAATATAAGAATTCAATATCATTATTACTTTTTCATATATTTCTAATGTCATCTGATATTTCAAATTTGAACCTGGGTTATTTGTTAACTTGTGCACTATTAAAACATAATAAATGACAGGTATGAAATTATACAAGGAGAGATTAGTCATTTTGTGCTTACTACATCTCTTTCCATTCTTAGATCCACAAGGAAGCAAATCATTCCAGCAGAGATACTTATGCCAATTATGTGATTTCCTTCTTGAGACATCATTTCCTTCTCCACTTGAAGTCTACAGGCATCAAATTAATTGCAGCATCCACTGGCTCTAGCAGCATCATTGATTGAGTATATACCCTACACGGATGTTAGAAATTGTATTCTCCCTTTGTAGTTTTAGTCATATCCACATACTATTTCATAATTCAGTGAACAGTATACCACAGTAAATTCTGTTTTAAAATGAAGAGTCAGCTAAATTGTGTAACAATGTATGATTTCTAACATATTGTCTTACTCCAAAGATATCATCCATAGAATCCCATGATTGTTTTACTTTATCTGACAAAAGATAGTTAAGTCTAAACATCCAATTATAATTGATAAGCAGCTGTTGCAATTAAGGTTTCTGATGAAGTAATGATGAGACAACCTTCAAGTATTCTAGTCTAATCACACAAGTCCTCAAAAATGAAACAAAGAAGGAAGAGCTAGAGAGACAGAAGCAGAAAGATGCAATACTTCTGGCTATGAAGATTAAAAAAAAAAAAGGTGAAAAACTAAGAGACTGAAAGTAACCTGTAGACATCAGAAAAAGAAAAGGTAGAGTTTAATTACAATAGAATCCCAAAAGGAACAGTCCTTAGCACAGCAACCATAGGGCAATAAGACCTGCAACAAGCACCTACCCTACAAAGCCATAAGATTAAGTTATGGAAGAAGAGGAGCAAGGATTGCAGCTGCTAAGGGGACAGGAACTTCATAGATAGACCAACAAAGTCAACTAACCTGGACTTTTGTGGCTCTCACAGACTGAACCACCAAGCTTAGAACACAGGTCTGGACCTAGGCTTCCCTGCACATAAATACTAGATGTGCAGCTTGGTCTTCATGTGAGTTCTGAACAACTGGACCTGTGGCTATCCCAAAAGCTGTTGCCTGTACATGAGATATATTCTCTAGCTGGGCTGTCTTGCCTGGCCTCATTGGAAGTTGATGTGGTTAGCATCACAGAGACTTGATGTACCAGGGTAGAGGGATGTCAGGTGGGCGTCTACCTGCTCAGAGGAAAAGCGAAGGGGAATATGGGAAGAATTGTTGGAGGGGGTGACTGAGGGTGGCAAAAAAATGATAATAATAAAAAAGACTACATCTGTGGTCACTAATAAAAGTGGCAATGTAAAGTTAATGAAAAATGTTTTTAGCAAAATTACTAATATCTGAATAACTTTTAAATCTCAACATTGTTAACAGTAGAGAGACCTGTCTTGTCTCTTAGAGTTCATTGGTTCATAGCCCACACATAGGCTTTCTGACAATCACTTACTATAATTATAGAACCAGATTGAGCCATACTTAGTGAAGTTTCATGTGACCTATATATGAAATCCACATGTATAGCTGAAAGAATAATGACAAGGTTATAATCAGTAGTATTTATAGATACTAGAAAGTTTTATAGCTAGTTAAGCAATATTATTTAAAGTCATCTTTAAACATGTGGTTTCTTTATTCAATAAGCCTAACAAAATATTCACCATCACTTCAACATATGCATGGATGACAGCTGTGTATTTTCATTTTACATTTTTATGATAATGATTATCTTAATGGTTATGATAAAGATAATACTTAATATCAAATTAATAAATATTCTCACAGATTGCTTGTGAGCCAAATTTGGTCTTTTGCTGTTTATTATGAATAAAGCATTATTAGAATTTGGCCATATCTACTTATTATATGTTGTTTCTAGCTGTTTTTGAACTACAACTTGAAAATTTTACAGATTTTAAATACTATAAGGTTTACAAATATGCAGTAGTTAATACCTGGACCTTTACAAAAAATATCTGTCACTAAATACAGCAAGCAAATTGAATTCTATATACAGGTTTTTTTTTTTTTTCAGATACTAAAGTGGGTCCAAGTGTTTCTCTCTCTCTCCTCTCTCTCTCTCTCTCTCTCTATATATATATATATATATATATATATATATATATATATATATATATTCCTAAATTAATTATATGAATTCACATTTATGTAAGGCATAGTATCAATATTCTTTTCCTCCTTTTTTTTTTTTTTTTTTTTTTTTTTTGCCTATTCTCCAAACTAAGTGCTTCTAATCCTGGGGATCTTCTCCCAAGCATAAAGCATATAGATGCAGTGACATGTGGGTGGACTGCTTGAGACTGAGCTCTCTGGGCGACTGTGAGAGACTTTAGCCTGCATTAGGCTTAAGCTTTCACTTCCTGTTTTATCAGATAGAGACTACTTGACTTGTCATGAATCCCAATCTGCTGCTTACACTCACATCCATTTTGATAACAATGTACAAAAGCATCTCCCTACTTAGATGTTCCCATATCACCTTAACTTTTGAAAATCTGCCTTACGAAACAATTCACCCCATTTTCAATGCAGTAATAGTCTAGGCTGGACAGTCCCTATTGGTGTGTAACAAACATGTCAAAAATTCACCCTTGAGGAAACGACAAAATGAAACTGGATCAGCATTAACACCTCTCTTTCTTTTCTGTGACTCTGTTACAATACGAAGTGGCCCTTATTTTCCTACATAGACACATGTCCATTTCCTGTGCACATTCATGATATAAGAATGAAATTTGTAAGCTGAAACAAGTAAAAAAATTACTAAGTAATGCAATAATTGGTAAGGCTGATATATAAATACATGCTCCAATGTCTGCTTTCATTTGTCAAGTGAGATTCACATATAATAATCATAACAAAACCAAAAGTATATTCACTTCAGATTCTTTATAGAATAAGACACACAGGCACAAATATTTCTTTTATTACTATAAGAATATTTTGTTCTTAGAACTCATTGTACAATAACAAAAATATTGTATAAAACTCTTTGAGACCAATCCTTATCGTATCCTTCATGTAAACTTGTTGAATATAGCAACCATACTGGTTTCATCATGGTGATCATGGTAATTAAATCTCTTCTAAGAATCTTTTATTTCTCCATTAATGCCATTTTATCTTCAATGGGATGTTTAATAAAAGAGAGATTAAGTATTAGAAGTCACAGTCTTTCGAAGGCAAATAGACTGCAAATATGTCATGTAACAAATGGATAGCAGTGACCAGCAAGAATGATAGTTCATTGTCATTGTTGAGAAGAAATGGGCCCACCTACTTGAGCAGAGACCTTGTCACATCAGGACATTGTCTTATTTGCCATCTCCAGTTTCTCTTTGCACCTCTATACTCCTGTGTTATACCTTTTTTCTCACCCCCGGAGATAACAGATATTTCTGTCAAAACTGTTTTCAATGAAGTTATTTTTTGAATCTACAATAAGTTATATTTCTAAAATACACATTTTATACTACTATTATCTTTAAAGGTGTTTATTAAATAAGAAAAATCATTTTTTCCTTAAGGTTCATAAATTTCTCATTTTTTCTGTAAGTTCTAATTTTATAATCTACTCCTACATGAGACATACTTAATTCTAGGTAGGCTATTAGTCCTATGCAAGAACATACAAGTATTATACTGATGAATAGACATTGTATTAAACAACCTGTTATTCATTTAAACCTAGTATTTGGATCATACTTAATCTCTCATCAGAGAAACTTATTTTTGCCTCAGATAAACATAAGTACAAAGAAGCTCTAAAGCTTCTTTAGAACTCTAAAGGGGACATCTATATAGTGTTATCTTCTCTAAGTCTCAGGAAGCATGAGGCAGGAAGGGACCAAACATGATATTAGCAAAGATAATGTAAGGGTGTGGCAAAATATTTACTTGACGTGACATGAATGTCGTACACATGGATTCATAACAGCTCTGATAGTGTGCAAAAAAAGCTACACAAGATCAATCTTGCAGAATCCTAGCATAAAGCCAGGGTGAGGTCATGAAGTCCTTCACCTCACAGCAGAACTATTTGTCAATTGATGGCTTTGGGGATAGAGTAAGGGTGTGAGGCTACTAAGGAACTACTCATTTTCTAGTAGACGGCTTTATACTCATGCACATACTGGTATCGCAGAGTGATTGCAAAGACTTTAAAGAAAGTTCACATAGGACTAGAGAGATGATTCAGCAATTAAGAGCAATTGGCTACTCTTGAAATGTGCCTAGGTTTCATTCCCAAGATCCCCATAGTGATGGAAAACCATTTGTATCTTCAATTTCAGAGTAGTCATTTCCCTCTTCTGGTCTCTGAGGGCACCATGCATACATGCAGTGTATACACGTACATTGAGGAAAGATAATCACAAAACTAAAAGAAAACAGATCTAAACTACCAACCAAAGAGTACACGAGGAGGGACCCATTACTTCAGCTGCATATGTAGCAGAGGATGACTTTATCTGGCATCAGTGAGGAAGAGAGGCCTTTGGTTCTCTGAAGGCTCAATGCACCGGTGTAGGGAAGAACCAGGATGGTGAACTGGGAGTTGGTAGGTGGGTGGAGGAGCATTCTCATAGAAGCAGGGGGAGAGGGGATGTGATAGGAGATTTGCAAAGGGGAAACCAGGAAAGGGGATAACATTTGAAATGTAAATAAATAAAATATCCAATTAAAGAAAAGAAACACATCTAAAAGAATTTTTAAAAAGATAAATGTGGCAGGGGTGGAACAGCTAGAAAAATTGTGTCATAGACCCTGTCATTTGGAGGGGAAAATGAATGCTTGGTCTCACTTCTAAGAGAGGAAATAGGGGATGATTTAATCAAACTATGTATAAATAAAGTTCTTAAATAATAAGTTTTAAATACTTATTTCTGTGGAAATAATGTTTATTTGTATTGATTTCAGTATTTTTGTCTCTTATCATTTGCTTGTTTGTGGTTTCTTTTTTTATCCTAGTGGTACTAAGTATTGAATCAGAGACTCACAGAGAATAAGTTGGACCTCTCTAACATTGTACCTTGAATTTCTTTGCAATCATTGAACTATGTCATTGAAAGTTTGGAGAATTCCCCTCCAAATGAAATGTCTTCATCAAGCCACATCCCTCAAGGCTCAGGTATCTATTCAGAAGAAGGGGTGGGAAGATTGGAAGCCCCAGAGTTGATGTACTACTCTGAGAAAACAGTGTCTTCTAGACAAAGTGGGACTGATACACACATGAACTCACAGAGACTGTGGCAGAATTCACAAGAACTACATAGATTCAAACCAGAAGGAATCCCAGTTTTGAGAGGAAAATAGACAGAGGAGCTTACTCTTAACTAAGAAATTATTTGCAATTGATATTTTCTGAAAAGGGTAAAATGAGCTATCACCAATGAAGTCTCACCGGGTATGTTAACTATACTTAAGGGCCAACCTATGCCTAAAAGAGGTTGGCCAGTACACACAAAGACACACACATACACACACATAAAGACACACACACACACACACACACACACACACACACAGAGAGAGAGAGAGAGAGAGAGAGAGAGAGAGAGAGAGAGAGAGAGAAATCTGAACATCTCATTTTGTTTGTTTTGGCATTTTGAGTCTTAAGTTTTCTATTGTTTTATCTTTTTTAATAGTCTTGTGGTTATCTTATTTGTTTGTCTATTTATTTATTTTGGTTTTGTTTACGACCAAAAAGTTGAGTTAGAAGAGAGGATAGGATAGAAATATCTGAATGAGTCATGTGAGATAAAAAACATGATCAAAATACATTATAAATAAGTTTTTTCAATGATAAAATAGAAAAATACCCATTCCACTATGGAAAAAAAAACATGTAAAAGACTGGATAATGAGGATTTGTTAGAGAAAAGACAAACTGAGTGAACCAATAATAGCAATTCTTGGTTTAACTTAGATATAGTATATAATTAGAAACTAGAGATGTTGGAATGAGTAAAAGAGAAGGTTTGGTTATCAGCATTATCAAATTAGTTAAGTATGATGGTATCTATGAAGGTATGTATGTGACGATACACTCTGAAGAAATCCAGAAGAAATATTTAGATTAAATAAACAAATAAATAAATAGATTCAGTATTAGCCGGGCGGTGGTGGTGCATGCCTTTAATCCCAGCACTTGGGAGGCAGAGGCAGGTGGATTTCTGAGTTCCAGGCTAGCCTGGTCTACAGAGTGAGTTCCAGGACAGCCAGGTCTACACAGAGAAACCCTGTTTGAAAAAAAAAATAGATTCAGTATTGACCTATGGTTTTGGTTATTTCTATTATATACAGATACACTGACAGACCAAAGTATGGATGTATAACATAATCTCATAATATCGTCAAATGTATCAAGATGTTTCACAGTTCTGTAATTTAATCAAATCCGTGAATGTCAATGAATTTACTTCAATATTTCAGCTAACAATAAATCTAGGCTTTACATCCAGGAATATAGGTCCAGAATCTCATACTATAAAAACAGAACTAGGTTTGGAGAAATGTCTCAGGGGATAAAATTCTTGGAACTTACCTGAAGACATGAGTAAGTGTGTGGCACCGATGTTAAGATGGTCATGCTAGTTTACATCTATAAAACTAACATTGATACAGAAAAGGGAGGCAGTAAAAGGAAGATCCCTGAAAGTCCACAGGCTGCTACCCTGGATTACACATCACCAAATGGCAAGCACTTTTCTCAAGGAGGTAGACTATGAAGACTAACAAACCTAACACTGCACACTCACATCCAGATAAGGGATAAAGGAAGTACATACACACATGCATGTGCACATAGATATATACACACAGAGAAAGGAAAAAGAAATAAAATAAGAAATGTGGAATTCAAAATGGAAAAAAAGACTGCAAATTTCTTCTGATGATTTCAGTTTGCTAGCTGAGAAACACTGAACAATATTTGAATCACATACATACATAAAGTAAACATGTCTAAGTGAGAAAAAGATTAATTTATATTTCTAAATATATATAAAGTATTTCTATGTTTGAAAAGAAAACACATTAAAGGTCAATAAATGTTACAAGGTTGATACTATAAGAATAAAAATCAAAAGCTAATCCATTCATTGTGATTAATAAATGATGGTTTGCCAAGAAAAGGAGATGTGAGATTAAATTGTGGAGGAAATAATTGAAGAGTACAGAAGGAGTCGGGAGATTTAAAAGACGAAAGGAAAGACAATCAGATGAGCTATAGCAATCTCTTTATCACATTTGTACCCATGCTATCATTAGTTGATAGTTGATCATTTCACAAAGCAAAAGACCTCTGTTGGGTACCCCTTCAGCTTCACCAAGTCAATCTAGAACTCTCTGTTACTGTCATTACAAGTAATCATCACATTTTTCCTTCTCGATAACTATTACCATATCTGGCAACTTCCTCACAAATAGAATTGTTAACATTTTCTAACAATATTTTCTGTTATTATTTCTCCTGAGAATTCCTTTCTGACTTTTGCAGGCAAAGTGAGAATTCCCCTCAGGTATTTGGCCAGCATTGTAGCACTGTGTGCTAAGAATGCATTGATTATCTGCACCTTCAGGACAGTGTGGACTGTGCTAGTCTCTACCTCTGTTCCCTTTACATTAAGAGAGCACAAGGCTCCTAGAAAGTAACTGTCACACAAGGAGAACAGATTGCCGCATGAAGAAAGACTAATACATTAGAAATCAGATTAAAAGAAAACCTGTGTTACCAAATATCTCTAATGTCCACCTGATACCTCATATGAATTTTAAGTTTAATATTAATAAAATAAGAATATTCATTTATTTTGACTTATACTTCCTTTTATTATTCAATTAACTACTCATACTATTAGCATCTGTTGAGTAATCACTGAGTACCCAATTATGTTGCAGATCTTGGATAACAGCATTACCATCAATATTTGCTTAAGCAGAACACTCTATTCCTACATTTCCCTACCATGATTCTCTGCACATGGATCACCAGTTTGTCGTGTGTGTGTTTATGTTGTATCTAAGGAATAATGTCAACTTCTCCACATCACTAAATTCTCTCCATCACCAAATTCACTCCATTTATCCACAATATCTTTATACTATTGTATCCTCCTCTTGGCATATATCTTAGCAAAATGCTAACCTCCTTTTGACCCAGAATCCCATGCAACAGAAAACCTGGTATCGCAAAGTAAAAAACGAACATGTTACCATCTTTCTCCAGTCTTTCAACAGTATCTTTATTACTTCCTGCCAACATAAGGCCTGTCGCACTGGGTTCCCTAATTATTCCCTAGCATTGTTTTGTGAACTTTAACCTAACAATAACTGCCTTGTTTCATGTATGAAACACTACACTAATCCAAGCATTAAAATCTTAGCTTGGCCTGCCTTTCTTTCTTTCTTTTTATTCCTTCTTTCAGTTTGGTGGCCACTGGAGGACTGGAGATGTTCTCTCAGATCTCTCAGTGATTAGTTTAACTGTCACACTTGAGAAGAGGCTTTATTGCCGACTTTATTTGAAACAGATCTCTATTTTCTTTTACTTCACTTTTTTTTTTTAGAATGAAACAATTTTCTTTGTATACCACTTGTGATTTTGCAGTGTTTTGTCTTTTATTATGAAGGTAGTCACTAAGAATTTTGAGTTCTTTGGTTAATCATAGGTCACTATAGAGTCTTTGGCATGTAATTGAGGTTTTTAGCACATAGTAAATGTTAAAAGAACATGCCAGAACAACATTATTAACAGCAAAATCAGATAGATATTCGTTACAGAATATCCATTCATTCAACAATTATTAACTAATCACCTGTATATATAGTGTTATTAATTAAGGACAGAAAGAATTAATGAAGAATGTTACTTTAAAGTAGTTCCATGACAATAAGAATTTCTAAATTCTACATAAAGAGATACAGAACAATGTGGAAACAATAAAAATGTGGCAGGTATCTATGAAGATAGGCACTAGGAAGTACACATGTTTACATTAAGACTTGATGGCAAATTTAACCTAATAAAGATAGGGGGTGTATTGTGCTGAAAGATAAAAAAAATAAAGTTGAAACTAAGGCTATAACTGGGGGATACCAATGCAAAGTAGAGGTAATAAGTGCCTGACGTGAGTTTTCACCAATGCTAGCAATACGAATCAGAAGTGAATGTGGAACATAGGATGGAATATGGAATCTCATATTGGGTTCTGATTTTATCAACTCATGGCTAAAAGGTTTACATATCCAGTAATCCCATGAACTTTTAGTTTATATTTTTTGGAATGTCAGATGTTTTGAATATGGAACACTAATAGATAGATACTATATTATTATTGTAATATTATTAGTTGAATTTCTTATTAAACTACATATATAGTTATTATTTTTATTATATTGATACTATATTAATAAAGCCTTCATGTAATTTACATAAGAGAAAGGTTAAATAACAAGGATGGTAGTTTAACCTTCACGTCCTTTTAGTTGATATAATATAAGCTTTAGCTTATATTTCCTAAAGCAATAAGACTGTGTAATAGATTAATCACATACTATTAAATATTTATTACTTTTTATCATACTAAAGCCTACCTGACTTCATATATTTCAGATCACTATTATCCTATTCCATAGTTTTGTCTAAGATTTTATTGCAGTGATAAATGATATAAAAAAATGGCAGACATGCCTAAAGGAAAAATTATTATATGATACTAATCTTTCATCTAAATGATTTCATTTATAGCTAAAGTATTATCAAATGAAGGAAACTTAATGATTCTTACTATTATAGGAACATTAACATATATAAATATATATTGCATATTACATATAGTTTTCATTTTTATATTTGATAATGTGAACAGAAAACATCAGCTAAATTTTTTTAAGTTATCTTTGCTAGCTTTCATATATGCTCCACCATTTTATCTTTACTGCTGTCCAGTACCACATTATATTGGTATCTGTGCTAGTTAGTTTTTATCAACTTGATGTAAACTCTAGTGAACTTGAAAGAGGGAGCCTCAGTTGAAACCTTGTTCCATCAGTTTGGCCTGAATTTAGGTATAGGGGAACATTTTCTGATTAATGGTGTTGGAGGACCCTGCCCATTGTGGGAGATGACACTCTTGGGAAATGGCCTGGGGTTATATAAGAAAGCAAACCAAGCAATGCATTGGGTACTAGCTGCTTGCAGAATTCTTCTATAGTTTCTGCTATACTTCCTGCCTTCAGTTTCTTATCATAACTTCCTTTGTGATGGACTGTAATCAGGACATGTAAGCCACGTAAACCTTTTCCTTGCCACATGGGTTTTGTCACTTAGTGTTTTCTCACAACAACATAAAGAACCCAGTACATTATGTAACTTAGAAAAAAAATGGCATTTCTGTGAATGGCTTTTAACATTACTTTTCAAAACAAATTAAGCCACAGATATTGTACATTAATTTATAGATGTTCTACTGACTATAGAGAAAAGTTCTAGGATAGAAAGAATTTACTTATCTTTATTTTGGATCTCATTTTTTAATATAGTTTTAAAATTAAAATTCCTAAAAGGAAATAAATACTTTAAGAAACTGTGTAAATGAAAGTCTGTCCTTTTACTGATAGTAAATTTGACTACCAAAAACATTAAGTGGCTATTTTAAGTCAGATAAATATGCTTAGTAAGTCTGAGTCCAGGTTTAACATATTTATAATAATGAGTTGGACTTCCATTAAAAATGCATTCATTAGTTTATAGTAAGTCTTTATTTGCATGTGCCAAATGTTTAATCCTGTTATGAATGTGGCCAAATTTTCTATAAAGAGACATGTTGTTTTTAGGTTTCAACAAAGGTTGCTGGAAATGTAAATATGCTGATATATTTTTATTCATATTAGTTGAAATATAATTGAATATCTATAAACATAAATCAAAATTTCATTCAGGCATAGACAGTGAACCTAAAAGCAAAACAATGAAATGTAATTTTACATTTTGAAGTCTAGTATTCAGAAATATGCAAATGAATATACAGTATTTGGCAGCCTCAGTGTGAGTTAACATTCTGTGGAAGTCACCGCAATAGGAGATTCTGTTTATGTGTAATATGAATTGCCTGCTGGGAGCTTTCTATCTCATCTGGTCTATGGAAGATGGTAAATCAAGGACACAAAAATACAAACAGAAATTGATCTCTACATTATTTCATTGGCATGATAGATCAATATGACAGAGAACAAACTGAAAAGTCTTAACTAAGACTTAAAAGAATATACACTGGAAGAGTTGCTGTCAGTCCTGGGGGCCTAATTTGAATAATTCATAAAATGAGATTTATAGTCTTAATTTTTCTGAAGGAAAAAGAAGAAAATGGATTATCAAGGAAAACAGATAAAAGCAAATGTAGAGAAAGTCTTGGAGCCAAATGAACAAATTAGTGTTATAAAGTAAGACAAGCAACTGGAAAAGATGATTAAGACATTAAATACACTTTTCAGCAAGTGAACTGATAGGATTTATACATACTACTTAGATAAAGGGCACATATCTAAGTAACGTAAAAAATGTTAGATTTATAAATTATTAGCAAAAGTCATGCAAAATATAACTCTAACAAATATCTAAATATTCAAAATGTCTTTAGTTATAAGGTCTAAAGAGTGTTCCATGCTGGTTGGTACAAGGATTCCATGTATTTGAAAGTTACATAGGTGCCAATGTATATGTATGTGTATGTGTGTGTATATGTATATGTATATGCATACATATACATCATATACAACACCTAAGAAAGTCACACAGTTCTCACCTAAAAGAAGATGAGAAAATGAGAAATAGTTAATTTTGAAACTAAATATGTGCGATCATGGCCTGGTTAAGCATTCCCTGGAACTTCCATTTTCCAGCATGGTAACATTTAATTCAGTTTAAATAATAAAAAACAAAGAAGACCATTTATTAAGATAGTCTACAAATAGATTAGCAGAAATATCAGGTAAGCTTGTGAGAGCAAAGCCAGTTAACCTCTAGTTTCTGAATTGGTGGACGCTAGGTGAAATTTCATATATTCCAAAGATTTACCTAGTAATTATAAGAATGTTAAGTCATATTACAGATGTGTGTGTGTGTGTGTGTGTGTGTGTATGTGTGCATGTATTTTGTGTGTGTGTGTGTGTGTGTGTGTGTTTGTGTAAACATAGGAACATAGGCTATTGGTAGCCCAAGATAATTAGATTCTAGATTGGCAGCATTACTAAATCATTGAAGGTATATACAATCAAGGAGAATTTGCATTGCTTTAAAAATATTTTCTATGGTCTAATTTTTCTATACAAAATTCAATTTAATTATTCACAAATGCCAAGGTTTTATTAAAAAATACTTCTATTTTTCTATTTTAGGTTTCATTATATTACTCTTAGTTACTATTATTCATGTTTCTGTGGATCTTCAAAATTCACATTCATTGGCTCAGCCAATACTGCAGGTCTTCATGTAGCCTGACACTTTGAATGGGACTATTGATGAATTACTCTCAATATACACTTCATTATCTTCCTAAAGTGATAATTCAAGATCATACTCTGATGTTCTGTTCTGAGCTCCAGATCACATTAACTTATCGATTGTGTGTGTGTGTGTGTGTGTGTGTGTGTGTGTGTTGTGTTTGTTATATATACTTTTCTCTTAAATATCTGTTTTCTCACAATTCATATATGCCAAAATCATCTTTCCTAATTCAAACATTTTTATTAAATTATTTTACTTATTTACATTTCAAATGTTGCCCCTTTCCTGATTCTCCTTCCCAGAATTTTTCACCCCATTCCCTCCTCCCCTTTGCCTCCAATTCAAACATTATTTTCTTCCAACATGTCTAATCTCCGCCATTTTTTTCAACATCTGCCCACATAATTCTTCACCATCCATGTACAACACCTGTGGATAAGAAGTCTCTCATTCTGCTAATTTCCTTTTCAAAGATAACTCAACCCAAGATACTTCTGTTCATCACTTTAGTACATAGAACTGAGTGGAGAAAAGAAAAATAACATCTCTTTTGGGTATGGTCTCTCTGTTGGTTAACACTTGTTTTAGGTAAGGCCTCTGTTCTGGTTTAGGTGAGAATGAAAACATTAAGTTAGCATATTTGAAGGCTTTGTATTCAAATGGTGTAACTGTCTGGGAAGGAGTATGGCCTTGTTTGAGGAAGTGTGGTCTTGTTGGAAAAGGTATGTCACTCAGGATGAGCCTTGAGGTTCAAAATCCTATGGAATCCCTGTTAGCACTCGCTCCATCTGCCTCTTGCTTGTGCATCAAATGAAATTTCTCACTCTGGCTCCACCACCATGGCTGACTGCCTGCTGCCATGCTTTCCCTTCTATGGTAATTGTAGGCTCTAGCACTTTGTAATTGTAAGCCCTAAATTAAATTTATTTTTATTTAAAAAAAAAAGGTCCTCTTGTCCATGGTGTCACTAATGGAGCTTCTATATCAAAAAGAACAAAACAGTATCAGTTAGGAACTTTTATCCAAAGCAATACAGCCTCCTTGCAGCCAACATTCTGCTACATCCAGACTTCAGATTCTTCCTCAAAATGTAGATAGGATCTGGCTACTTATTATCAACACATCTCTTCTTCTGCTGCTCTTTCTTTACGTTCATTGGGTAAAACAGATGTTTTCCAGTCATAACATATGGCCATTTCTCTGAACAATTTAGCCTCCAACGCTGCAAACTTCCAACCTCACGGGTCTGTGTTCCAAATGGTCCAATTTGTTAATTCTTCAAAATACAAATAACATTTTATATTTTGTATTTTTGTATTCATCCTCTTATTTTGACAATATAATCTTTCATCTAATTCAGATGCCTTCTATACCTTTCTATAGATCTTCCTCATGTCTATTAGCTCTCTTAGATTTGTTTGTTTGTTTTCTTCATGACTATAACTATCACTGAATGGCCCTTCTCTACATCAAGGTACTGTAACTTTGCATTGTATAAAGTCCCATTTACTTTGCTTCATTCTGTAACTGGGTTTCTGTGAAAGATTTTATTTAAATACTATCAGTCATTTATTTATAGATCAAGAAACTTTTTGAGGGAAAGAGATGTGTCATTTGGGTTTCTAATCAACAGATATTTCCACTAGTAACTGGTGACCCTAAAGTAGAATACTGTTAAAGTACTCCATAAACATAGGCTGAGATAAGTCAACAATATGTAAATAGAGATCTTGATCAAGAACACATTCATAATGCCAATTCAGGTTTGCTTTACTCCAGTGTTGACACATCTTTGGTAACATATGCAGGAAAAATCAAAAAGCAGAATTCTTACTGGTTTGGTGTTACATATGAAAATAACAGATTTGGATTTGCAACAATACCACAAATACCAATATATTTTTGTAAAACAGAATTAAAATCAAGTACAGAACTCTTATAGTATCCATAATTATTTAAATTAGAGTCTTTCATAGTTTTTAAAAGATTTCTGAAAGTCCAATAAGTGACTACATATGTTTGTATTCTTAACGTAAGTAAATATGTCTGATAACTATGGTGCAAAATCTTAAACAGTGTAGTTTATGAATCAACATGGAAATCCTATAGGTACAAAAGAGAATATAAGAGTTTGATTGAATGACTAAGTTATGAAAATTATGCAGAATTCTAAAAATTAACACAAAATTTAATCGCTTGTAAATCTTCTTCTAAGATCACATTGCTTATAGAAAATATTCAAATCATTGCTCAAAATAGTGTTAAGCAAATTCGAAGTCTGTATTTTGAAACACAGCACATTAAGTTGGTTTCCTTAAAATGTATGAAATTCCTCACATTTCCATATATTTCTGAGTAATGGCTTAAATATTTCATCCAAACCTGACTACTCATTATCAAAGAGATTCAACACTTATGCCTATATCTGGTGTAATCCCAGAATCATGTTTATCTGGAGGGTATGTTTTCCTGAAGCCTAAATCCACCACTTAGAAGGGGGAGGGAGACTATCTTCTCTTGGATGTAACTTGAACATTAACATATGTTTTCCCTCAAAGATTGAGTCTCCAAGGGGTAACAGCTGGGAAGCCATCTGTAAGCTGAATGAAGTTCCAATAGCAAATGCATGTCAGTTGTGTAGAACAGAGTCACAAAGTTCAGATTAGGTCAAAACTAATTAGTAGAGTATTGCTACCCTCATAGAAACTAGGTTACTTATCAGTTGCTACTCTGAAAATAATAATGTGGGAAAGATTTAGTAGCACATATTGTATATGGGAAATGACAAAATTCACTCTCTATGATAAGGTACATTCATGCATGTTTTCATTCATATTCATTCATTCATTCATTCATTCAGAAGGTATTTAGTGATTGCACCATGATAGACAACAAGAAAGATAGAGGTTACTGTCTTTTCAGAATACTCTTTAGGCATGTACATTTCTGGACTCTGTAAGTTAGGACACGGTCTATATATGTGATAGATTACCCCTCCTATAAGATTGCTATCCAACATGTTTTTGTGAATATGATCATCAACTAAATTTTAATTAATCAGAGAGTAATCTTGCTGGACCTGTCTGATATGTCCAGGCGAAGTCTTAAAATTATCTAGATTAGTTTCATTGATATTAACGAAGCAAAGTGCTGTAGGAATGAATGTCATGTGACACAATGTCAAACAACCTTCAGAACTTCATTTCAAACTGTACATCTACCAGTTGCAACATCTAGAAGATGGTTGCCTAATTAATCTTGGTAAGACTATAAGCAGAGGATTTTGTTAATACATGCACTTGTCAGAATGGAACATGTTATGGCATATGAGTCATAAATTTAAATAATATTGAATGAATTCAGATTAGACATCTCTCTGCCAGTTGTAAATATATGCGATAAATTAAACTTCATTAACCAGTATAAACCATGAGATCAGTATAATTCTTAAAACAAAATTTAAAAGTAATCTTAAATAAATGTTTGTAATAATTTTATGGTTGCATAGTGATACAATTTCTGGGAGAAAAGTAAAAATATACTTTTGACATTTAAAATAACTTTCAGTTTTTAAATATCAGGTAAGTAGTTATTTATGATAACCATTTGGAAATGCATTAAAGTGTCTTTTCCTTTTCCGTTAGAGGGCAGATGAAAGTTGTGCTTCCATTGTCATTACTCACAGCCCATATTCACAGCTCTGCTTCAGATAAGAGCAATCCTTTGTTACATTATTATGTAAAACATCTTGATAAATATTCTAGTCTTTTATTTCTGATGTTTTTTTTAATTTTATTTTTCAATTTATAGAGTTTTACAGATACTTATATGTCCATTCCTACTTAACATTAAAATTGTGCCGATGTCTTTAGCCAAACATTTAGAAGATAAATACGATGCATTAATATTATGTTTTACATCAAAACAAAAGAAGTAAAAATTTAATGTACATGGTATCCTATGAAATAGTAAAAATGACAAATTACTAGAAAGTGACAATTGGTAGAGGTATCTAACATGCTGAATTTTAAAATATAGATTTAACAGAAATCCCCATCAATTCAGAGGAATTTAATTTCACAAGAGACACTATTTTGATAGAAGAGAATAAATAGAATTGGAATATCAGCTTTGATTTATCCAAAAAATCTACACTTCAAATTTAAAACTCTTGAAATCTAAATTGTATTTTTGGAATTATGTACAATATTATCTTGATATAATACTTTACCTATTTGGAAAATATTAGAGCATTGATTATGTCAAGTTTGTCAAGACACAATAGTAACATAATGTATGACTTGAGAGAATATAACAAGGTGGGACCAGTTCTGGGATAACTGAGAAATGAATATAGATAAAGAACACATTTATAGTTATGGAGTAATACTTCCACATTTGATTTCACACCTCATAACCTTTTGAAACAGAAAGTCTTGTGTGTTTGGAATGTTACTTATCAGTAAGGCATTTGCCTAGCAAGTATAAGGCCCTGTGTTCAACCTCAGTGCAAAGAGCAAACAAACAGCAACGAAAGCCAAAATAAAAGTTAGGTGTCTTGAAATTATATGTAATAAGATATTATTTTCTATTAAGAAGTTGTGAGCCTACAAATTCCGAGTAAAATGCTCACAGTGGCCAGTAGAATGTAAAACTATGTAGTACGTTGTTAGATCTATTTGAAAAAGCCAGTGAAAAAAATATAAATGTTCTTGCCTCACTGTTAGAGAATCTGACTTCATTTATTTCTTAACATTTGTTTATTTTGAAATTTTCATTAATTTGTCTTGGCTTGAATCTTCTCTGAAGCCCAGGCATGTCTCACTCTTTCAATCTTCTTACCTTTTTTCCTGAATAGTGAGGATTAAGGTCCATACCACCACACACTCTGCACCAAAACTAAAATGTGTTACAATAAATCAACTAAGATCAAGATTAGAATTTACAGAGCAAGGTTTAAATTCAGAAGTGCTGATTTCATAGCACAGAACTTTCTCCAACACAAGATTTTTTGGAATGAATACTTTAGCAAACCTCTGGAGTTCATTTTATTTCTCTAGATATTTATTAAATGACAACTATAGGCTAAAGCCTAAGCATACAAAGTCTAAGCAAAGGAATCCCAAGATCTGCTACTAGTACTGCCTCTGTAAATAAATGTTTATACTCAGTTAAACAGACGACTGAATACACAGAACAGCAGAAGGAAACACTGAACACTGTACTGGTATGAAGAGATTAATGGACAGGGAGCAGATAAAGGAAGAAGTGTGGTAAAGCAATAACTACTTCAAAGCTTTGGTTCAGGTTGAAGTGAGATAAGGCACATTCATTCAAATAAGCTGTATAGAGTCTGCTTTGCTTGGTAGATGGAGGAGTGTTTGAATGTTCAATATTTTTTCATTTTTCTTTTCTAGTCCTATTATTACCATGCAAGATTTCTTTCCTTGTGGCTTCCAGTGTTAACTTAAGAAATACAGAATTGTCTATTTTGTACCCAAGGACCAAGTCATGATCCTCAAGTCATTAAAGCCAATGTGAATTCCTTTCTTCTGGGGAAAAAATAAATTTGGTAAGTTTGAATAGACAAATGACAAATAAAAAGAGCCATAGTACCTGACACTAAGTAAGAATAACGTTAAAGATAGAGCATTCATAATTATTCGAAAAGAAACACATGGAGTATAAAAGGTAGCTCTGTACCTTCCATATTAGGTGCAGATTACTCTTATCTATAAGAGAAGAAGAAACCAGAAACTATCAACTTGAGGTTCAAGTAGAAATTCCTCAATTTTATGATTTTTTTTAGGCAATGAGGATTCAGGAACCTTCCATAGTTTTTCTATGAGAAATAAAGTTGACCATGCTGGTTAGAAGACACTCAGTAGATACAGCTGCTCAATTTATTATCTGTCTCTTTGTCATTTTACAATGAAGTAAACTAGTGAATGACATTAATTCACACAATGTAAACTGTTGGTGATGGCAAGAATAACATGTATAGACAGTGAAGAAGCATATTTTGTGTAGTCACAGAGCTCAGTATACACAGAGCTGAACTAATAAAGAAAGGTGATTGGGTAGATGCAGAAGTATACAAGAAAGTTCAGGAATATTATGTTTCTGAAGTTGAATCCAAGAGAACAATAAATGAAAGCTTATAATTTTGATAGCACCTTAGTTATATTAGAAAGTGCAGGAAATTGAATAAATATTTAGGGGTGGGATGAGGAACTGAGGGTAGCCACTGAAAGATCCCAGATGCCAGAGAAGGGAGAGGCTCTCAGGAATCAATAGATAAGACTTTAGTCGAAATGCACAGCAAAGGGGAGACAGAACCTTTAGAGACTACTTCTAGTAGATAGGCACGACCCCAGTCGAAGGATGGAGCCACTCACCAATCTCAAAGATTTTAACCAAGAAATATTCCAGTTTAAAGGAAGGACAGGGCCAAAAATTGGAACAGAGACTAAAGTCAAGGCTATCCAGGGACTGCCCCACCTGATGATCCATCCTGTCTGCAGACACCAAACCCTGACACTGTTGCTGTTGCCAGGAGGTGCTTGCTGACAGGAACCCAGTATGGCTGTTACCTGGGATGTTCTACCAGCACCTGATCAATGCTGATGCTGATGCTCAGAGCCAACCATCAGACTGAGTTTGAGGACCCTTAGAGGGAGAACTGGCAGAAGGACTGGAGAAGGGGTGGGAGATTGCAAACCTATAGAAAGAACAATGTTGGCTAGCCAGACCACCCAGTGCTCCCAGGGACTAGACTACCCACCAAGGAGTGTACAGGGAGGGATACATGGCTCCAGATACATATGTAGCAGATGATGGCCTTGTCTGACATAAATAATGGGGCAGGTCCTTGGTCTTGTGGAGGTTTGATGCCCTAGCATAGGGGGATGCTGGAGCGATGGGGAGGAAGAAGAGGAAGGTTGTTGG
The DNA here is from genome assembly GCA_021653895.1 of Mastomys natalensis. NCBI lineage: Eukaryota > Metazoa > Chordata > Mammalia > Rodentia > Muridae > Mastomys > Mastomys natalensis. The sequence goes on from JAJTUV010001058.1 coordinate 1,323,982, forward strand.
ATGGGGGGTGCTTATTAAGGGGTAATTGGTAAAGGGGATATCACTTGAAATATACACAAATTTGGAATGATTAATAAAAAACATGCATAAGTAAGATCATAGTATTAATTTAGAATGCAGACAAAATACATTTGTTCCTGAAATATGTAGGGTAAAATTTAGTTCTAATATATTTAATATGTACGTGCACACAATATTTAGAGTTTTCCATTGTCCAACTAATTGGGAAACACATAAATAATAAAATAGCAACTGCAGGATGGAGAAGGATAGAAACTTTTTCAGCAACTGTGGTTGTCTAAAATGAGCTTCTAATTATGCTCATTCTAGAAAGGAGAGCTTGATTTAGAGTGAAGGTTATGACAGTCAGTCACTTTTTTAACATTTTCCAAACTTAGGTACTTTACAATGGGCAGAAAGCCAACTTTGAGCATATTGAGCTTCAGTGACCATATGGAGCTTCAATTAAAAGTAAAAACAAATCTAGGATAAGTTAATTAATTTATTAACTTTAAAACTTCAACATATATGTGAATAATCTTTGTATTCAGATTTCTTGGTGTGTCACACAGAAATGAGTATGTCAGTGAATTGTACAAAATTGCAATATTTCTACAGAAGCTATGATCATATGAAAAAAAATGGTGGCATCTCTGCCCAGTAGAGAAGATACTTAAATTGTAAAACGTTTTATGAGCAGACATTTTCCTTTCTTTCACCTGTAATATATTTTATGTTTGATTATATCCTTTGCTTTCTGTACTAGCTTGTTATAGCAAGACAGTATAGAACAGTAAGGACTCTGTTGGCTTTGGATTATAACTATATCCCCTGTGTCCAGTGTGCAAAGAAAACAAGAGAATGAATTGGTTGAAGTTATTATGGCATTTTTTCCATTTTTAAATTATTTCTTTAACATTATAACATATTTGCATCATTTCTTTCCTTCCACCAAACTTTCTCATATACCATTTGTAACTATCCTTTGAATTTCTAGCCTCATTTTTATTAATTCTCCATATATATGCATATTTCCCCTAAATACATAAGTACAACCTTCTCAGTGCATAAAATGCTACTTTTACGAGTATTTTCAGTGCTGATCATCCTATTAGATAACAAATTGGAGTGCTCCTAACTCAGGGAAGGATATTTTTTATACTCAGAATTTCTTAGTTGCCTGTAGCTTCCTTTATCCTCTTGCATTCAATCTACCAAATTCCAAAAATCAGTTGCTATGTTCTGCAAGACACTAAAGGATATGACAGCTTTTGTCGTACATACATAGAGATAAAGAATGACCTCACGTTCATTAGTGTTCTATTAAAATTGAAAGTACATGATATGGGAAAATAAAACACATATGCACTGTAAATAAGAAAACGAAATAACATGATTCATCCAGGGAGGAAATTTTTCAAAATATAAAACCAGCAGAGGACTGGGTTTGGAGAACGCAGGGTTCCTCAGCTATGGCACAGGTGCTGTTAAAGAATCCATTCTGTCTTGCTGTGCCCAATAGGCAATGTGTACTATTAGAACTGATCTGATGGTGAAGTACAGGTGAGGTTTAGTACTTTGATTAATCAAATCCTTTGTTTTTGACCTGGGAGACTCCTGTGTTTTTTAATCCTCTATTACACAGTGGAAAGCTCACTTCAGAGCTTCTTTGGAGGGCAAAATCACATATCTTTTGGTAGTGGCCTATTTTTTATTCTTTTTGATTACTATAAAGCTGTATGGAAATTGGTAAGTTTCTCTAGAGTACATTCTGTCTCCTACACAGTCACTAGTGCAAAGCCCTATATTTAAAACATCATTATGCATTGTTAATGCTTAAAGATCCTAACATTCTTAAAAATTATTTACATTACATTAATGTATCAAAAAAAAGGTGGAGTTGAAGAACAGAATATTTCCTTTCATAACAATTATAAATTTGCATTCAGCATTTCAGAAATAGATACTGAAAATGCAGAGGTAGTTAAATTTTCAGAACTGACGTGTATATTATGTGCACAGCTCTCTGGATGTACAACTTCTCCATTCTGAATCTAAATCTGATTTGGTGACAGCTGTAAAAATGGCTACCTCATACAGATAAGAAAAGAAATCAAATTGGTGCTGTTCTCTGAAAAGTCGTATTGATAAGTAAAGCATTGTTGTGGATGTAAAGCGTCTGCTTCTTGTAACATTCTTAGGAAAATGAAATTCTTTAAAATGTATTTACAATTCACCTTTTGCAATGAATATATTCAAAATCATTTTCACCTACAGAAGTATATGAAAAGCAAGGAGTGTAAGTTCATATAGTAAAACTTTATTTATAAATACCTAACACAGAAGACGAAATATTATTCTAATCACTAGTTATACTGAAAATACAATTAAATTAGTTGGGTATGCACGGAACTTATATGGGGTTAACATTTTCAGAATAACTAAATAAAAAAATGGAAAGTAAACTGCACATTAGATATAAGCTGAAAGGAAGGCTGGGACCTCTTCATCACATATTGATTCTACCATGACTGTAAGAGCTGGAGCTCAGTGCTAAAACATTTGTAAAATTGTGGATAACTTGAGCACAAAAGAAGATTCAGAGATTGTTTTTACCTTTTGCATTTTATTTGAAAGCAAGACAACATTATAAAGCAGAATAGAATTTTATATCTTGAATGGGCCACGTTAAAAGGCTGTCATTTTAAAATTCAAGTTATGCAGTTCTATTCTTGGAACAAATTGAAAAGGATAGTGAGATTTTCTTTCAGTCTTTCAAAAGTCACAGGGCCTGTTTATGAGTATAAAAACAAACTCACACATAATGATATTTATAATGTCTACTTTGGGAACAACATGTAAAATATTATACTCTGAAAAGATGCAGGATCAGGATATATTCTGAAATATATGTGTGTATATACATATATATGAATATAATTATATCTTGTATATGAACATGCATACATATGTATATGTAGAATTTTAAATAATTATACAGGAAAAAAAACAACAATATCGAAATAATTCTGATAAAACAGAATAATATGTTTTGTTTTTTTGCTTTTATGACATTTAGGGGAAGATAAAAGATGAATTTTTTTTGTTTTAAAGTGGCTATGCCAAATGTTCTTTAAATGTTGAGAAGGCTTTCTCCAGACTTTTCTCAAATTGGCATCTTTATGATTTCTTATACTGTATGGCAATATCTGTGGGTTTTTTTGTTGCTGATACAAATGTAATTAGTAGTAATATTAGTAATATCACAGTAGACATCCACTCCAGTAAACACAAAGATCAGCAATATAATGTTTTATAATATTCTGAGCCTCTTGAAAGAATGCTGGACTTATACTTTTCTATTCATTTTGAGATAAATGTTATCATATTTTGGTGTGGGTAAATGGGGGCTGCAGCGCAGGAGGCTGCCTGGAGACTTCCACGTGGCAGGTCCCACATGCAGGAGAAAGTCTAAGGTTCCTGGAGGCTGAAAGCTTCTGCAACTGCAGGCCCAGCAGGCCCCAATAACACGAGGAAGTCCTTGGTTCCAAAAGGGTTTATTGTCATGGTGGATGGTGGATGGATCTGGATGTACCCCCCCCAAACTCAGGGCAGACTTGAGTTAAGTAGGGAGGGGGAAAGGGGGAGGTTCTGGGGAGGAATGCTTAATTGGCTCCTCCCTCTGACCTTCATTAGTATATAAATCTCTAGGGCCTGAGGCCTGTAGTCACACCCTCTACCTGTGCACTTTGGGAGGGGCTGTAATGGCCTATGTGACTGAACAATGTAGGTCTATGGAGATTGGACTGCTTGTTAGGACCCTGAGTTCTGGGGACGTGGCCAAACTCCTGCTGTCCCTTGGAGTCTCTGGGTTCTAGGCTCATGCCCAGCCAAGAACCAGGATACCCTTACACAGTCCCACATTTTGGGGGCCAATGTAATTCAAATGGTAGACTTTGTTGTACTTTGTGATGAAAAATGTAGTCCCCAGTTGTTTTTTAGTTGTTTTTCTTTATCCTATGTTTATTTATTTATTTTATCTATATCTATGTTTATTGTCTATCTATTAAAAGAAGTTGGAGAAAAACAGTCAGGACATGGAGGCCTTAGAGTTTTGCAGGACTTTGGGTGAGGATAGTCTACTTATTTGGCAGCACTGGATAAAGTGAACATGACACAAAAACTCTATTTTAAAATCTCCTTTGATGATACTTGGTTATTTGCTAGTTTCATATGATTTTGTCTCTTCTATCAATTTTATATATTAATTCAGCAGTAGCTTTAATGTTTCTTAATATTTCTTATACAGTTTTTGCTAACCTAATATTATTTTATCTCTAAATATGCATGCATTTCTATTATATTATCAATCTTGAATTGAATTGTCTGGAAAGATATTAATAGTTATCATAAATTTCATTAAGATAAATCAGAAACTAGTCTTATCCCCTGCTGTGCAGGAGAATCTATGGCAGCCTCTTCTGTCCCACAGGTAAACCCCTTCAACCTGACCCCTGCTCTTGCTTTGTGCCAGCCCTCAACCCTACCAGACACTTCCTTTTAACCCAAAGGCCAACTCCCAATGTAATAAGTAGGTAGATGGCTGTACAATATCCCTCTTTCTGCCCTCTATCCCCACTATTTCCACACTCTAAGTCTCATTCTCAGTTATGTAGCAGAACATTTTCTGTGGTCTAACTTTCCTCTCTGACCCAATCCAAAATGGATCACAAAGATCTTCTATAACATTTGTGCCTCAACTTATCTCATTATCTCAGCATCTAAGACAAGTAGATGTACCTTGGAAACACATCAGTTGAGCAGGTGAAAAAGAAAAAAAAAACAGCCATAGAAATGTTTCTACCAGACAGCACATAGCTACTATACTCTCCCAAAGTCTAGGGAGGAAGCAAAAACCAGGGAACAAAACACTCACTGAACTGAGACAGAACAAGATAATACCACCCACACTTGTAATCACCCCAAACCCAGAAGAATCTTCTAGTATAAGGACACAATCAATAACAACCAGGACAATGTGTCTTTACTGGAGCCCAGATACCCTACGACAGAAGGCACTGAATATTCCAACATAGCTGAAGCTTGTTCCACCAAATAAAGCAGTCTGTATAAAAATGATAGAGGGCCTTAAAAAGAAAATTAATAAATCCCTCAATGAAACCCAGGAAAACACAGTGAAAGGAGGTATGGAGGCTTGAATATGATTGGGCCAGGGAATGGCACTATTAGAAAATGTGGCCTTGTTGGAGTAGGTCTGGCTTGTTAGAGGAAGTATGTCATTGTAGGTGTGGGCTTTAAGACCCTCATCTTAGCTCCTTGAATGCCAGTATTCTCCTGTTTGCCTTCAGAACATGATGCAGAACTCTCAGGTTTTCCTACATCATCCCTGCCTGGGATTTGCCATGCTCCTGCCTTGATGATAATGGACTGATGCTCTGAACCTGTAAAGCTAGTCCAAATTTAATGTTGTTTTCATAAGAGTTCTCTTGGTCATGGTGTCTGTTCATAGAAATAAAGCTCTAAGTTAAGAAATAAATAAAACTATTCAAAACTAATGATAGAAGTAGAAATAATTTAAAAAGACACACAGAGTGAGGAAATTTTGGAAGTGAAAAATTTGGGATTTCAAACTGGAATTATATGGACAAGCTTCACTAACAGAGTATAGGAAATGCAAGAAGGAATATCAGACTTTAAAGATATGATTAAAAACATGGTTACAGTAGTCAAAGAAAATGTTAAATCTAGAAAAGTCCTGACACAAAATGTCCAGAAATATGGGACAGAATGAAAAGACCAAACAAGTCTAAGAATAATAGGAATAGGGAAAGAAAAGACCCAGCTTAAATACCCAAGAATTATTTATACTGAAGAGCATGGTGGCTGCCAGAGTGATGGGTAAACATGCTGATGCCAGGACAAAGAATGACGCTGACTTGTGAGCTTGCTGAGTGCCCTAACAATCAGTGGGGACTGGGAAGCTATGTTGGACATATGTTCCTGACCCACCTTTTTTTTAATCTATACCCCTGATGAGACAAGTTGCCTTGCCTCAAGTTTTAGACCTTGTGGAACAGAAAATCAAAAAGAGAAGTTATAATGACTCTTGTATTTTTCTCAAATGTGACCAGTTATTTGGACTCAATCATGGACTGGTCTAGAAATCAATCCAAAATTGGAAATGACAGTCTTCATTTGGAAAGCTGGTTCTGGATATTTTCAGAGACATATTTAGAAGTTAGCTGTAGTTCTCTATGATGTCATGTTAGCAAGAGATAAAGTTGGGACAGGTTCTGGATTCAAACAAGTGTTAGGACATGTGTTAAGACTCTTTTAATTGTCAAGTTAAAAATACATTTGTTTCTTCTACAGTATTTATTGTAAATTGCATTGATCAGACACTTTCTAATTGTATTAGTGTGTTGAAACCTGGCATGTCTCTTATGGGGGGGTCTATCAACCAGCTTCTGTTTTAGTAACCTGAGTATCACAAAACCTTGGTCTTCTAAAAAAAAAGCTTGCAAGTACTGGAAGAAGTGAGTTAGGTTTTAAGCAGAAGCAAGAGGGTAGTAGGCTTGATTTTTTCTGGTATAACAGCTTTAATAGCATTAATTGCTAGCACCACTACCTCTGCAATTGCTTTGACACAAGAAGTTAAGAACAGCTACTTTTGTTAATCATTTACCAAAATTTTACTAATGTGTTGAATATACAAGAGGATTTAGATAGGTATCCTGTTCAAATTATTGGAAGGAGGTTCAAAGTTTGAGTAAGGAGATATCTCCAGTGTCATGTCAAATATCATTGGATTTGTGTTACTTTTAAAATTTACCAAGTGTCATCAAAGTACTTAAACCAAGTATTATCAAAGTACATTTTAAAATAGAGTTTTTTGTTCACTTTATCCACTCATGTTCACTTTATCCAGTGCTGCCAAATAAGTAGACTACCCTCACCCAAAGTCATTATAATTAGGAAAAAATTTAAAGATTCTTGCATTGTATTTGGCATAATTCTAACACTTCTCTGGATGTTTTAACTTTGCATACTGAGCTTATGAATTTAAAGAATGTTGCTTTGCTGAGTGTTGATGCTACAGATACTGCTGATAAAATTACCCATGACGTTAGGTCAGTATTTCTATTTTGTTCAAGCTTCGAGAATGGCATATGTAGCTTGATCATGCTAGCCCTTTTTATCCTGGGAAGACTTTTATTCCTGACCATTGTGTTAAAGCTTGTATTTAACAACACAACATTTTGGCAGCAGCAAAGTACATGGTTTGAACTTGAAAATGGACCCTCAGACACAGTTATTAGTTTACAGGCTGGCAAGCCAACCTGTATGTGTATGATTCTTCACAGAGCCTTACCAAACTAAGACAGAAGTTTGATAATGCATATTTCATGACAGGTAAAGAAGGTATTCTTGTTGAGCAACCTAAGACAGGCTCAATCTTGTTTTGGAACAAAAAGAGGGGAGAGAGGCAGAGAGTTTTTGGGGCTGCTTGGCAAGAATCTGACATGGGCCAAGGATAAGTAAGTGGGCTTCAGGCAGGAATCTGACAGTAGGATAGAACAAAGAAGTAATTTCAGGCAGGAATCTAAATCTTAGCCTAAAACAAGGAAGTAGGTTTCAGACATGAAAATGACTTAAGGCTAGGACAGGGAATTAGGCTCAGATATTTTGTCATCCTGATAAGCCATTAGAAACAGTGATCATGAGAGAGAGTGTTCATGGGGCTTTGTTTATTACCTTGCTTGTTCATTGACTATGTTTATTGTCTTGCTTGTTCCTTGAATATTTGTATCTATTGTATTTCTAGTTCCTCAATAGGAACTAGAACTGACCTTAATACTTGCATATAATTGAAATGGTATAATAGCAAAAGCGAGGAGGGGGGATGGGATAGAGATTTTCTAGGGTGGGGAAATGGGGAAAGGGGATGACATATGAAATGTAAGTAAATAAAATATTCAATATAAAAAGAAAAAAAAATCATAGAAAAAATTCTTAACCTAAACAAAGAGATGACTGTAAAGATGCAAGAAGCATATAGAACACCAAATAGTATGAACCAAAAAATGAAAGTCCACTAGAGACATAATTACCAAAACACTAAATATCTAGAACAAATGAAAAAATATTTAAAGCTGCAGGAAGAAAATATAAAGTAATATAAAAAGACAGGCCTATTAGAATTACCCCTGATTTCTCAGAGGAGACTCTACAAGCCAGAAGGGCATGTGCAGATGTGCTGCAGATTCTAAGTGACCACAGATGGCATCCCAGACTACCATGCTTATCAAAATATTCCATCATCACAGATGGGAAATGTAAGATATTCTCTGATAAAGTCAAATTTAAAGAATATCTATCTAAAAATCTAGCCCTACAGAAAGTGGTAAAAGCAAAACTGCTAAGTAGGTTAATGACACTCATGAAAAAAAAAGACAGAGAGAGAATAAGTAATTTTAGAACAGAAAAATCAAAAAAAGGAAACTGTATACAACACCACCATCATCAACAACAGAAAGGAAAATAAAAACAACAAAGTTACAGAAATCAGCAAGCATGGTTAAGTAATTTCTCTCAATAACAATGGCTGGCCCCAATTTTTCAATAGAAAGACAGACTAACAGAAGAAATACAAAACCAGAACCCTTCCTTTGGCTGCATAATAGATACACACTTTAACATCAAAGTTTGACATCACCTCAGGGTTAAGTGTTGGAAAAATATATCCCAGGCAAATGGGCTTAAAAAACAAACTGGCATAGTCATTTTAAATATCTAAAAAAATAGGCTTCAAGCCAAAACTAATCAGAGGAGATAAGCAAGGACAATACATACTCAGGGACAAAATCTACAAAGATGACATTTCAATTCTTAACATCTATACCCTAAACACCAGGGAACCCATGTGTAAAAAGAAATACTGCAACAGCTTAAATCACATATTGATCCTCACAAACTGATAGTCCAAGACTTCTATATCCATTCTCAACAATATATCACCAAAGTAAAAAATAGTGAAAGAGATATTAGATCTAATAGATGTTATAAACCAAATGGACTTTTACAAAATATTTCATCCAAGCACAAAACAATATACCCACTTTTCTGCACCTCATTGAACTTTCTTCATAATTGACCATATAATCTAATGAAAAGCAAGTCTTATTAGATACAAGAAAATTGAAATAACATTTTGCATGCCCACAGACATTTACAGATTAAAGCTGGATATCAATAACAGAAACAACAGAGAATTTACAATCTCATGGAAACTAAGGAAGTCTGTGCTGAATGAAAATTGGTCAAATCAGCAATAAAGAAATAAACCAATGACTTTCTAGAATTCAATGAATATGAACACAGATCATATCCAAATTCGTGGGACATGATGAAAATGGTTCCAAGATACGAGTTCTTGGCCCTAAGTGACAACATATAAAAACTGGAGAGATCCTACACCTTTGTGTAGGAGCTCAATAGTACACCTAATTGCTCTTTTTGTAGAAACTTAATTGTACACCTAAAATCTCTAGAACAAAAAGAAAAACAAAAAAACAGCCAAGAAAAATAAATAGCAAGAAAAAAAATCTAACTTGGGTCTAAAATCAGTAAAATAGAAACAAAGAGAACAATTGAAAGGATCAATGAAACATAGAGTCTGTTTATTTATTTATTTATTTTGAGAAAATCAATAAAAAAGCAAATCCTTATCCAAATAAACCAAAAGGCATAGAAAGAATTTTCAAATTAACAAAATCAGAAATGCAATTACGACATAAGAGTCAGAGAGGAAATCCAGATAATCATAAGTACATAATTTAAAAACATGTTCTCCATTAAACTGGAAAACTAAAAGAAGTTGATAATTTTCTCAATAGATACCACTTAACAAAATTAAATCAAATTACATAAGCATTTTAAATATACCTATAAACCCAATGAAAAAGAAGTAGAGAAGCAATCATTAAATGTGTTGCAACAGAAAAAAAAAATGTCCAGGGCCAGATGGTTTTAGTGCAGATTTCTACAAAATTTTGAAGGAAGCATGATAGCTATCACTCTTCAAATTATTCTGAAAAATAGAAACATAGGAAACACTGCCCGATTCATTCTGTGAGAACAAGGTACCCTGATACCCAAACTTCACACAGATTTAACCAAGAAAAAAAAAAAAAAAGAAACTACAGAGCAACTTCACTTATGAACATAGATGCAAAAATACTCACTAAAATATATTCAAACAAAATCCAGGAACATATAATAACATCATTCACCATGACCAACTAAGCTTCATCCCAGAGAAGCACAGATGGTTCAATATACAAAATCAGTAAATATAATTTATAAAAAACACTAAAAGAAATAATAACATAATTATCTCATTAAATTCACAAAAGGTTTTTTGACAAAGTTCAACATCCTTCATAATAAATGTCCTGGAGGGACATACTTAAATATTTTAAAGGCAGATTACAGTAAACACAATGTCAGCACCAACCTAAATGGAGCAAAATTCAAAGCAATTCCACTAAATTCAAGAAAAAGACAATATTCACTCTGTTCATATTTATCTCATATAGTAATTTAAGTATAAGTGAGAGCAATAAGGCAACTGAAGGAGGTCAAGGGGATATAAATTGTAGAGGAAGAAGTAAACACATCCAAATATATCCATATCTATCAATATCAATATATCATATCTACAGATTGGAAAAAGATTTTTTTTATCAACTCCACATCTAATAGATGGCTAATATCCAATATAAATACCTCAAGAGACTTGATTTCCAAAAACCAAACAAATCAATTTAAAAATGGAAAACAGCTGGGCAGTGATGGCACATGCCTTTAATCCCAGCACTTGGAAGGCAGAAGCAGGCAGATTTCTGAGTTTGAGGTCAACCTGGTCTACAGAGTGAGTTCCAGGACATCCAGGACTACCCAGAGAAACTCTGTCTTGAAAAACTAAAAACAAACAAACAAACAAAACAAAACAAAAACAAAAACAAAACAGTAAACAACAACAACAAAAAAGGGGAAACAGATCTAAACAGAGAATTCTGAATAGAGGAATCTCAAATGGCTGAGAAACACTTAAAGAAACATTCAACATCCTTAGTCATCAGGGAAATCCAAACCAAATCTACTTTGAGATTCCATCTTACACCTGTCAGAATGATCAATAATACAAGTGACAGCTCATCATGGCAAGGATGTGGAGCAAGAGAAACATTCCTCCATTGCTGATGAGAAGGCAAACTTGTGCAGCCCCTAGGTGGAAATTGATCTACCTCAGGATCCAGGTATGTCAATCTTGGGCATATAGCCAAGGAAAGCTTCACCATGCTATAGGGACTCTAGCTCAGCCAGAAATTTTCTGCTCTATTCTTAATAGCCAGAAACTGGAAACAACTTTGATATCTCTGAACTGAAGAATGGATAAAGAATATGTAGTACATTGGCTGAGTCCCCTGAGCAGATCAGACTCTTCTTGTTCATACATCTTGCTTGCGTTCTAGAAACCATGTCTGACAAACCAGATATGGCTCAGACTGAGAAATTAATGGAGAGGGGCTTTGCAGATGGGAAAATGGGAAAGGGGATAACATTTGAAATATAAATAATAAAATAACTAATACAAAAAGAGAAACTAGAAAAATCGAACAATAAAAGAATTAAATTAAAAAAAAAAAGAAAAAATATGTCAAAATTGAAGAAGACAGAAATCCAAGAGAAAAATTATCTGCGTTCAAAATGAGTAAAGCAAGTTAGCAGATTATAGGGAGGCTAGAGCTGCCAATATGCACCATATATTCTACAAGCATTCCATTCTTATTTTACTTCTTTTGTAGGGTACAAAAAGGTTGATACAAAAAATAAGTCAGAATTACTGACCAGGAAGACCTCTCCTTCCTCTCCTGCCTCTCCTGCCTGTTCTGCCTTCCCTGCCTCCCCTGTTTCTCCCTCTCATCTACAGGTATCTCTACCAGGGAGGGAAAAGAACTTGCATCTATTGTTTTCAAATAATGAGTGAGGTAAAACACATATTACCCATATCTTGTCACCAAAGAAAGCTTCCAGTGACAGGACAGGGTGTTGGTCTATAGAGTCCCATGGAAAACCACAAACTACCAGAGTGTTACCAAGACATTGGGTAGCTTTCCACAAACTGACCACAAGCCCCTACTGCAAAACAACACAACAACAACAACACCACACACACACACACACACACACACACACACACACACACACACACACACAACTCATTGAATTTGGGGGAAATAGAAGCTAGTGCCTGTATTGAACTTTCATCCCCATGTTTAATACTCGGTGTAAGTTACTCATCAGAGTATCAGAAGAGAAAAATAAACAGCAATCCAGCCACACAAATTTTGATCTAGTGTGCCTTGCCTGCAAAATATACTAGGGCAATGGTGGCAGACACTTGTGGCAGAAACTTACAACAGGTTACTCCAACCAGTATCTGATTTACATATAAGGACTCTATTTGTCTGGATTGCACAGAGATCTAGGGTAAAATGTAACACTACTGGTCTTACAAAAAAGGAACAATAAAATAACTACTAATGATATTTTGGTATACTTATAGTAAAGTGACTTATGTAGGCATTATCAGAAAGATTTTCTTCTGCAGCAGATGGGAATACATAGAAAAATCCACAACTAGAAAATATAACATGATGAAATCCTTGGAATTTACAGCTCAAAACAAGACATCTCTATCAAATACCTTCCCTCAGAGCTCAGGGCACCCAATGCAAGAGGAAGCAGAAGGAGTTGGAGAGACTGGTGATTCAGAGAACACCAGTAACCAAGGCCCTCTATCAACCCAGCAAAGGTCATATGAACTCACGGAGAGGAGACTAAAGCAGCAATCAGGGGGCCTACAGTGAGTACTTTTGAAGGTAAGGGTAAATGTGTAAATAAGTAGGTCTCTGATTCTTGTGTGTTTTCATGGCCTTTTTTATTTTTCTGTTGGTTTGGCTTGTCCTACCTCATTAAAATACTTTCATTTTATTTTTTATATTTTATTATTTAAAAAATTATGATTCAGAATGAATTTCTTATTAAATAATTGAATATTCTTCAGTAGTTATTTGTTCTAACAAAATAATAGAAAAGTACTTAAAGGTTATTTGATTAAATCATGAATATATTGCATTGCTAATAGCTACAGAAAAACAATAGAATGTTCTGCTAACTTCTGTGGGTGAAACATCATAAAATACACAAGGAAACTTTCACCACCTATAAGCTATTCACAAAAGTGTCCTGAGGAACAATGTGAGAGAACAAGTGCCCTATCGAGGCTAAAAATATTGTAAATGATTGTAGGTGATGTCATTGGGTTTTGGCCTCTGAAAATATGTTGATAAAAATGTAATATATAGTCTTTAAAACTGTAAATTCAAATAGTTTCATTTGTTTCTCTCTAATGGAAATGATAATGAGATTTAAGGGTAGTTGCTTTGAAAATCTATACACAGATTGGGAAGTAATATTACTAAATTTTCTTTAACATTAACGCTGAACAAAACTCAGTGAAATTAGTTCATATTAACCACTAACTATAGATTTGTCATCTGTGAAGAAGATAATCATTGTACTAACAGATCATGTTTAATTAATGTAAGCAGAGGTGTTGTTACATTTTTAGAATTCTGGTCAGATTGTGGACTTCATAAATATTATTGCTCTGGCATTGCTTGTCTAATGTAAGGTTTTCTCAATTATTCTCTACTAATTACAAAATTTTGGGGTTGTGTGCATATAGAATGGACACTTTTTTCCTGATGGTCTTTCCTTCATGATTGGCATATGAGCATGAAGAAGTCACTTCATTATCAATAGTACCTGTTAACTGCTTCACAGGCGTTCAAACATATGTACTGACTTATATAGAGCTAGAGAACAAATTACAAACTCTTTAGTATGGGATTTCATACTGTTCAAAAAATCATACAAATAATAACATGAAAGTTGTCAGTGAGATGTCTTCATTCCAAAAGCTCAACAAACTTATATAGCCTTATACACATAATGTGACCTTACTTCTTGACCCTCAAAAGTGCTTCAAATGTTCTCTCTGAAATGTATAAATATTGTGAAACTAATTGATGAAGAGAGAAAAACAGCAATTACTGTTATTATAAATATGTGGTTTAAATGAAGCAGAGGAACAGGACAACATAAAGATGTAGTTTATTGTAAAATTTATATGTATAATTGTGTAACTTGTTACATTTTATTTGACTAGAAGATTTAGACACTTCCACGAGGTAAGATTAAGTAAAACTGAACTAAGTTTCATCAAGAGTCATCACACAATGATCATGGAACTAGAAACTAAAGTCTTTTTTGTTTTTTAATTCAATCTTTTTTTTTTTAATTCCAGATTTTATCCCCTTCCAGGTCTACCCTCTGACTGTTCCACATCCCATACCACCTCCCCATGTCTTCCTAAGGATGTCTCCATTTCCCAGCCCCCAAACCCCCAGACCTCCGCACTCCTTGGGGCCTACAGTATCTTGAGGGTTAGGTGCATCTTCTTTGACTGAACCCATACCCTGCAGTCCTCTGTTGTACATGTGTTGAGGGTCTCATATCAGCTGGTGTATGCTGCCTGGTTGGTGGTCCAGTTTCTGAGAGATCTTGGGAGTCCAGGTTAATTGAGACTGCTGGTCCTCCAACAGGGTTGCCCTACTCCTCAGCTTCTTCCAGCTTTTCCCTAATTCAACCACTGGGGACAGCAGTTTCTGTCCTTTGGTTTCTGTAGATATCCGTAGCTGACTCTTTCAGCTGTTTGTTGGGTCTTTTAAAGGAGGGCAGTCATGATAGGTCCCTTTTTGTGAGCACTCCATAGCCTCAGTCACAGTGTGAAGCCTTGGAACCTCCCCTTGAACTTGATCCCACTGTTGGCTTGTCTCTATACCTCCTTTTCCTCAGGCTTTCCTCCATTTTTGTCCCTGTAGTACTTTCAGACATGAAGAATCAACAAGATAGATAAATCCCTAGCCAAACTAACTAAAGGGCCCAGAGACAGTATCCAAACTAACAAAATCAGAAATGAAAAGCAGGCATAACAACAGAAATGGAGGAAATTTAAAAAAATCATTAGATCCTACTATAAAAGCCTATACTCAATGAAACTGGAAAATCAAGATGAAATGGGTAGGTTTTTTAGACAGATACCACACACCAAAGTTAAATTAAGAGGAAGTAAACTTTCTAAACAGGCCCACAACCCCTAAGGAATAGAAGTCACTCAAAAACAACACCCCCCCCCCCCAAATAAGCTCAGGGTCAGAAAGCTTTAATGCAGAATTTTACCTGATCTTCAAAGAAGAAACAGTCATTTTAGACAGAATTATAAGAAATATAATCCCACAAGAAATTCAGAAAGGTTGAATTACAATATGCAAACAATAACATGTTTATAAATGAAAAGCTACAAATTAAAGGTAAGGATAACTTAAATGTTAATTATGTAATAATAATATAATAAAATTAAATAAATAACTTTATGCCTTTAATTTACAATAATGGACTTCTCTTCAAATCTAGAAATATTTTAAGGTTAATTTATTTTTAATTTATTAAAATCTTTTGAATAATAACATATAAAAAAAATAGGAGCACATTACTGCAGATGCATTATCTTTTGGTTGTAATTTTAGATGATTAATTTGCAGGCCAGATTCCAGGCATAAAATCTAACAAAACATTTATTTTAAATGTAGAAAAATGGGACAAAGCTAAATTTGGACAGCTGGTTTGTAGAGCATTTGACTTGGCTCATGTCATTAGGCACGTGTGTTTTGATTTATATTTTTCTCTAAATATAGTCCTTAATCATCTTCTCAGTGTCAAGATCTATTTGTGTACCATTAAGAAGTTGTAGTACTACTTTGGGAAGTTCATTCCCTAAGCTTATATAACTGCTATGATAGATGAACATCAGGAAATAATGCTGTGATTCCTATATGATGTTTTACAAGAGGTGTTACTCATATGCCTTTCTTTTAGTATGAGACATTATAATCTAATTATGTTTTTTAGATGTGTTTATACTGCCCATGAGTAAATGATAAACTGAATGCTGACTCCAAGGATGTAAGAATTCAGAACTTGACTTTCAGATAATAAAATTGGTTTTCAGTTCATCTAATTTTTGTGTTATATTTTCCTTACTTTAGTTGGCCTCATTTGAATTTATGTTGTATTTCCACATGTATTACATTCTCAGCTTTTCAACCATTTTTTAAAATTAGCTATAAGTTAAATGTAAGTATGTAATTAGTGGCCTTCATTTTAAAGTATGCTGATTACATTGATAACTATTGCTCACAAAGAGAGTGAAAAATTAAGACAAAATTGCCCTAACCATAGCAATTAACCTTTGTGGAAAAGGAAAAAAAATGAGCAAAAATAACAAAAAGTAATTTCATTTCAAGAAACATTTAGAATTTAAAGTTTTTAATAACCAACAATTTAAGGAATATTTACATATTTTGTGTCAGATACAGAATTTGTGAAGCTTAAGGAACATGAGACGCTGATTGAGTTTTGCCATGTTTGATAGGTTCAATCATTCCAGAAATGATGATAATGTAAATGACCTTTGAGATTTGTAAAATTCTCCTAGTGAACTTACATCCCTGAAACCTTACTGGCAGTATTTGAAGTGATAGTATATACTTCTATTAAATGTTTGTGCTCTTAACTTGGCTAGTGGAATGGTATATACATGTTCTCTTCATTATTAGTGCTTCCAAATATTTATGTATTCCAGAACACAATAAACATAAAGAGTTAAGAGCAATTATAGAGAACAAAATACACATCATAGCTGGATGGGGGGAAGGGACTAGACATAGGAGTTAGGGATGGAAATAGGAGGGTTCGGTTTGGGGGAGGACAAAGGGAGTAAATTCTAGGAGACACTATTGGAATGGGATGAGCTAGAAACCTATAGCCATGGAAATCCCAATGAATCTATGAGGGAGAGCCTAGTTAAGACTCCTAGCAATGAAGGATATGGATCCTGAACTGGTCATTTCCTATAACCAAGCAAGACTACCAATGGAGGAACTGAGACATCAATCCAGCCACAAAACCTTCAACCAACAAGATATCCTTCCTAAAAGACGTACAAGGGTAAAGATGGAGCTTAAATTGAGGAGGGGCCAACCAATGAGAGGTTCAGCTTGAGCCCCATGCTGTGACAATGAGTCCACCTCTCACATTGTTAATGATATTCTGTTTTACTTGCACACAGGAGTCTAGCATAACTGTCATCAGAAAGACATCATGCAGCAACTGATAGAAACCAATGCAGAGAACCACAGCCAAACATTAGCGCTTGAGGAATCCTGTGTAAGAGCGTGAGGATGGATTGTAGGGCCCAAATGTATCAAGGATGCCACAAGAAAACTTACAGAATCACCTAATCTGGACCCATAGAGGCCCAGAGAAACTGAACCACCTACCAGGGAGTATGGACTGGACTGAACTAGGCTCTGTATACATATATTATGCAGCTTGGTCTTGTGGGACTCATAAGAGTAGAAGCAGAGGCTGTCTCTCACTCTATTGCCTGCCTTTGGAACCCTTTCCCCCTACTGGGTTAGCCTCAACAGGAGAAGAAGCACTTAGTCTTACTGCAATTTGATATGCAGGGGGCTGTTAATATCTATGAGAGGCTTCCTCTTTTCTGAAAAAAAGGGAGGAATAGAAGGTGACTGGAGGGGAAAGGAGGTGATAGGACTGGGGGAAGAGGGAAAGGAAACTGTGGTAAAGATATAAAATTAATTGATTAATTAAGTAAGATAAAAAGGGAAATTATGGAACAGAATAAGTTAAATGCTGTAGAGTATAGGATAAGGAGAACAAGGTAGGGGAAAAATACAGAGAAGGGTAACTAATACCCACTGCCTTTGAAAATTCATATAGAAACCTCCTATTAAAGCTTCCTAAAATATGCATATGTATGTGTGTGTGTATACCATATATATGGTATATAATATGTGTACATGTATATATGTATATATGTGATATATATGATATATAGATACATCACATACACACACACATGCATGAACGTGTGTGTTGATCATAGCAAAGCTTTGCCTCAATTTCTTTGAACAGTTCTGCTACAAGTCCCAGAATTCTGGCTGACAAGAGAAAGTTGCAATGTCAAGAACTCCTTCCTTAATTTTTTTTATTGGTTATTTTACTTAATTGCATTTCAAATGTTATCCTCCTTCCCAGTTTCCCCTCTACAAACCACCTATCCCACCCCCCTCACCATGCTTCCATGAGGATCCTCCCTACCCAGCCACTCCTGCCTCAGTGTCCTAGCATTCCTCTACACTGGGTCCTCAAGCCTCCACAGGACCAAGGGTATCCTCTCCCATTGACTTCTTTTATCTTTGAAATATAGCATTCGTCCATTGTACTAATTGAGTGTATCCCAACTGCTTAGGACTATCATACATTTTCAAACAGGGTGCTATCTATAACTTCAAAACCCTTTTTAAAATAAAATTTTACCTACTACAAATTTTAAAGCACAAAGTTACAATGAAGACAAACTACTGTTCCTGAATACCTCCCAAAAGAATATAGTTTTATATTTCAAATAGCAATTTTTCTTTGAGTTTAAGTGTTATAAACTAAACAAAGTGTGTTTATCTCAATACAGCATTATTGTTTATCTTTCATGCTAAATAAATTTAATTTAAGTTTCATAATCCATATCTATTAAGTCGATCTTATATTTTAATATTACATCTCAACATATATGTATATGTATAGTAATTTGCATGTTATACTTTGGGTAAATGGAATTTTTATTTTGAATGCTTCAGGGGAGGGCTTTCCAGAGATTAGCCATCAAGTCATATAAATACAGTAAATCAGATCATGTGAGATAAATTACAACTTCTAGAGGAGGATGTTTGCTCTAATTTTCTACTATTTATACTTATCCAACTCTCAAGTTTCATGACAAACACCAATTCTGTATTTGGCCTTACATTTTCATCTAGGATTACTTAAAATTTCGTCAAGAAAATTGTATGTTCAACAAAGCAATCTTCTGTTGTTTCTCTATTAGTTATTTTCTTATCATATTTGGGGTGAAACATATTCCTGTGTCTAGGTAAATAATGGAAAACGTTTCCAGTCACAATTATTAGTTGAGCTACTTGAAATGTATTTTCACTTTGTTCATGTAATGTCTTCCCTATAAGTCTTTTGCATGTTTGTGATGTCAAATATTCAATGTCAATCACATTGCACCCAAGTTCTGGATCACAACTGCATTACTAACGTCACATCCGTTCCAACATGATGCTATCAGACAAAAAGCATCTCCATCGTTGTTTCGTGTGTTCGCGATCCTTTACCTCATCACCCCTTTCCCTGAACTTCTATATAAAATCTTAGCTTTTAGAGTTTAAACATAAAAATGGCACAATAACTTTAAAATATTTTTTAGTTAAACAAAATTTCAATAATTCTCAATACAAGTGGTAGTTATTATATGATGTATGTCATTTATTATATTTTAGTACATTGATTCCTCTAATATATTTTTAAATATGAAAAAGGGTCAAGATTCACTACAGTCAAGAATGAATGTTGTAGTGATTTTTGGAGTATATGTATCTAAATGCTTCTCTCAATCTAGATTCTCATTACAAATTTGAGAACTTTCAATCTAGGATTCTACATTCATTCTCCATAAACCCAAACTGCTCTTAGTTTGTACAAAGTGTTGGGCGACACTAGGTTGAGAAGGGCTCTCAGGCTAAATGAAATTGCAGTGAGAATAGACTTCACAGAAGGGTCTGACAAAGGAAGGGGTTACAGAAAATTTAAGTGCTCCAGGTATAAGGACAAGCATTGGGTTTCTTTAGCTTTTGCTTAGCAGGAACTTAGCTGCTCTTTTCAAATACTAGCAGATGTTGCTGATAAAATAGATCCTACTTTTCAACATAAAAACGCTTGCTCCATGCCCTCAAGGTTGATATGACATTTGTTTCTTTCTTAATTAAACTATCATAGCTAGGAAGCAGCAAAGAGCTTTACAAAGCAAAGGTTTCATCAAGGAAAGACTCTGTGTCAACACCCTGGGAAGCAATAGGGAGATCATTACAGAATTATCAACCCCCTGCACAGTTATAAATTAAGGAATCAGTATGCTATCAAGTGACAAGAGCAAAAGACAGAGGCATGGTTAAACCATGCTCTGTATTCCCCTTTGAACAGGATCACAATGAAATGCTCTGAAAACACATTAGTTCTCTATTCTTTAAGTTTTAATAAGAGTTGGATGGTGGGACTTAAAGCTGAGCATGCAAAATTAGATCATGTGCTCTATGAAGTATGACAGAGACTCAACGCTTAGCCAGTGAATATTAGTAACACATGAGAGCTACGTTTAAGGCCGGAAAGGAAAATTTGTACTTTCTACATGAATTATTACCTCACTTAAAATGTGCTTGCTCTATATAGTTAATATTTTTAGTAATCCTCTGTCAAGCTGACTCTTAAATTTCTGTCCCCAGATGAACTTCCATCCCCTCAACTGGGAGACACTAACGCTTTCCTCATAAAGGTGGCCAACTTTCCAACAGATCCTACCATTAAATCAATTATCACACATTATTGTAATTGCTCGATTACATTACAGTCTGCCCCATTGGACCACAAGCGCTTAAAGGCAAGAGTTGTTTCTTAATCAATCTTTGGTTCCTTGGCATATAAAATGCTGCTTTTCACAGGGTAGGTTTTTAATGAATACATTTAAATGAGTAAATGCATTCATTAGTTTTAGGAGCTGTGAGAAGAAAGGTGAGCTTGGCAGACTGAAGTTAAGCAGGCAACATTTACAAACACAGAGGGTGCCACTTTTTGATAAATTAGAACTCGCAGAGGTTATGCTGAAAGTCAAAGTAAATGTGCCTGCGGGGCCTTGAGAAGCAGGAGCAAAGGAGTAAGGTGCATACTCAGGCAAAAAAAAAAAAAAATTAACCTTGGAATAGAAAGGGTATCTCAACAAAATAAAAGAAGTCTCTAGGATTAGACAAGGATAAAGATAGCTGATCTATCTTTTCATTTCTAGTTTCTAACTATATGTCTTTCTTTTAAGAGGAAGATATGGTAAGAGCTGTAAAGTGGAGTAATTGAGCTAGATGTACCGGTTTTCATGGTTGCATTAAACTCTAACTTTACTGAGTGTATAATTATTCATGTTTGCCTAACATGTGAAGGTCCTAGGATAGACCTGGATGCCTCGTGGATACTTTTAACATGAACTCAATTGTTACTTTGCTATTTCTGCCTCTATATCTTCACCATTCTATTACTAAAGCAGTAGTTTCCAAGTAGACAAAGGAGGTATGTATGTCTCTCAAATGATCTAGTCAGTAGGGAAACAATATGTATTTAAACTAGAGGGACTCTTTTTTTTTTTTTTAATTCTGAACTCCATTATCTGAATTGAAATGAGTGAAGAACCCTGCATTAGAGATTAATATAAAATAATGTTGATGATGATCTACTGTAAACACTTAAAGTATTTTGTGTTTTTATTTCAGTCCCTTTTGCAAATCCTCCATTTTAAATGTTTATGAAATATTTTAGTGAATAAAATGTGTACCTTTTAAAAATATGTATATATACATATATATCTTTATATATGACACACACAAATATATATATATATGCTTCCCCTTACTATGAGATCAGTTATTCTCTCCTAAGTGTAATTTAATTATTTGAAGTTTAAATGTATGGTAATTGGACTTTCAAATCTCATACTTTGGTACTTTTGTATAATGAAAGAGATTTAAGTTTGGCTTTTCTACTAACCCCCTTAAGTCCTGAGACATTTTTCCATTGGAACTCTAATAGATCTGCACATCTTTTGAACATATCTCAACTGAACTTTGTGTCAGACTATCATTCGTACACATCTGTTTGCAAAACATTCTAATGTCTTCTAACAGTGCTGAGGATAAAATTTGCTTATAGCCTTAGAAGAGAGAGAGAATGGCTCCCTAGAGATCAAATAAGGGCACGCTGCTACACCTGAACAATTCAGGTTCACACTCAGAAGGCTTGCTTCCTAGGATGTGAGCCTATATAATTCATACCTTTGTATCATTCTGTAGAACTGGAAATTGTGTATTGTAGATAGTGCAAAATTATGATATTTTGAATCTTGGCTTTGCAAGTCATAAAAAAAAAAACTGTCATCACTTTCAAGTTGAATAAAGCCTCAGACCTTCATAATCCCCTTTTTTATATTTGGCTAATCCTGACCAATCATCTTTTTAAATATATAGTGTTTAATTTTATATTTTTCATTTAAAAGATACAATGCTTCTAAATTCTTTAGTGTTTGCAGTGTTTGACATAAAATGACAATAGTAATCATAGAAATAGAAGGAACAGCAGAGGCACAAAAGAGCAATACTGGGAAAATACCAACACAGAGACCAGCTTGGAAAGAATGGGGATATCCCACATACAACGATAAACAGTATGTAGAGGCTGTTTGTTTAGCATTGTTAGAATGACAGCAGTTTTGTTTTTTTAATTCATCTCATTGACCAGAGGAAAAAATGAAGTCAAATTGTTCATGTGGCTTGCCTGAGACCTATCATATTCTGATTGACACAGCTGGCAAAAGATGTTAGCTGTGTGTGAGTGATGAATAAAAATATTTGGAAAGCAGTTTGATGGTCATAACATGTCTATTTGGTAAAATTGTAGTAGTGTCTTTTCTGTTTGGGCCTATGAATTCCCTATGATGGTCTTTTAAAAATTTTTCAGTACCAGCTGTGAATTTTTCTTTTTGACTCAAACCTCAAAATGCAATCAGAAAACTATAAGGAACACCCAAAATAATCATGCCACTATCGTGACAATCTACACATCTTGCTTGATTTGCATGTTGCTATGGTCTCATCCAAGTACTGAGAATAAGTGCTGTTGAGGATACAGCACTGAATAGGGCGTTTACATCATGTACACAATAGGAACAACATATGAGAGCATGGAAGAATGTAAAATGAGGAGGAAGGGGAGGAGTAGTGTGGAACCTGTCTCCAGGGCAAGACATGGATGTTCAACTCACGAACTCATAGCAACTGAAGTTAACTGCAGAAAATTAGATCTGTTAATATTTATTAAGAAGTGCAAGATGATATTACTAGGCCTTCCTTGTTACTGAGGATCTATTGTTTGTTAATGATTAATGGAATTTAATGGTGTGGAAGGGAGAGGGATCTTTTCTAGTTGTATAAGTTTCCCACATAACACAGATAAGTTTCCCATGTTCTGGTAAATAAGGTCCATTTCCTAACTATAAATAGTTAAGCAGGTGGGTTTCACATATACATACAAAAGCCTAAGTGTATTGAATAGAATAAAAATACATTAATATATACATATAAAGTTGAAAAACATATATAAAATTAAGAAGTTTTCTGTGGTTGATTTCATTGATTATTATGCTTTTTGTCTACAGTCACATGCTTAAGGAAAAGTATTTTACATGTGTAGTTGCACACTCTTACCTAATACTACTCAGTGAGGAATTAGAGAAACACAGCTCAATAGACTGTTGAAATACATCATAATGG
The DNA here is from genome assembly GCA_021653895.1 of Mastomys natalensis. Lineage (NCBI taxonomy): Eukaryota > Metazoa > Chordata > Mammalia > Rodentia > Muridae > Mastomys > Mastomys natalensis. Next base: position 1,347,702 of record JAJTUV010001058.1, read on the forward strand.
GAAAGAAACCACAGACTGAACAATGTTGATCTCTTGAATTTCTGAGGGCAAGACTAGGATATAGAGCTAATGTTTAAAACTTTCTAGATATTAGACTTTGAACCACTATGAATGCTAAATATAATTATATTTTCTTCATGAAATAAGTAATTTTATAGCATCAGTATTAAAATATAAAGTACTAATCACAAAAAATGTTTGGTCAAATTCTGTGAGAAATTTTAAAAGACTCAGAGAGATAGTCAACATTTCTCAATTAAAGCAAAATAATAGGCATGACAGTTTATGTAAGCAATCCTAAATTTTAAGCATCATAATCTCTATATGGTTTTCTTATAAGGATTAGAAAATATGTATGCATGTATTCTGCTTTAACTATAAAAATGCTTATGAATAGAAATAGCTTAGTCTACATAAAAATACTTTTGTCTTAATAAGTATTTATTATGATTGTACATTTGTCATTCAGTACCTGTTATAAATAGATGATATATGGTAGAGAAATCTAGAGTATAACTTGATAATAGGTAGATTATAAATAGTTATGCTTTATATTCTCTTACACTTAACATGTTTTCATTATATTCCACACTTTATAGATAGGTAGATAGATGGATGGATAGGTAATAGATGGGTGGATAGATAGATATGCAGATATAGGTATAGTATATGAATGTATTTGTTCATTTATTTTTACCTCTGCAGATGGGAACAGGGAAATCCCAGGAAGCTGTATTAACCGAATTGGCTATGCAGGTAAGTTGAGGATGGCCATCAAGAATATATCCAGTTACACAGCTGTAGCGAATCTTGTCCCCAACATCAAACCTTGTACCATACAGTACACCTTTGGGTGGAACTCCTGGATTGCCACAGGAGCTACTCTGTAACTCTGTAGTAAAGAAAGAATAAAAGAGAATTTAGTGTTATTTAAATATATTTAATGTTTTACTATTATAAAATTACATCTAGGTTTTATTCTTATTTTTCTGTGGAGAAATGTCAGGTTGGAAATTTAGCATTTTTCTTGTTCAGTACAGAAGATATTAATTTTGATAATGTGACTAAATTTTACTGCATCAGAAATGGAATTAGATTTACTAAAAGTTTTAGATGCAATACAGTATTTAGTCTTCATGGTAAGTTTTAAAATACCATAATATTTTACAGGGTTTTAAAGCTGAGTTCACTATAATTTATATACTTTCTTCAAAGTAACATTTTAATGACAGAATGATGTATTTTTCTACGTATGCTAAATTTACATAGAAAACATGCACATATTGAAAAAGATGTTTTTATTTAAATAATAAAATATACTAGTATAAAATGAACATATTTTTTAATGTAAGTGACTTGATTACATTTCAGCTCATTTGTTTTAATTTGATATTTAATAATAATAATAATAGTAACAAATGCATGACCCTATGATATTTTACATGAGTCAATATAAAAAACTGGAGTATTACTTTCATAAATTTAGAAAAAAAATAATTTTATTCAAAGTTGAAAATAGAGATTTAGATATATTAGATCTAGGGAGCTTTGGTACTATAGATAATGCTGATAAAATTATCCATGGCCTGAAGTCAGTATTTCAATTTTGGTCAAGTTTCAAGAATGGCATATATAGCTTAATCATACTAGCCCTTTTTGTCCTAGGAATATTTTATCTCTGCCCATTGTGTTAAAGCTTGTTTTTAACAGCATCAACATGTTGGCAGCCAAAGTACATATCTTGAAACTGAAAATGGATCCCCAGACACAGTTATTAATTTAACAGGCTGGCAATCCAAGGACAGGTAAGATTCTGCATGGAGCCTTACCAACTTAAGACAGAAGCACATTGTTTTTGATAATGCATATTCCATGACAGGTAAGGAAAAGGCAATCTTGTCAGAATGAACTAAGACAGGCTTAGTCTTGTATATAAAATAAAAAAGGGGGAAATTTGGAGACTTTGGGGGTTGCTTGGCAGGAATCTGACTTTGGCCAAGGACAAGAAAACGGGCTGCTTAGCAGGAATTTAAATCTTATGTTAGAACAAAGACATAATTCCAGGCAGGAATCTAAATCTTAGGCCGGAAAAAATAAGTAGACTTCAGATATGAAAATGACTTTGCACTAGGACAGGGAAGTAGGCTTAGATATTTAGTTATCCTGATAAGCCCTTAGAAACAATGATCACAGGAGTGATCATGGACCTTTGTTTATTGCCTTGCTTGTTCTTTGACTATTGTGTTTATTGTGTTGCTTGTTCTTTGAATATTTATATCCATTGTATTACTAGTTCCTCAACCTAGAACTGACTTTAGTACTTGCATGTAATTAAAATGGTATAAAAACAAAAAGAAGGAGGGGGATGGGATAGAGGGTTTCTAGGAGCAGAAACGTGTAAACGAGATGAAATGTGAAATGTAAATAAATAAAATAATCCAATAAAAAGTATTAGACAAAAAAAATTAGAAATTGTAGAGCAATGAGGCTAGGAATGATATATATTTATATATTTTATATATACTAGTTTAACTATATAGATATTACATAAATTATTGAAAGTAAATAATTAATATAAAAATATTAGCATTGAGTATATATGGATTTTTTAATTATTCAATATTTAAATTTTGATTCCATGTCAAGCATTAGTAAGTTCCTGGCAAAATAATTGCGTCAAAGAAAATCATTCTAAACTGTGGCAACCTTAAAATTATCAAAATGCAAAAATCATGTAAAATAATAGCTGAAATATTATAAAATCTGAGTATGTACAGACATAGTTTATAAATTCATTTTAATTTGCTTCTAGTAATTGTGGTGTTTTTCCTTGACATTCTGTTTTTCTCTTGTGTTATATGCATATGCATGTGTATTTGTGTGTATATTGTGTGTGTGTGTGTGTGTGTGTGTAGTGCATTTCATAACTGAGCATTTATAAATGGTCATGTGTGTGCATGTGGACCCCAGAGCACTTGGTTACCAGAGCAGACTAGATGTCTTTCCCTACTACTCTATTTGCCTTGAAACACACTTTCACTGAACTAGAAGCTAGTAATTTTGGCAATGCTTTTCTGTGCTAGTAGCTGGATGTACTGGCACAGGCAACCCATGTTCAATTTTTATAACTGTTTCAAACTTGAGGTGTAAATTTTGAAGAGAAAATGTTTTTACTCACTCTGTCACTCCTGTGAATCTGGTAGCATTTCCACCATTCTATTAATTTTTCTTATAATTTTCAATGTTGTGGAAAATATCATTGATTAATTTAAAGTATAAAGTCAATGTACTTAATTAACAAACACAAAAAGAATGGAGAACTTTGAACTAATGATTTGTTTTAGAGATAAAATATTTACTCTTAGTTTATAATAGTTATTTTAGATTCCACAAATATAGCAAATTAAAGAACTTGGCTAACATTTACTAAATATCAAGGGTTTATATAAATAATAGGTCATCATCATAAGCTAGTATTTAAAAGATATTTAAAATATCAATAGTCAAAGTTAATTATTCCTAAAATTTTACTTTATTCCCTCTTATTTTTTTACTATTGTGTTCCTATTGTTTAAAGATATTTCTATAATGGTGTCCCAAAAATACTTCAACAGATTTATTGTCTGGATTTAAGCAATTAGAAAGTATTCAGACTAGAATGACAAATGGCTCTTGCTAAGAATGCTTACTACATAGCAAGAGGAAAGGAATTTGGGTGCCTGCACCCATGTGAATACCAGGTGTAGCCCCAATACTGTTTCGTGGTAATGTAGGACAGGAGAAAATGCATGGCTTTTACTGACTGCCAATGCAGCAAAAATATTGCAAGTCCAGATGAGGAGAAAAGGAGAGAAAAGAGAGAGAGAGAGAGAGAGAGAGAGAGAGAGAGAGAGAGAGAGAGAGACTCAAGGGAATAGAGCAGAAAGCAATAGAGATAAAGTTCAATTTGCCTTTCTGATCTATACACATGCACAACACACACACACACACACACACACAAACAGAAGAGAGAGGGAAGAAACATGTATGTGTATACACACATGTACAACCCAACTCACACACAGCATGTTTTACATGTAACAACAATATTTTAAAAATATTTGATTTTTCTGGAAATTTTATATAAATAATACTTGCTGGCATAGATGCTAAGGTTAATAAGTTTTGATAAACGGAATGAGAACTCAATCCTTTGACTAGAGTAATAACAAAGGAATACTTTTAATGAAACTGCCACTTTTGACCTTATAATCAAAACACTTCCTCTCCCTTACCCACTCTAAAAATAATTAAGGTCAGGACTTCAATTATCATAAAGCTATATATCTGGGAGGAAACGAGATTTCATATGTTTCACAGGAAATGGTTGGGGAGGGAAATAAAATGAAAGATGACAAAGTTTATTTTATACCTTTTATGCTTAGTTTCAACTTATATTTAAACCAAAAGTAATAACATTAAGGGGAAACAGGACACATCCCACAGATGAAGTGAATGAATTAGAGAACAATAGACTCCTCAGATTATGTAACTTCTGGTCTTGTGACTGAATAACATCCAAACCAAGAGACTCTTAATATGTATGTTTTACCAAAGAAAAGGAAAGACTATAATTCTGTAGCGTGTCTTGTCTTTTATCCTCTGGAAATCAACAGTTTGTATGACCTTGTTTATCATCTATTGATATGAGACCATCTACTCATAAACATCTGTGGATCGAGTTATTCACAAAACTATGTAAATATTTCACACTCAAGTTTCACAGATTGTTGCTCTAAGATGTTGCTCATGATTATATACTTTTTCCTTTTTCAACCTTTAATAAATTTCCCTCTAAGCTCTCTAGGACTAACTTAAAATGAACAAAAAAGAAGGCTAGGGCACTAAGTTGAACAATTATATGACCTACTTTTCTAATTAATAATTACTACTTAATTCTCTCTCTCCTTCCCTCCTTCCCTTCCTCCTCCTCCGCCTCCTTCTTCTCTCTCTCTCTCCCTCCCTCTCTCTCTCCCTCCTCCTCCTCCTTCTTCTTCTCCTCCTCCTCCTCCCTCTTCTCTTCTTCTCTCTCTCTCTCTCTCTCCTCTCTTCTCTCCTCTCTCTCTCTCCTTCTCTCTCTCTGCATTGTGTATGCATGTTTCTGAGTATTCACACATGTCTGTAGGTATAGACATGCTGAGGCCTGAAGATGGTATCTTCCACTATTTGTTTCATTAATTTAGTAAGGTTGAAGTCTCATTCTGAAGCCAAACTTTTCAGATATTTTCTAGTCAAAACCCCTCAACTTCTACCTCTAAGGGTTGCTCTTATAGGTGGCTGTCTTCTCAGATGGCTTGTAACTAAGTTCTGGGAATGAAGGTCAATCTTTATGCTTTTTTTGTGGAAGCATTGTCTCCACTGAGGTACCATTCCATTCTCTACTGCATTCACAGGTTTAATCTTAAAAATACAATGTTGCATGCTAGGCTTTTAATTTTTTCTAACAAATCACACAGGTAGGTTACAGTAATTTTTAGGTGTTCCTATCAGGCTTCAACAGTTACAATGAAGGAAGATTGAAACAATTCATTGAGTAAAGGAAAATATATAATAGTCATTAATATATTTTCAAGTGTTTACAATAAGTGTCATTTTGCTTAAATATTGTGAAATTGCCATTAAAGAAAGCAGAGATTTAATTGATAAAATGGTTTGTGAGAAATTTGTCAAATATTAATCCCAGGTAGTTGCATTATATTTGCTACTAGAATTGCTTCTAATGTAAAGAATAACTGAATCACTGAATAGATGTAGTGACTATACTCACTGAAAATGACAAAAAAAAATATTTAAAGAAAATCCTAGGTGGGTTAAATAATGGATTGTTGAGCTGAAAAAATCTACTTTCATATTCTATCATACAAAGGTAAAAAAAAAAAAAAAAAAAAGTGACCGAGGAGGATAACTTAAATTAGTTTAATTATAGTTCTTTCTTAACCTTCAACATATATAAAAAGTAAATATAAATAGAAGAAAGTTTCTATACTTGCTACACATATGAATTATAATCTAGTATATGAAGAGGGTGCAAAAATAAGACAGAATGTTTAGCATCAGAAGTTGTTTGAAGCATGAACAGATCCCTAAGAAATGAAAACTAACAACTTTTTCCAAAATGTCTGCAAATTTCAGGAAGAGAACATTTTTTCTGTTATTTTTACCATTCTGTGTAACAAACAAAACACACATTTAAAGTGTGTTCTTGTGTTTTAAACTGGAAGTATGCAATGTTCATCTATGGCTTTATGTGATAAATGAAGTACTAAGCAATTTAGTGATAGGATTTGGCTATATCATTGAGTAAAAGAAAATTATAATAGTCATTAATATATTTTCAAGTGTTTATAATAAGTGTCATTTTGCTTAAATATTGTGAAATTTCCATTAAAGAAAGCAGAGATTTAAGTGATAAAAGGTTTGTGGAAAAACCATTGCCTATCAAAGTATACAAAAATCCAACACTATAAAAGATTATGGATATAGCAAATATTATCATAAAGAAAAGGAAATTCAAATACAATTTTGTTGTTAAAATAGAGTTTGTAACATGCTTCTATAAGCTTTTAGTATAAATGTGTATTAAAGATAAAATATTTTATAATTTTTACAAATTATCTTAGTCATAAAAACACTTATTATTTTAATGGCATCAGTATTGCTTTGTAAAGATACTAGTAAAAGCACTAACATATATATGATTTCCTGAGCTAAAAAAAAAGCAAAATTCCAGGTTGAATTGTGTGTCAGTCTACAAATATGCTCCCTTCTAAGCACTAATCAGTTTATGAAACACAGGGCACATATACTCACTACAATCTACTTGAAAGGAAGGTGAGGCTTAAGAATTGTAAGCACCTTGCCCAAGTCAAATAATTAATAGTCACTGTGTAGTTTAAAGCCTGAATAGTCTAACTTCAAAGTTCAGGAATCTTCCAGAGGTAACATAGTTTGTTATCTAGGAAAATCCAGTAATTATTCTCACAGCTCTACTTACCCATTTGTCTATGGAGTGGTCTAAGGTAGTTACAAAATAAAGGGTGTTGCTGCCCTTTTTGATGTTTACATATTATGATGACCCATGAATCATCACAGAATGTAATCACATGGAATAGAAAATGAGCAAGTAACTGTAAAAGTATAGAATGAAAAAAACTAAGATTAATGAAGATATACAGAAGGGATTTCATAGTGAAGTAAGCCTTAAAATGTAACCCCAAATAAGATGTAAATTTAGAATCAAGCAATTAATAGGAAATTTATCTTGAATGTTCAATACTGTGTGGCATTAAACTAAAAGCAAGTATATTTGAAAAAAGAAGTATAAGGATTAAAATACTTCAAGAAGAAACAGATTTGGTATTATTATGAAAATGGGATCAGGAAAATATATTTGAAAAGAAATATTCTGAAAGCATTACATATAGGTAGACTTTATGTAGTGAAAACACAACTAACAAACACACACAAACACAACACATATAAAGACACACACTAAAAAATGCAAAACAAAAATCTGGTCAGCTTTAAACACATATAAATTTGATCAAGGCCTGTGTGTGTGTGTGTGTACCTCTGTGTAAAAAGATAACATATTATGAAAGGGACTCAAGAAGGTACAGCAAGACTTGGAAGACCAATGGAAAAATGAGAAATGATGTAAACATATTACTTATAATATGAAATTTCCAAAAACTACTACTACTGCCTACTACTACTACTACTAAATATACATATATTAATGCAATCAGGGATGTTAAAATTACTTCTCACTTTGGAGTAAATACAATAAACAGCCTTCAAAAGGAAGGTTTTTAACAACTTAACAAGAACCAAACCTGACCTTGAGAATTGAAAGAAAAATTGAAAGAAAGGAAAAGGACACCATGAGTGCAGAATTGCATAATTATTCCGTCAAAGAGATGAAGCATGATCCTGCTGAGATCAATTAGCAGCACTTTAAAACATTGTAAAATTATATCTACTAAGGGAAGCAAAATTCAAGTTGCTTGTATTTCTTCCAGAAAATTAATCTCAGGGTTTTATTTCCCAGATGATTAAAAATCATTTAGGAGAGTATAACATCAAACGGAGGTAAAATGTTTTTTTACCTAGTACCTCTCATTGAAAGACTTTTTAAAAGTGCTTGTCAAATAAACATATTTTCTAACTTTTTAGTGATAATTTTGTCTGATAAGAATCCTCAACCATTTTATTCACATAGGACATAAATGAAAACATTTATGTGAATGCTCTCAGAGATGTCAGGGCAAGCATTTTGTGAATATTTTCAAACAGTTACTGTAACTATCCTGCCTCTTGGACTTTTTCTCATTACATATAACAGAATGAATCAGTTTCTTTATACCTAGTTTCATTGCTATTATACAATTTGGGGACTTGAGAACAAGGGCTCTGACTCATGCTTGTGAATCAAGTCTTTAGAACATTGTGTTGTTGGCAAGCAAACAAGGATTGAGTTAGCTGAGTAATCTCATTCAATATGAAAATTCAAAAGATAATCATCACATAAAGTTTTTTTTTTTTTTATGTTTTAGGTCATGCTTAAACAGAAAATAATTGAAATGAGCGAGTAGAAAACAGAGCAGCAGGCATATGTTGAATTAACTGTGGTACAATAAGCACTGAATAACATTTGCAAGGTGTGATTTGTTTTTCTTAAAACACTGAATTTCATTGTTAAGGTTTTCTACTCCATTCTACAAAAATGCATTTACTTCTATAACCCAGTTTCTGTCCTTGATCATACTAACATAATTTCTAGGATTCCAGTCATGCCATGGATCACATTGGAGTTCAGAAGATAAATTAAACATGAGGGAACATTTATTGTTTCAGAAGTGGTAAGACTCTTCAAAATGCTAACATTTGCTAACCAATATAAAAATATCTGGGTTTTTTTTTTTTTTGATACAGGTCTTTTAAACTAAGAAAAGGAAATCACAATAAATTATTATTAGCTGGTAACAAACAAAAAAAAAAACCCAACAACCAAGATTGCCTAAGCTATTTTTTTTCTAGCAGAAAAACGAATTACTGAATTAATTATGAGGGTAGAATGTGAACATTGCTTGAAACTTTTCTCAAGAATTAGTGAAATGGCTCAGTCTTTAAGAGGACTTCCTGCTCTTACAGAGGACCTGGGTTTGATTCCCAGCACAGACATGGTGGCTCAGAACCATCTGTAACTCCAGTGTCAGGGAACCTAATACCTTCTCTGACCTCTGCAGTCAGAAAGAATGCTTATGGCATTCATGCATGTGTTCGGGCATGACACACATAAACATAATAATAAATATTTAAAAATTGAATTGTGTTTCGAGCAGTGTCAAATTCTGTTGGAACAATTTTGTTAATATCATTATAAATGTTAAGACCAATAGAGAAGCTATTTGACATGTGACTGAGAAATTATATTGTTTCAATTACAACTATCAATCCTTTTTTAATGCCAATAGATTATGGTACAATGAATTTGTATAAAATTATATATTTAAATTATTTACTTGTCATATTAAGATAGTTTGATAGGATTAGAATGAAATATAAAACAAAAAATGTAACTTTTAAAATCTAATTAAATCCAGTATCCTTACCAGTACGTTGCAAATCAAAATAAAAAAATAATATAGAAATCAGGTAAATTTGCAATCATACCCAGGTCATAATTTCTGAAAATGAAAGATGCTGCATGTTCCATGGGATAACCTTTTAATACTTGATTCAGAATAGCAGGAAAATGTGCACGAACTCTCCTTTCCTTGTGACAGAATTGGGGCAAGTATCTGTATTAGAACTTTAGCACTCACGGAATTTAATTCTTTAAAAGGGTATGCTAAGCTGATCAGAGATAATTTGCTGGATTATGTAATCATTCAATATGATGAGTGAGAGATGCCTCTGTATTTCAGCAATTACTCCATCATCCAATAATTACTGAACTTTGAGGCATAAATGTCAAAGGGTCTAACAAATATGACACCATTTCCATCTTGTTGAAACTTATAACTCAGCTGGAGTGATGAGACATGCACAATATGACCTTCTAAAATTTAAAGCTAGTTCTAAAGTCTGAAAGTGTAAAAATGGTTCTACTTTATTTTATAACGATTTATTTTTGTGTGTGTGTGTGTGTGTGTGTGTGTGTGTATGTGTCTATCTGTCTGTCTGTCTGTGTGTGTGTGTGTGATGCCACATGTGCTCAGTGGAACTAGAAGAAAGAAGAGGCATCAGATCTTTTGGAAATGTGAGTTACTGGCAGTTGTGAGCTGCTGGACATGTGTGCCAAAAATGAAAGTCAGGGTCTCTGGAAAAGCATCACATATTCTTAGCTATTAAATCATCTCTCTAACACCCTACTTCTTTCTTAAAGAAACAAAACACTTCTATTCATGTATTTATTTAATAATTTATTTATTTATTCATTCATTTATTTACTTATTGTCTGAGTGTGTGTGTTTGTGTGTGTGTGTGTGTGTTGTGTGTGGATATGTGCACAGGTGCAGGCTTAAAAAGAGAGCACCCAGAAGTTGCTTCTATTTTCCAAAACTGGGACTGAACATTATTGCTCGAGATGATATCAAGCTATCTAGCCACACCTGATTCTGTATCTTCCAAACACTTATATAAAATGAACACCACTATATAAAAAAAATATTGTTTAATTTAGAGTAAAGGGAAGTTGTATAAATTACCTGAGTAATTTATTGAACCTCTGACCCACATAAGATCAATAGAGAGATGGTCAATGGCAATATAAAACAGGTGGACATGAATGGAAAGCTATATAAATACTGACACACAGAGTCACAAGGAAATTTTATGGTTATTTATTTTATGGTTTTGGAGAGATTTCTACTTAATGATTTTAGGTGGTGTCCTATTGCTGCTGCTATTGCAGGGATTCAAAATAAAATCATACAAATAAGGTAGCTCTTATTTCTTTTTATGTGACCCTGATTATTCTAGGCAAAGGGTGGTAGAATAGAGGTCACCAGAAACCCAAGATTCTTCCTTCTTTCTGCTTTGTCATCCCTGTGTACTCAAGGTAAAGGTGAGTTGACAAAAATACTGAATTTCTGGGTGTCTAAATTGAATGAAGTGATCCTGAAAAAGATATCCCTCCCTTTCTTGCTGCCCTAGGTAGTTTTCTATTGATGTGATAAAGCACTCTGATGAAAAAGCAGTTTAGAGGACGAAAGGTTTATTTCATCTTACCCTTCCTGGTTATATTCCATCACTGAGAGAAGTCAGGGGCAGAAACCATAGAGACATACGGCCTGCTGGCTCAATCTCAGGCTCACTCAGACACTCATTCCTAGTTATGTTTCTTATATTGCCTATGACCAGCTTCACTGGGACAACATTACTCACAGTGGGCTTTGCTGTACAATAATAATAAACAATCAAGGAAATTTGCTGGAGATAGACCCACAGACCAATCTGAACAGGGAATTCCTCAATTCAAGTTTTCCTCTTAGATGCCTCTGTAGTATATCAAGTTGACAACAGTTAAAGATAAAGCAAAAATTCCATTGTCTAACAGCCTGCTATAATTCTAAACGTTCTGACAATAGGATTAGTTTCTAGCATGTGGATTACTTTTTCTTCTATTAAAGTTACCCACAGTTCCTCTCTAAGGAAGAGATCTCGTCAAACAGGTAATAGCTATTTGCAATAAAGTGTATAAAATAAAAAGAGGAAGAAGACAACATGTGTGGATATGTATAAGGTATGAAACAGAAATGAGGAAGAGGCACTTGCTCTGACAGTCTACAACCCTCATGGTCTTGTACCTTCACTTGGATAGTTCCCCTTGTCCACAGTCTCTGTGACAGACCTTGCAGTGGATGTAGGAGAATTGATTCTGTGTGTGTGTGCAAGGAACAGACCAGTTTATTCAGGTTTACTTGTTGAAAATTGTCTTTGGACTTGACTAAACAGGTTGTGCAGGTAAGTCATTTATTGATTTGTCCAAAAGTTCCTCTAATAATATTTGAGATTTATTTGTTTGCCGTCAGTCTAGTTCATGTACCTGCAAATACTCACTCTAACCATGTCTGGTTCTTTCTCACTATGTTCTCCTTTAACAAGGCTCCCCTCAGTTGACTCAAAATTAAATTTGGGCAGAAATTCAGCACTCTCCATTCCTATTTTTTAACTCACCATAGATTTGAAAAGCCTGAAACACATAGAACACTTCACTATATTGGTAAGTCATCCTTTTAGTGCTCTGTCTTTTACATCATTGTGAGCAAGTACTTCATTACTTAAAATAAATATAAAGAAGGTAAAACTTGTCTAACTTATACTGACTTTCATTGCCACTACTGACCACAAAATATCATATTTTATATTTTCGTTTCAACATATTCTTTTCAATGCTATACTTGTGGCAGAAAATTTAAAAAAAAAACATAAATTGACTTACATATTGGGTGTAGTATAAACTTCTTAACTACTAAATAGTCTTTTAAGTTAAAATTATAGTTAAATTTACCAAGAGTCTCTGCATTTTGCCTCTAAATTCTCAAGGGCAGAAACAGACTAGAGTAAGATGCTTTCTGAAAGTATAACTCATAGATCAGGGTAATTGTAATCAAAGACAAAAACATCATCAACTGTTATTTACCCAAAGGAAGGTAGAATAATGAAAACTGCCTTTTCTAGTTTTTTTTCCTATGCTGTTGTGATAAAATTCTATGATAAAATCATCTTGGAGGAAGAAAGCTTCTGTTTCGTTACAAATTATAGGTCATCATTCAGGGAAGCTGGTACAGAAACTCAGGACAGAAACATGAAAGCAAGAAGAGAAGCACAGACCTTGAAGAAAAGGTGCTAACAGGCCTGCTCAGCTTCATTTTTTATAAACTCCAGGTCTACTATCTAGGAATACCACTACCCACAGTGGACTGTACTCAGCTAAATATATTAAGAAGCAAAAAATGTTAAAATATGCCACAAGTCCATCAGATGATGTTTCTCAAGTGAGATGCCTTCTTCTAAGATATGTCCAGATCTGTGTCAAGTTGTCAAAAATCATGACAGGGCTATAGTAAAACTCCTATTTCAACAAAAATATCAAATCCACAATGTCCAAGGAAATTATACATGTATAAAATCCATGTTCTATTTTCAAATACTGAAATGCAATTTTTATTAACCACAGGAGATTTAAAAACGGATTTGTGTGATTCATAGCATTCAAGAGTGGAATGGAGTTGACAAAATTTGTTTCATCAGACTACCAAATATTTAGGTTTCTGTCATTTTTCACCTTTCCATTTATCTAGTGACATTCTTCAAACCTCTCTACATAGTCTTTCATCTTCCATGTATATAAGAAAGCCCAAACTCCAGATAGTGATCACAATTTTCTATAAAACACCACTTTCTAGCTCTGAGAAAAAAGTGGTAACTTTTACCATGCATTGTTCTAGCCAAATACGTACACATCCATAATATCATATACATGTTCTGTATTTAGGGTTGTACAAACATCATTTTGAAGTGCCTGTCATTCTATTCCTGGCCTATTTAGGGCGCTAATCCTCTAAAACATAAATCAATTTCAAATTTTACAGAAATCTTTTACAACTTATTCTGCACTTCACATAAGAATTACTTTAGGGTTTAGCTTAGTGTTAAAGAACACTGATCCTTCTTCCAGAGGTCCTGAGTTCAATTTCCAGCAACCACATAGTGGCTCACAACCATCTGTAATGGAGTCTGATACCCTTTCTGGTGTGTCTGAAGACAGCTACAGTGTACTCATATACATAAAATAAAAAAATTTAAAAAGATAGTCCCCCTTTTCTTTTTTTTTAAAAAAAAAGTATTACTTTAGTTCAAAGAATTAGAGACTTAGGAAAACAGAAAATAAAAATAAACTGAAAGTATGTGTGTATGTGTTTGTGTGTGTGTGTGTGTGTGTGTGTGTAGGAATGTGCTTCTGTGTACACATGCACAGGGATATAGAAAAGAGAGGACAACCTTGTAGCTTCATTAAGAGCCATCCATCATGTTTCTTTTAATACAGGTTCTCTTATTAGCCTGTAACTCACTAAGTCAGCTAGGCTTGATGAAGAGAAAACCCTAGAGATTTCTGCCTCTGCCTCCTCAGTGCTTGGTTTATAAGTGCATGCCACATATGAGCTTATGTTTTTCTTTACATGGGTTCCGGAGATCAAACTATGGTACTTGTGTTTGCAAAGCAAACCTCTTGTAGACTGACCTATTTCTCTAGCCTCTCAAATATCTTTTTAAATAAAATTAAATCCTTTTATGTCTGAACACACAATACACACACACACACAAATACACACAACAAATACACACACACATACACACAATGACAGATAATAATAGTTCTTGTGAGAATGTAGACTGGAGAGCCATGAAGTTGTTAGGATGACAAGGATTCAGGAATTTAGTGAACCTTGATTCCGTTCTCTCCCGTAATACTGCTCAACGTACATGTCTATAGGAAGTGCTACGTAATTGTAAAGAAAATTTACAACAAATTAAAGGACTTCATGCATCAATTATACACTCATAGAGCTGATTTCCAATTGAGTAGTAAAATATACTGAATCAATTCCACTGAAGACATCAAATCAACCTTACTTTAAACTCCATGTCTACCACTCTCTAGTCTGTGGAGGCTTTTAATACTTTAGTTTCTTTTTAGGTATCAACCTCATTACTGAGATTTATTATTATTTTTAATGAAAATTAATGGGAACTCAATTTGAATTTAACAATGTGTTGAATTTCTTGATAACATCATATTCTATGCTCATTTAATGGTCTTTGATTCAAACTGAAAAGCTATCCATTGTGGATGAACCTACTTTCCTTAGAAAATGTGTATTTATGAGCTTAAGTTTATTACATGTGCCTGATTTCACTCTTCAAAACTATATTAGTAATGGTAAAGATATTTCAATGATTCTTTTTGCTATTATTCAGTTCATTTATCCTCAGTGAGATCTCAACATTTAGATGTATTTTATCTTTTAAGCATTGACACCTACTAATCATGGTAACTATTTTTGTTACTGGTTACATTTCATGGAACAATATAAAAGGAAATGCTTCAGCAAAGCTAAAAAAAAAAAAACAACGAATTGAAACCAATTATGAAACTATCTCTCCATTCGGTTGCTTGAACTAGACTCTTCTCTCATTTTATACTGTCATATCCCAAGTAATTTCCTTAAATAACCTACCCAATTGCATTTCAAGCTTTATTCAGTGAGCAAGCATACTTATGATTAAAATTAATAGACACTAGGCATGGACTGAGAGAAGATTGTAGTTATTATGATTGTAATATGAACATAGGAAAGAATTAAATATCATTGGACCTTCTTATTTTAATTAGTACCCAAACACTCTTAATCAAGCAAATAATTAAATTTAAGAGGAAGCTTATGTGTATTAATTGCCATTGATTATTAATAATATGCTTATTTATGCATGCAAACACTATAATAGCATATATCTACAAACTGTTTCTGAATGACAATAACTGAGTTCTGAATAATGAAACTATTAATGAAATAGAATCTTGCAAGAAATGTCAGGAAAGAAAATAGCTCAGATCTTATAATTGCCTTTTTGCAATTTCTCATTTAGAAAAAAATCAGAACACATCACACAAACTCCTACAGAATAACATCAATATTTATTTTCATTTTCTTTTCTTCTCAATCAAAGTGGGATTTTAGTAATAATAATATATTGAGTAATAATATATTGAAACAAAAATAGTTACCATGATTAGTAGGTGTCAATGCTTAAAAGATAAAATACATACTAAATGTTGAGATCTCACTGAGGATAAATGAACTGAATAATAGCAAAAAAATATGTTTTTGTAATGAAACATAATTAATTATTATTTTAGCACTTATATAACCCATTTCTACCATTTTCATAGTAAGCATTTACAAATGATGTTCATCATATGATTTAAAATCACCTTTTTTTCTATTTACTAATTAATACAATTTAATAATCACTTGTTTATGATGGAACCACTTTCTAACTAGTTTGTAGCAGAAATGTGTGTTCTGTCAATAGGTTCAAAATTATATGACTGAGTTTCTTAGAACTTAGAGGAGAATCTACTACTACAGGTTGACAGGTTCCATTTCCTAACATGTTCTCAATATTTGTATTATCATTCCTTTCTAAATATTTCCTCTTAATAGCTATTATCTAATAACACATCATATATTTTGTATATTATCTTTATTGTAAAGTCTCTTCCCCGCTTCCCATAACAAATGTAAATAAAAGTACCTAATATGTACTTCATTATAGGATGGAGGAACACAGCAGGGTAAGACTATGTTGATGATATTTCTCCTCACTCCCCAACCCCGCAATCTATATATCATCATATAGAACTGTCAGAAAAACTAGGAAGGAATATATTTCCCATTCAGCCCAAGTTTTGGTGGACAACAAAGATAAAAAAGTGTAATTTATACTGTTTTGGGGAGTCTGTAAGATACACCTGACCAACAATGCAGGTTAAATAACTCACAAATAACATTGGGCATTTTGTTTGATAGTCTCTGCCTTCTGGTGAAACATTATCCCTGTGTAGACACCTCCAATGAACTCTTTTATATTAATTTCATAAATATAAACTCTTAGCAGACATGACCTGCATGCACCTAGCAATATTACAGCATGGAAAAAGGAGGGACTCATAAGCTCCACTGCTAGCTGAGTGATCTCTATATATGTATATAGAAATTTCTAAAAATCTGTTTCCATATGGCTATTGCAAACCTGCTAACTATTGTCTCTTCTCTTATCCTTCCTTGGCCCTATCCTCCCAAACTGTTCCTCATCTTAACTTTCCTCACCATAATATTTTGAATAAAATTATTTTAAATATTTTAAAGTTGTTAACACTAACACCAAATAAGCTCATATGTATGTCAGAATTTTCATTCTTATTAAAAATTATTAAATTAAAAAACATCAAGTTATAAATAAGTAGCCTTTTATACAAAAATTACAACTATATCTATTATGCAAGGCTGGGTGATATTTTGGTGTAGAAATCCTACAAGATATCAAATTCAAGTTCAATAAATAGAATCATTAATTTTCTCTATGTTACATTTTATGGATGGATATTTGAAGCACATTAATAGTTATCTTGAAATGCTTAATGTATTATTGCCTACTGCTGTCACACTGCTACAAAATGTACCTCAAAATCTGTTTTTACTGTTGATATGATACTCAATCTTTTAATCAAGCAGCATCATGTGCTTTCTTATGTTTTTGTTATCTCGTGTTTACTCTCCATACAAGATCTATTCTAGTAGAGTTCACTTACAAGTAAGACTATATGACATCATTTTCTGTTGTTGCTGAATTTACTGAGCACTAAGGGCCACAGAGTCAGTCATATTGTTACAAATAAGATAATTTCGATTTTTTATGACCAAATAGTATTTTGATATGTGTATGCCACATCTTTAATCTAGTTATTTGAAGATAAGTATATGTACTATTCTCCTATCTGTAAATTTATAAATAATACATTAGTTTACAGTTTAGACTACTTCCAATATTAATATATTCCCTTGGATTTTATATTCAGAAGTAGGATTATATCTTAGTCTGATATTTACATTTTTAGTTCTGTGAACATCCCCACAGTTCTCTAAGTGACTATGCTAATTAATCTACAGTCTCTGGCATGTGAGACAGTTTCTTTTCTCCTATAGCCAGAGACCCAGCTCTAGACTATTAAAATTTCCTCTTTTAATTTACTATATCTTTCGAAATTTCTATCAGAAATCTGTACCTAAAATTTATGCATTCTGACAATTAACAATAAATTCATTTCAATCAGTTATTGAGGATATTATAATGATTTTTAATATATAATTTACACACTTCTGCTTTAGTCAATATTCCTTATATTCTTGAATAATTTATCTCACTTTTTAAAATTGTTTACTTTTGAAGAGTTTCTGCCTTGTTTGTAAATGATTACTACTGCAACCCTAGGCTGCCTTCCATTTCTATTTTCCATTGGCTAGGTATGTTATCTTTGGTGTCCTATTGAGCACTATCTCAAATGTCTATTTTCCTTTTCAGAAGCATGCATCCTCCTCTTTTAGAATCATTCAGGTTTATGCTATATCACAAAAGACAATTACACACAATATTTTGCTCATATATTTTGAAGTTTTCTTCTATTCTCTAGTTTCTGTTGTTCCGTATTATTCTTCCCATTTGTTTTGAACTTTGGCCTCTTTACAAAAGAAGCATCAACAAAGAAATAACATTTGTTTGCTATTTACAAGCACAATTGTTAAGTAAGAAGCTGAGTGGATTCTTTGAGTACCTCGGTGGCTTTGAATGTCTGCTCTTGACTGTGGGATGATTGTCTTGATTATTTTGTTGAGAGACTCATTATAACAGCAGGTTTCCTTCTATTGAACTACTTATACTCTGCAAAAAAGAATTTCTGTCACCATCTAGAGAACACATAGCTAAGCCCACAGCACTCTGTGAAAGTGACAAATAGTGTGTACATGGAATGTGTTAGTATTTTGAGACATCCACATAATACACTGATTCTTGTATTGGATCTGCTTATTGCTATGATGTAGAGAATGATGTGCTCATTTCATAGAAAAAAACACCCACATTCTGCCAGATATGGAAAGAGCAGTTACCTGCCTTGTGCTCATAGACATGTTTTTTTGCTTGTGATTTAGAAGGATGCAATCTTCTTTTTAAGACAACCTTTACTGCCTCTTTTAGAAGTATCTGCTGGTACAAATTGTTTTGTCTTCTAGTTATAAGTTGACTTGGTCTTTTTTTCCTTCCCTTTTGAAGATGTAACTTTCCACTTCCTGGTGAATTTTAAACCTTCCTTCCTTTCTTTGGTTATAATTTGTTTCATTTATAAAGAGTGTCAGTTGAAAGCTCAGATTTCTCCACAATTTACTACACAGCCCTTGTTTGCCCCAAACTGGTTGTGACTCATTATCTCAAGTGTTTAGAGGGGTGATGTACAATATCTATCATCCTAGCATTAGTTTATTTAGTAACTGGCTCCAATGATTGTATTTGCTTGCCTTTAATCTCCTTGCACTAGAATCTTAATATTCTCTTTTAAAAAGCTATTTAATATTCCCTTTTATTTGATAAGCTTTAAAGGAGACCTTGTGTTTCATGAGCATAATATTTATTCAGCAAAATGAAAACTTGAACAAAACAGCAAATAGGCAACTGATTTAAAAGAGATGCAGAATAAGGGTGATAATACAGTAGAAATTGAGATTTTTAGTGCAATAGGACATTTTAGGATACTATATTGTCATTGCGCATTTGTCACACATTATAAGATGCACAGCAGCAAGAATGAACTCTAATGTAAAATATGGACTTCATGATAAATAAGTATTACTGTAGTTTATGGGCTGTTAAATCTACTGCTCTGCTACAGGATATTTATATCAGAAAGGACTGTGAGTATACAGAAGGCAGAAATAGATGAAAACACTCTCGATTCAATAGCTTCAATTTTTGACCCAAAATTGTTCCTGTATAAAAGAAATGGAAGGACAAAAATGGAGCAGAGTCTGAAGGAATAGCTGTCCAGTGACTGGCCCAACTTAGGATTCATCCCATGGGTGAGCCCCAGACCCTGAACTATTATTGATGACATGTTGTACTTGCAGACAGGAACCTAGCATGGCTGTCCTCTCAGAAGCTGACTGAGACAGATGAAGATACAGACAACAATTGGACAGAGGTTGGAATCCCTATAGAAGAGTTAGGAGAAGGATGGAAGGAACTGAAGGGGATGGCAACCCCATAGGAAGACCAATAATATCAACTAACATGGACCCCTGGGAGCTCCCAGAGTCTAAGACACCAACCAAAGAGCATACACAGGCTGGTCCAAGGCCCTTGACACATATGTAGCAGAGGACTGCCTTGTCTGGCCTCAGTGGGAGAGGATGTGCCTAAACCTGTAGAGATTTGATGCCCTAGGGAAGGTGGGTGCTGCGGAGAGTACAAGGGGGTAGAGCATCCTCTCAGAAACAAAGGGAGAGGGGAGAATAACTCAGGGAGGGATAACTGGGAGGGAGACAACATTTAGAATTTAAATAAATAATTAATTAAAATAGCTTTCATACTCTTGACTCAGATACTTATTTATAAAATAGGTCTCATTAATTGTGTTGAGTTCTAGAGCCATGGTTTGAATTGACACTGCTTTCATGGCAGTTGATTCTCCAGCTAGTAGTTCTTCTTGGAGAGGTAGGACAGGCTTCATGAGGGAGATCTCCCGGTATATATGAGATACTTGGAAGCATGACTTTGAGGGTTACATATCATTACAGCCATGGCACACTCTCTGGAGCTGTGAGTCAAATTAAATTAACCTTTCCTCCACTAAGTTGTTTGTGTCAGGCAGGTATTGCAGCCATTTCAATGCAAAGGAAATAAATATTGTGTGTTGTGTCCATGTGTGTCTGTCTGTGTTTGAAGACTAGAAAATACTCATCTACTTTAAAGTTTCTGATATATATATATATATATATATATATATATATATATATTATAGAGAGAGAGAGAGAGAGAGAGAGAGAGAGAGAGAGAGAGAGACAGAGACATTGAGACTACAGAGAGAGAGATCTTCATCCATTTTTCAATTGTATCCACTGACTCCTACCTATTTTACTTGCAGTACAATTGTTCCCTCTCGATTAGGAGAAGTCTTACTGAACTGTCCTGATATCAATAGACCAGGACCATGTAACTGTCACATATTGTCCTTTATACTGTATTTGAGATGGGGAACTACTGAGCTGCCTTTCACCCTGTGCAATGTACATTCAGTACTGAGAAGCTGCCATTCTCTCCCTTCAAATATCCTCATGGTCTTATGTTTTCCAGCTTCAGGAACTTGTGAAAGGCTTTTGTATTTCAGGAGGAAAACATGATTTTCAAGTAGCTTGAATACAAAAAGATTATTGAAAAGGCTTAAATTAAATTTCTAGGTCTTATAAATCACACAGATAGCACTTTAGATCTGAGGAGAAAATGGTATTTGTAAGCCATAGATAGCAGTCATTTCCAGGATGTTTGGGGTTCTAGAAAAATGCTGAAAGTATAGTTAACAGAGTTTGAGATAAACAATGAGCAATATATAGTTTAAGTGTATGTCTAGTATTATAGGAAATTTTCTAGGTTAATTTATTAAATTTGTTAGTGTAGATGTTGGAGGTTGAAGATCTTGTTCTTGATAAATGAAAGAAGAATTTATCTTTGTTTGACTTAAAAATTTTAACTATTGTATTTTGAGTTTAATTCTTAAATATTTAAAGGTAAGATCATTCAAAATCTTTTTCTTTTTTTAAATTAGTTTTTTATTTAAAATACATTTTTTCTCACATAGTATGTCCTGATTTCCGTTTACCCTCCCTTTATTTTACCCAGTTCCTTCCCACTCCGCTTCCCATCTAAGTTGAGTCTTCATCTACTCTATCATTAGAAAACAAAACAACTTCTATTAGATCATAACATCATATAAAATAAAAAGTAAGCAAAGACTAATAGATAAGAATACGACAAAGACAGCGACAAAGAAACCCCATAAAAACACTGAACTGGATGGCATAATCTAATGCAAAAGACCTCATGGAGAAAAGAGAAAAGTTTTTGTTTTTTTTTTGTATAGCTGCTGCACTAGCTTATCTTCTTCATATCTAGAGAACCATCTGGTCCAGATGTGTCCGTAGCCTGTCATACGCCTTAGTCTCTGTGAGTTAGTATGAAAGTCCATCCTGATGATTTAGACTGTCTTGTTTTGTTTCCTTCTTCTCCTCCATCCCTATCTTATGCTATTTCTGTCTCCTCTTCTCCAGAGTTCACAGAGTTTTGAAGGTAGAGATTTGATGGGAATATCCTGTTTTGGGTGTAATGTTCCAAGTCTTTTACTCTCTGCATATTATCTGGGTTTCAGTCTCTGTATTAGTTCTTGGCTGCTACAAGTGGAAACTTCTCTGATGATGGCGTATTAAGGCACTGGTATAGCAGAATGTTTTTAGGATTTATTTTATGTTGTTTGTTAGTTTATTTGTTTTCAGAACAGTGATATTTGGTTTTAAGCTATGTCCCTGGGCTATCTAGTCTCAGATTCTTGGTAACAGAAGCAGTCTTTAGTATGGGTTCTGTCTAGTGGAGTGGACCTTAGGTCAGATCAGATATTCCTTCCTTACTCCCAAAAGCTTTGTGCCACTGTTGCACTACCATATCTTTGTGTAGACAGACAAAAAGATACTGTCTCAGCCTCTGGAATCATTAAACTGTGGGTCGAGCATCCATGTTGTAACTAATGTGTTATAACTGGAAATGCAGGTCACCACTTCCAGTCATAATGAATTCTTAACCTCTGTTTTTTTTTTTTTGTTTGTTTTTTGTTTGGTTGGTTGGTTTTTTTTTTTTTGAGAGTTGCACAGCCAACCACATAAACATGGGAAGGAAACATAAAAGACACTCAAGGATGTCTTTTTTCCAAAGTCAATGAATTCATTTACCAAGAACTGTCTGTCACCTAACAAGGACCAGGATAGTTTCAGAGGATTTACTCAATTCTGACTAGCTTCTCTATTTTATTCTTCTTATAAAATATTTGAAATTGCAATATAATTACCATGTTTCTCTTTTTCCTTGTTCTTTTTTCAAACATTTCCATATAGTTCCCTTTTCTCTTTCAAGTTTATCACCCTTTAGTTAAAGTCTTTCTTTTTTTTTTTTTCCTAATTGATGACACAAGTATTTATTCACTATTGATTGTGTCTGGGGGTCAGATACTGAGACCAGGAACTACACAACCACAGATTCTACACCAAGTTGCTTTATATTGAGTAACATTCTTTTGTTTAATTTTTTATTGGATATTTTATTTACATTTCAGATGTTCTCCTTACCCCATTTTCCCCCTCCCTCCAGGAACCCCCTATCCCATCCCCCTCCTCCTGCTTCTATGAGGGTGTGCCCCTACCTACCCCCACCTCACTTCCCCACCTTTGAATGCCCCCACACATGGTGTCCAGCCTTCATGAGACCAAGGATCTCTTCTCCCACCTATACCTGACAGGACCCTCCTCCCTTGCATATATAGCTGGAGCCATGGGTCCCTCCCTAAGTGCTCCCAGGCTGGTGGTTTAGACCTGGGAGCTTTGATTGGTTGGTATTGTTGCTCTCCTCACGGGGTCGTGAACACTTTCAACTCCTTCAGTTTTCACTCTAACTCCTCCATTGGGAACCCCATGATCAGTTTAATGGTTAGCTGTGAGCATCTGCCTCTAAATATGTCAGACTCTTGCAGACCTCTAAGGAGAGACCTATGTCAGCCTCTTGTCAGCATGCACCTCCTGACATCCACGTCAGCATCTACCTTTGGTGACTGCACATGGAATGGATACCCAGGTGGAATGGTCTCTAGATTCAGTTTCTGTCCTGCACTTTGTATCCATTTACTCCCTTGAGTATTTTTTTACTCCTTCTAAGAAGGACCAAAGCACTCCCACTTGGTCTTCATTCTTCATGAGCTATGTGGTCTGTGAGTTGAATCTTGGGTATTTCAATCTTCTGGGCTAAAATCCAATAATCAGTGATGTTTCTTTTGTGATTGGGTTACTTCACTCAGGATGATATTTTCTAGTTCACCCATTTATAAGAATTTATTTGAATTCATTGTTTTTAAAGCTGAGTAATATTCCATTGTTAAATGTACCACATTTTTTGTATTCATTCCTCTGTTGAAGGACATCTGGGTTCTTTCCAGCTTCTGGCTATTGTAAATAAAGCTGCTATGAACATAGTGGAGCATATGTCCTTGTTATATGTTAGAGCATCTTCTGGGTATATGCCCAGGAGTGGTATAGTTGGGTCCTCAGGTAGTGATACTACGTCCAATTTTCTGAGGAACCTCCAGACTATTTTCCAGAGTGGTTGCACCATCTTGCAATCCCACAACAATGGAGGAGTGTTCCTCTTTCTCCACATCCTCGCCAGCATCTACTATCCCTTGAGCTTTTGATCTTAGCCATTCTGACTGGTGTGAGGTGGAATCTCAGGGTTGTTTTGATTTGCATTTCCCTGATGAACAAGGATGCTGAACATTTCTTTAGGTGCTTCTCGGCCATTCACATTTCCTCAGTTGAGTATTCTTTGTTTAGCTCCATACCCCATTTTTTAATAAGGTTATTTGGTCTAGAGTCTAATTTCTTGAGTTCTTTGTATATATTGGATATTAGTCCTCTATCGGATGTTGGATTGGTAAAGATCTTTTCCTAATCTGTTGGTTGTCGTTTTGTCCTATTGACAGTTTCCTTTTAAAGTCTTTCTTAGCTTGAACATTTTGCCTCCAAATGGCTCCTGAAATTCTCTCTCTCTCTCCTCTCTCTCTCTCTCTCTCTCTCTCTCTCTCTCTCTGTGTGTGTGTGTGTGTGTGTGTCTTTCTGTTGGATTTCTCTTTAATTCTCCTCTTTCTGTTGTTCCCTATCTTTCTCTCTCTCATTGGTACTTATTTATGCTTCACTTATTTGATTTTTTTTGCAATGGCTCAAACTCACTATAGAGATTATGTCCATAAAAGTGAACGTGTAATGTCCCATATTGTCATTTAATGTATGAATGAGTAAGTGTGCTTGTTCTGGAACTGAAATTGAGGCTTGAATCTAGACCATGAGTTCAGGACAGTACCTATTTCAATTTTAATACAATGAATATATTTGACTGATTGGTAAAAATGCAGAGTACTATCAAGCTGGCTTGTGATCCAGAAATATATTAAGAGGCAGAAACTGACAGTAACATTTATATTTAATGTTGATATTTGCAGTGCATAATGGAGGTAGCATTATACCTCGTTGAGCATACCTAGGACCATATTCTATTGGGTTGCTATGACTATCATTTGTAAATAAAATGTTCTCCAGTGTACCAATCTGGTTTGAATGAGAAAATGATTAAGTCATGGTCAGAGTTATCAAGTCTTTAAGTTAAAACTTCCCTTATCTTTGTTTTCCTAGTGTTAAGGTATTTCAGAAGAGATTTCCTCACCACACAAAATACACATGCAATATAAGACTGGAAGATAATTTGTCTGCAATTCCATGCAAAATGAGAAAAATGAGGCTCGACACTAGTAGCAGCCCATCCAAGGCACATAGCACATGATAGGTATTGTTTTTAATATGAATAGAATAATTTTACCCACTTCATTTTTTTTGAATTGCATCACTATGAATATTGTAATACCATCCAGCAGTCTACAAAAGTGGTGGACAAATGGTTAGGACACAAGCATAATCTATTTTAGGTATTATAAACTGCCAAGTTAGGTGTGCACATGTGTGCAGCAATGGCTGAACTGCACTTCTTGGTGAAAGCCCTTGGTGTTTAGAGGGAGTGATGAGGACACTGTGCAATCACAGGCTGACAAATCCATCAGTTTTCTTCAACTAAGCCTTCTTTTTCAGTTTTACACTTATATTCCAACTGCCAATTATTTGGCATCTCCATTTAGATATTTTATGAACACCTCAAATTTAACACATCCCAAACAAACTCCATGCCTTTTCACCTTAGTCCTTTCTATATATTTAGCCATGACACCATCTTCCATACCTTTCAAAAGAAAAAATAAGCTCCCTCCTCCCCACCCAGTGCGGCCGACACTATAGTCTGCATGAAGCTGCGGTTGTGGGTCTCTGTTCCGCAGGATGGGATTCGTGCAAGTTGTCCAGATATCTTTAAAAGATATCAAGT
The DNA here is from genome assembly GCA_021653895.1 of Mastomys natalensis. Taxonomy (NCBI): domain Eukaryota; kingdom Metazoa; phylum Chordata; class Mammalia; order Rodentia; family Muridae; genus Mastomys; species Mastomys natalensis. The sequence continues at coordinate 1,373,598 of JAJTUV010001058.1, forward strand.
GAGATTTAGAAAGCAGCGATAGTGTAAAACTGACTACTATGCACGGAAACGATTGGTGATTCAGGACAAGAATAAGTCAACACACCCAAATATAGTTAGATAGTTTGTGTAACTAACAGAGATATCATCTGTCAGATTACATATGTCCCATATATGCAATCATAAAGGGATATGATCATAAAAGGATATGATCATCTGTGCAGCATATGCACATTAACTTCCAAAATACAGTGTTGGCTGGTATGAAATTATGCTGCAGCCTATTGCACTGGCCTGCTGTTGGCCCACAGACTTCTGAATAGGTTTGGCATGGACAAGATCTATGAAGGCCAAGTGGAGGTGAATGGAAATGAATACAATGTGAAAAGCATTGACGGTCAGCCTGGTCCTTTCACTTGCTTGCTCTTTGGATGCAGGTCTTGACCAAACTACAACTGGCAATAATGTTTTCGGGGCCTGAAGGGAGCTGTGGATGAAGGCTTGTCTATCCCTCATAGGACCAAACGATTCTGTGGTTATGACTCTGCAAGCAAGGAGTTCCATGCTGAGGTACATGGAAGCACATCATGGGTCAGAATGTGGCAACTACATGGCTACCTAATGGAGGAAGATGAAGATGCTATAAAAACAGTTCTCACAGTACTCAAGAACAACGTAACTCCAGAAATGGAGGAGGTGTATAAGAAAGCTCATGCTGCTGTCACAGATAATCCGTCTATGAGAAGAAGTCCAAGAGAGAAGTGAAGAAGAAGAGGTGGAATCGTCCCAAAATCTTGCTGAGAAGAAAGACCGGGTTGCTCAAAAGAAGGCAAGTTTCCTCAGAGTTCAGGAACGGGAGTGCTGAAAGCTAAAGCAATTTTCTATGAAGATTTTTTTCTTAAAGAAAATAAACATATTGATCAAGCAGAAAAAAAAGAAGAAAAGGAAAAACAAATGATGTGTCCACTTCTCTGACTTATCTCATTCATTTCATTCATTTTCTTATTTGTCTCTCAATTATAAGTAATTGTTCAGAAGGTACAGCCTTCTTTTCATCTTTGTTGCAAGCCCACTGCTCATAACTTTCAAACAATCAAATTTCTGCCCCTGGTTGGTCTTGTCTGCACTATGTGACCAGACTATATCCTATTCAACGTCTCTATAATTTCAACCTATAGCGATGTGTCACAGAAATAATCATTATCTTTAAGGGCGTAAGAGAACACTAGTCTTAGCTTCATATCAACCAAAGTTATTTCTGTTAGTGTAAAACCCATAACTTAGTATTCTTGTTTTATAATGTATTCTATTTACACTCACAGGCTTTTTCATGCTTCTCGACTAGAATTTGCGCTACACTCAAGTACTTATTTCATCCTTCCATGATGATCTGAACTGTCACTTTCTCAGATGGACAGCTTCTGTTTTCCTCTTTATACTGAATCTCCTGGCTCCAAGGGTCTATGTGAATTTTGCACTACTACACTTGGCATTTACTTTTTTTTTATTTGTACAACATATGCATATTTTCAGACAGACACCTACAGCTTTTGTTCACTCACAGCTCTTATTGCACAGCACAGAGCCTGGCACATGAAAGTGCTAAGCAACTGCAGGCTGCATTAATGAGTCAGACTAGAGAGCTCACAGAAGTGCTAGGGTCTACTTTCAGGAAGAAGGCTGCTCTCGAAACCTCTTGTTACCTTTCTCAGTCTTTGTCCTAGGGTCAGCTTCACAATAAATCTTACCGTGTATATGGAACATGACTAGTGTTTATTCATGTCTGCCCTATGGTCTGAGTTCAGCTGGAATGATTTTTAAACAGATCAGAGTTTTATTTAAAATCTGGACATACCAACCCTTGACTGTCTGAACCTTGGCTGGAGTCATTTCAGTGATGAAGTTCATTGAAAATGCGTTCGCTTTTCATTTTCTCACTATCATGGCCTGTGGCCTACCATTCCAAAATTCCTACGTAGTTCATTCTCAGAGGTTAATAGAAGGTTAAAATGCGGAAATTCAGAAGTGATGAGCAGAGCTCTACTCAAATCCTCTCTATTCTTAGGTGTCTCTAAATTATCTAAATGAAACATTCCTGTGTTCTGACCAAAATTTTATGTAGTAACTATTTGTTTAATATTTTTGTTGTTCATTAAGAACACTGCATATTATTAGGAAGTGTATAATTTATTGACACCACATGAATTCATCACACAAGCTATGACCTGTGTGACACAGGGTCTGTAATGATTACATGTTTACAAGGTGGCCATGTCTAATCTCTTCAACACTACTAAACCTAAGAAACCTAATATAAAGAGACAGCACATACATTTCTTAAATAAAATTATTTTTAAAATGAGTCTACATAGTATAAAATTTAATCATATTTTTTTGTCCTACGTAACTTAAATCCTGTCATGATTATTTCATTCATGAATTCCTTTTATAATTTTAGAATAAAAGTGAAAAAGCTAAATAGTCAACTTGATATGTATTTTACCCCTACCAAATAAGATAGTTTTCAGTTCATGAAAGTTATTTCTAATCACTTTATTGCTGGTACACACCATAGAGACTTAGCCCAAAGTGCGACAACCAATATGCCCATGTTTTACCACTGAAACAGAGCCACAAAGATGAAGAAAGTAAAATAGGACAAAGAAATGTTTTGTTGATGTCCATTTCCCACAATTGTAAATTTGCTGGAATCATGCCAAATGGTAACACTTGCCATCATATCCATTCTGTTGCTAGTAAACCAGGGCTGGTACAAAGCAACTTTCCACAGCATAATGGCTGCTGTTTTTGCTTAAAATTAATTGCACATGTGTTTAATTATATAGCAGCTCTTGAAAGTGATTATATAAAATGTTATTTCTTCTTGGTCTTGCTCTCATCTCTCAAATTATAGTTCTCGATCTCTGAAAGCAACAATGAATTTTAATAAAGGGCATGGTTTGCAAATTGCTGCTCCCAGGATGCTGCCACGGACTAAAAAGCTTCTTTTAGAAAATGAATGAAGTTCTATTGTCTTTGTTCACTTGCTAGAGAGACTAGAATTACTTCTTAAAGCCTCCAGAGGGCGCTGAGGCTATGATCAGTTGAGATTGGAGAGCGGCCACCACATTGCATAGGTCCTCATCATTCACTTAAGTCTGCAGACTTCAGTTTTGTTGCTGCTGTTTAGGAGATTTCCGTTTGTTTGTTTGTTTGTTTGTTTGTTTGTTTGTTTGTTCGTTCGTTCGTTTGTTTGTTTGCTACGTCCCTCATCCCTGCATGTGCCTCCCCTTGGAACAGTGTCACCACAGCTTGACCAGTGGCAGTACGAGGGGTGCCACTCTCTGCAAACCCTGGAAAAAGAAACAAAGAGAAAAGGCAGACATGCCTAGGAGCACTCTGCCGGTGGGGGCCTTAGGTTCTTCCCTGCCTTGTTGTTGTTTTTGTTGTTGTTGTGGCAGCTCAATGGACTTAAGCATACTATGTTGCCTTTTTCCTAAGTCTTAAATGAGGATCAAAGCCCATCTTTAGCATCTGCTGCAATAGAATCTGTAGGAGTTAGCAGAAATGCCCCCATTTGACCGAACAAGTCTCTTCCCCATAGGGCAAAGGGTAGGGAAGGTATCACACAAGGCTGGACCAAGATTTCCTTAACATCCATGCCTCTTTCCTAGTCCTATAACAATGGACCACCGATATCCTGTTAATCAAACTGTTACAGGCTTAAAATGCGTATTATCCCTCTCTCCAGTCCTGCAATGACTATTTCACAGGTCTTTTGCTATGAAGAAAGGAAATCATTGTGAAGATCCTAGCCTCTCCTGATAGAGCAGAGGAGGTCTTCGAAGCTGGCAGGCCAGCAGAGACCCACTCCTTACTAGGTATGATTACTAGTTTTGCCTTATCCACTCCATCCTTAGTTAAAAAAAATTCACACAGCACCCCATGTAGATCAGTTATCCAGAAATGTGTCTGTAGCACTGATGATGCAGGAGAATACTGACAAGGGACTTCAGTATAGGCATAATGCTTTAGAAGAAGCAATCCCCTTTATGGGATGTCAAATTCAAAGTATTAAGATCAGGCCCTCAGTGTTCCATTGGATTAGCATAAACCCTTTGGAATATAATACCTCTGAACATGACTGGTCTAAAATTCAGTCTCATTTAAAGGGGCTTTAGAACAATTCTAATTTGCCTTTGGATACAGATTCTCTATATTATAAGATCATGGATATTAGTAAATCTAAAATGGGATCCACTTCCTTTGAGGAAGTGTCTGCAGTCTTTGCCTCTCCTGGGCATGAGTTCATTTCTTCATCTTCCTGAGCAACTAAGCTGATAAATGGAGAAATTGTAGTTGGTTTATTCTTACTAGTTTTATTTCTCCTTCCAGTCTACATCAAGCTAGTCAAGAGGTCAGTAACTCCACTCACAGGCAAAGTTTCATACTTATAAAAACAAAAAGGGGTGAGAGCCAGGTCCAGTAGGGCCTTGGTGGGAACAGAATGACATGGTTTCTGCCCCTTAGAGAGGGCCATCGGACTTGGGTCTGCAGAAGAGTCCATGTCTGCAAGGGGCATAAACCTTGTTTGTATAATAGTGTTATTTATACAATCCTTTCTCCAAGGAATGTCCTCTCTGTTAATGTTAATGACTCCATGATAATCTGAGACAGCATGAGTCTAGAAAGTGAAGGTGTGGCTAGTGTCTTAGAAAAATTGTAAATGGTGGGACCTTCAGGACAGCCCTTAAGGATGTGCAAAGCACTCTAAAACATGAGCTTAAAAATACAAAATTTCTAACTATGAGAAAAATAAAAAAGCTTCATGCATCTAAAGGAACAGATGCAGCTACACTGAACCAGCTTGTCAGGAAGATGCAGACAGGTAGATACGCCCAGGCATAGTAGAGATGGTAATTTTAGGACCTGGTGCCACCAAGGCTAACAGAAACAGGTAGATCTCTGAATTCTTTTGCAATGTTGAAAATAAAAGTTCTTTGCTGTCTTCTAAGAAATAAGGGAATAGGGTCAAAGGATGCTGATTTATAGGATAATCAAAAGGAAATCTGAGGTAAATGACTGGACAGATATATAAAATAAACGATTGGGCTTATGATCTGAATGAGATACACTAGCAGAAAGCTATAGCAGTTCTTGTGAGAGCTGTGTTATTTGGAGATATCTGGAGACTGAAAAGAGTTCTTCAAGAATTTTTTTCTAACAGGATTTCTGAATTGGTCAGAAATCCCAAGAATTACTTAGAGAGCTGACACAGCTCTTTTAGAACGCAGCTATCCAGAGAAGCATGTCTGAAGAGAGAACACAGCTCCCTTAGAATTTTTTTCTGGCTGTCTAATTTTGATCAAAAACTGAAAAATTTTAGAATTTTTGTAACAGGATTTCTGACTTGGTTGGAAGATCCAAGAATTTTATAGCAGCTAAAGCTTTTAGAATTTTTACCTGCAGAGAGAGCTGTCTGAGCAGAAAGTTTTTAGAATAGTAAGAAAAAGCTGTGTAGAGCAGAGCAGAACACACAAACACACACACTCACACTCACACATACATACAGACACTCACATTCAACACACACACACACACACACACACACAAAGAGAGAGAGAGAGAGAGAGAGAGAGAGAGGAGAGAGAGAGAGAGAGAGAGAACTGAAAAGCCATACAAGCAGAACCTAAGCTAACAACATGGACTCACAATTTAGCTTTGTTTTCCAAAGCTCACAAACAGCTCCCTCTCAGGAACCTGGACCTAGGGAAGCCTGGCCTTGGCAGTTGATTGTTTTGTTGTTGGTTTTGTTTCTTAACATTTCTGAATGTGCTGTATTTATCTGATTCATCAATCCCAATATTAACAGCATAGCAGAAGTATGTCTTCATTTCTGACCCAGCGTAAAATGATGCCTTGATATCTGGTCTCTAAACTGTTGGAATCTCTTGAATGATATTTATCAATGGATAGGCAATGACACAGTAGTACAACACTTAGTTTAAATGTAGGAGTTGTTTTGTTATACTCAAGGCCTTTTACTATTCCATTTATACAAAATCTATGAGAGGATATGTTCTCTTTAAGTAAAACACCTTTCTTGACTTGAGAATTCAAGGAAGCCTCAGAGTGTTTATTTGAGATCTAAATTAAAGATCTAAATTGTTCTTGAGCCATTGCGAAAAATAACCATCGCACAATTCTGACAAAAGTAGCTCTAATTTTACTGAAGATTCAGGAGGGAGGTCAGGAGAGAATGAAAGGCGACATTGGTGCCGTTTCAAACATTAGCAATTATATTTTCTCTAATAAAGAGGCACAAAACACAAAGGAAATAATTGCTAAATAAAAGCCCATTCCCTTTATTGTATTGATTTAAATTTGAAAATAAAAAGTACTTGTTACAAAGGTTAATTAATATTTAATAAAATGTGACTATTTTCAAAATGAGCATTGCACACAAGCCATAGTTTAGGTAATCAGTATTATATGCAATATTTTTTGCTATTTTAATCATTATTTTAATTATTCTGAGATAACTTAAAATGTTTTTTCTTTAACTTTACAAAACAACCCCTTTACTCATGATATGTACAACTGTAACATCACAATTGGATTTTAAAAATTCTGAAGAATTAAAATCATTCAAAACAAACATCTTCCCAAAATAGAAACACAATATTGATCCTGTTTATATTTGGACAGTTTTACTTCTTACAAAAGTGTGTGTGTGTTTGACTGTGTATATATATGTGTGTATACCTATGTTTGTCTGTGTATGTGCTTATAATTCATAGTATTTCACAATTTTAAACTACATATGTTACAAGTCTTGGATTTGAAATGTCTAATTGTTGGAATTATCATATTTTCTTTTGACACTAAGTCATCCAATGTAAGAGAAACCTATCTATGACTCTTATATAAACCTGTATAAGTTCACATCAGAATGTGATTGTTGGAGAATTTCACAAATGTTGTACTAACCCATCCCAGCTTTCTCCTTTCCAATTCTTCTTATGCTTCTCTCCATTATTTCTGCCTTGCAAATGTATATGGTTCTTTTAAAAGTCACTGTTCACTGAATGCTTCCAGAACCTGCATGAGTATAAGGCCATTGATTAGGCCATAAGCAATGAAAGAGTAGCAATGTAACCTCTCTCCCACTCAGAGTCATCAATATAAGCAATATTTCATAGGCACATCCCGATTCATACTTGGACTTTGGCTAGCTTGATCATTTGCATACAGACGAGGACACTGTAAGTGGTCATATACCAACTCCCTGCTAAGGCAAGAAAACATTGTTTTCATTGATTGTTTTACAGCAATCAGCTTAAAATTTTTGCCCCTCTTTAATTCAATTTCTTCTGAACTTGGAAGGTAGACTGCAATATAGATGTCCTATTATGGCTGAGACAGTCACAGTCTCTTAATTTTTGCACAATGATCAAATGTAAATTTGTTTATCATCATCTATAAAAAAAGAAGGCACCATGATAAGCGTTGAACGCTGCATTAATCTATATAGGTAGTATAAGTATTCATTTGATATTAGGATTAATATAGAAAAACAGTAATAATTTCACTGCATGGAACCATGTCCTACCCAATCATGGATTTTAAGCCCAATTATCAGTCTTGGTGTAACTTCTATCTTGTTGGGCAGGCCTTAAATCCAAGCAGGGCAGATGAAAGTCTTTTTTCAAATAATGAGATCAGGAGATCACCAAAGATGCCACTTTAGGCAGACATTATGATATTTCTAATGTCCTTGTAACAACCACTTGTAACAACAAAGTCCTGAGGGACTTGAGCCTTTCATGTGTTTGATGGTCTCATTTGATGGCTGTTACAGGAATGAGTAGCAATGTGTCACTGTTCTTTATCAAGAAAGACTCTGTTGTACTGTAATATAATAAGATTTAGGATTCCTGGAGCCAAGTGAGATAGTGTTCAATTATGGCCCTACTGAGAAGTTCAGGTTTCATGCTTCCAGCTAAGAGATATGATTCAGGTCCTCTTCCTCTGATGATTTATTAGGATGCTATACTTTCAAGGCTTGAAGTCATAAATTGTGGATTATGAAGGATGAGGTCGATCACAAAGATCTTTAAGCCTGGTAATATCTGACAAGCTACTTCACAATACTATATCATCCATAGCAATAGATTTGATAACATAATAAATATATGACCTTCAAACACCAAAAAGTCCCCACAGTTGTTACATTTCTAATTAAATGAACACAAGAAAAATAAATACATGTAAATGTAAAAGTTTACACGTAATATGGAGGCACCATCTAGAAGATCTAATATCTGTATCCCCTGATTCCAGAAATCAGCTCTGAGCTAGCATGCCGTCCATGTTTCCTCCAGAGGGGATTTCACCTGATCCTTCCTTGTGCTAAGTTTAGGATTTTCCCAAAATGTTACTGAAATGTATTTAGGTATCCAGTATATTTTGCTTCATTATGAATACCAAAGTTATGAAAATATTTTGAATTTAAGCTTCTAGAATTTTTCAAAGCCCTATGATTTTATACAGCAAGGCAATCCTATATAAATATACTATGCAGTTAGAGCAAAGAAGAGTCAGTATTCTAATGTTTATTACATTACTACTATATGAAACAGATACTCTGTATCAAATTTCTCTTTTTTTCAGAATTCAGAAATTCATGTTTTAGTTTTTTGGTATGTCACATATTATAAAGAATTATGCAATGATAAATAATACACTTCACAAATACAATGAGATGTCTATAAAATCTATCTAGTAGAAAAACACTTTGCAAGACAAAATGAGTAAAGGTTAGATATATTCATGATTTTCCCAGCTCTTTCCAAACTTGTCTTTTCTATTTTTCTTGTTTTTGGAAGACTTGAATGAATGAATTCTTTATGCTACTTGATACCTGACACTGAAGTATAGAAGACAAAGAACAAACTATACTTTTATTACAGAACTATATCTTCTGTTGATAAAAATCAAATAGAGGCACCTGACCTGGAAAGTAAGTCTACAGGAGCATTACAAACTTCTTATGTCATTGACAAACCACAGACTACCAGGGGTTCTGTTAAATATTTTCCGAATTTGGCATAAATCTTAGTTCATTAAGGTTTGTACAAACCATGGCATATTTGTCTAGAAATAAATATGAAATATAAAATCTTAATTTATTTTCCCTCAGTTTTGGAATCTAACATTCATTTCTTTCAATAGTCTTCACAAACACCAAGTACTTTGCAGTACGTGGCTCAAAGTCACCCATGAATCAGACTTAGGCAGAGAAGAAAGACATTGAGCCTCTAAATTTGGATGCCATGCCAGCAAGAAGAGGATCTAATTTCTGCCTTTCTTGGAGAATTGGGACTGATGGATATTCCCCACCTACTTGATCCTTTGATGAACTCCCATTAACAGTGTTCTTTTTACTCAAGGGCAACCAAAGAGAATTCTCATGCAATTTTCGATTCTTTAGTGTTATCTCCTACATTCAAATTATAATATCTATGCTATTGTACGAACTATGCTTACATCTATAATTTTTATCACAGAATAAATTCTTCTATGAAATAAGATCTGATGAAATTATTCTTTGATTATAAGGAAAGAAACTATTACTATGCTGATAACTAGACATAGTATTAATGGCATATCATTTTACTCATAGATCAATGCATTGCTTGTCTACAAACTGAGAAGATTCTATTGTAGTAGATAGTGATTAATACAGTGAGCCAACACTGATTGACATGTAGAAAATAAAAGACTCAGCACTTTAGGGACATGTATGTTGAATACCTATTCACAAGCTCCAGAAATTGCAAAAGACAAGGCAGGGAGGATAGGCAATCCTGAGGTGATGGATATCTACAGGAAACATTGTCTTCTGAATAAAGCAGAGCAGCTGAACATAAGAAGTCATTAACAGTTGGAACAACGTGTACAAAATCTCTTCAAGCCCACACAAGAGCAAATTCCAGCATGGAGAGAGAAGTTGGACATATATTCTCTGCCCAGTTAGGGGCTCCTAGAAATAGTTAGCTACTAAGAAAGGGAGAGAAAGTTTTCTCTAAAAGTGTAACACCTGGTATGTTGACTGGTCTCAATAAAGGACTACACATTCAAAAAAATGTTTAAGTAGGGAAGAATGATGGGAAGGATTTGAGAGAGATTTGAATATGATCAAAACAGTTGTGTGAAACTTTCAAAGGAAATAATATATATATTATATACATTATATAAATTATTAATATATATTGCTGAGGAGAGTATGGGACTTTATCTTGTGAAATAAGCCAGACACAAAAAGTCAAGTATGCATGCTGTCACTTATAAGTAGGATGAGATCACATAGATCTTACGGTATAACTTCAACAGTATTCATCAAGGGCTGAAGAGATTACAGGAGAGTACTAAATGAACAACTATTGGTAAATGGGAATGAAGTTACAGTTAGATAAAAAAAAGAAATTCTATCTACTGAATGGTAGGTTGACCTACCATTTTAACAGTTGTTCATTTTATAATTCGAAAACTTGGTATAAATATTGTTGAGATATATTATACATAAATATAACAATAAATGACTGAATATATAATTTAACCTAAATAATTACTATAGCTTGTAAAATATCAACTATATCACGGCATCTTATAATATTACACTATTTATTCTTTATAGAATACAACTGACTTTACATATGCTCAAAATATAGATGAAAACTGGGCTATTTTCGAATATTTGTAGAGCCTACTATATCCATTTTAGTCTTTTATTCTTTAAACTGATTGATGCAGTTAAATTTTGAAAAGAGTGTTAGTTCAGAATCCTGTGGTGAATGGCTGATAGTTCTGAAATGGTTATACATAGCAGTTTTTTAAATTTAAAATAATTGATTGTAGATTAATTTAAAAAAATTGTGTTTCCATTATAATGAACTACAATTGGGCTTATAGCTGAATTATGTAATTTAATTGTAATTAAACTGAAATAGTTCATTTTAATTAGAAATATTTTCAGAGTTCTATTATGCAGAACAGTGCTATTCCGAGCATATTAAGTTAGAAAAATATCTCACTAATTAGACAATATTTAAACTCATGTAGTTTAAGTAAAAAAAAATCCTTAAATATTTTAATTACGAATATTCCATGGCAAGCATAAGAAATACATATTATTTCTACTGTCAAATATTTTAAGATCAATATAAAATTATTTCAATGGAAATAAAAATTTAAAATATTTAGGGCATTAAGATTTTAAAAATAAAAACATGTTGCTTAATTAAATTTGAGTAGACCATTGCATTTGCTCATTAAATGTGACAAAATCATACTAACATTATGTGCAACGATTTGTAAGATCATTAATCTTCAATGTCTTCACTGAAAAAGTCGAAACGAATAATAAAGAGAAATGATTGTTTAAGAATTATTCTAACTGGTAATCTTAAATAATTTCAACCTGAATGGTTTCAACCTTTACTTAAACTATTGGCCTTTGTTGTATATGATCAGTAGAAATTGTTGATCAGAAAAACAGTGCATTTAACGTTTTTTGTAAATTGACTTGAAAAAGGCTATTATTTTCAAGTGAAATTCATTTATATATATAATTTAGGCATTTACTATGACATTATCATAGCTGAAATGGTTTGTCTTTTCACCTGAATGTTATTTTTATTATGTAATATTTTAAAGGAATCTTTTAGCATCTAAAATTGATTCCCACACACTAAAAGCAAATTACAAGACATTAATATCAAACAATGCTAAAATCATGGGTACATTAACTTTCAATTTTTTTTTTTTTATTGTTATATCCTTCATGGCTTTTACTTAAATCAGTCATTCTCAAACATTCAACATTCTTTTTTCTTGTATGGAGCCCTGTTCCCATCTGATTTAAGTTGATATTAGGTTCATTATTTTAATGAGGCCATACCACCTTTTAGTCTCACTCTATACAGGTCATTTTTGGGAAGCCCACTCCAGAGCTAGACCCGAAACCAAGCTGCACATTTACAACATATGTGCAGGGAGGCCTAGGTCCAGCCCATTGGAGGTAGATCTGTGTAGACTAGGTATGCTCCACGGTTGGTGATTCAGTCTCTGAGAGCTCCAAGGATTCAGGTTGGTTTACTCTGTTGATCTTCCTGTGCAGTTCCTATCTCCTTAGGGCCCACAATCCTTCCCCCTATTCTTCTATAAGAGTCGTCAAGCTCCATCCACTGTTTGGCTCTGGATGTCTGTATCTGTCTGAGTCAGCTGCTGGTTAGAGCCTCTCAGAGGACAGCTTGCCCCTGTCTGTTCTCAGGCTGGAGGTTTAGATCCTGGGAGCTCTGGTTGAGAAAATAGGGAAAAGCCTTGATCACATGGGCACAGGGGAAAAGTTCCTGAACAGAACACCAATGGCATATGCTCTAAGATCAAGAATTGACAAATGGGATCTCATAAAACTGCAAAGCGTCTGTAAAGCAAAGGATACGGTCAACAGGACAAAGCGGAACCAACAGACTGGGAAAAGATCTTCACCAACCTTACATCTGATAGAGGGCTAATATCCAAGGTATACAAAGAACTGAAGAAACTAGATTCCAGACCATCAAATAACCCTATTAAAAAATGGGGTAGAGAGCTGAACAAAGAACTCTCAACTGTGGAAACTCGAATGATTGAGAAACATCTAAAGAAGTGTTCAGCATCCCTAGTCATCAGGGAAATGCAAATGAAAACAACACTGAGATTCCACCTCACACCAGTCAGATTGGCTAAGATCCAAAACACAGGTGACAGCAGATGTTGGCGAGGATGTGGAGAAAGAGGAACACTCCTCCATTGTTGGTGGGATTGCAAGCTGGTACAACCACTATGGAAAGCAGTCTGGCGATACCTCAGAAAATTGAACATAGTGTTACCTGAGGACCCAGCTATACCCCTCCTGGGTATATACCCAGAAGATATTTCAACATGCAACAGGGCCACATGCTCCACTATGTTTATAGCGGCCTTATTTATAATAGCCAGAAGCTGGAAAGAACCCAGATGTCCTTCAACAGAAGAATGGATACAGAAAATGTGGTATATTTACACAATGGAGTACTACTCAGCTATTAAAAATAATGAGCTCATGAAATTCTTAGACAAATGGATGGAGCTAGAAAATATCATCCTGAGTGAGATGACCCAATCACAAAAGAACACACATGGTATGCACTCACTGATAAGCGGATATTAGCCCCAAAACACACAATACTAAGATGCAACGCATAAACCTCATGAAACTCAAGAAGAAGGAGGAAGACCAAAGTGAGGGTGCTTTTGTCCTTTTAGATTCTAGTTTTTCATATTTGGTTGATGGAAAAATTGCTAGTTTCTTTCAGAAAACAATTTAGAGATAATTCCGTTCTTTTTCTCTTACCATGATTAATGATAATTAAATAAAAATACAAGAAGTAGTGTCTTTAGGCATTGAATAAATGGAATGCGATTATCTAAGAAAGAATAAAGTTGTGTGAAGTGGGCCTCACGTTTTTGAAGTTTTTCTGGGTTCATGGAATGTTCCTTTGCAGCATATCTGTCTCTTGTTAATTTGAGTCTCCATAAAGTAGAGCAAGGTGTGACTAGACTACCACACTTGTAGACAGGATACTGAGAAAAGTTGTGCAAGGGAGAAGGAACTTGAGAGGCACTGGGAATGCTCACTACATACTATGCATAGAAACTGGAATAGTTCCCAGTGCACATATACAAGGCCAGAGTCTGCTAAGTCTCAAAGAGAGCAATCACTGGAGAATTAAATCCAGAAGAAGACTACTGAAGACCAGGCAGTTCTTGAAGTTTAATCCTGATGAACCCGTGTGACTTTGTTGATCCCTTAAAAAAAAATTACTAGAGGCCCAAGAAAAGTCAAAATGTAAAAGTACTTAACCATTTTATGAGTTCAATATACCTAGAAATATGTAGAAAATAAAATTCCCCAAAATACTTACAGTTAGAAGCATAATATATTATGTGGGAATCCTGGTCTGGACATATGAACAAAGGGAAGTAAGTACTACAAAATGACAATTAAACACCATGTTCTGTCACATTACTCCTAGCAGACAAAGTAAAGCGGCCATCGAGTAATTGATAAAGAAGGTAGAATGTTATTTGGCAGTAGAAAAAAAAAAAGTCTGTCATTTCAGAAAACAGGAGTTTGGAGAGCATCATCTAAAAAAAAATAAAAAATAAGGCACAGAAAATGACTTTGCAATAAGATGCCCATCAACAAATTTGGGCAAAAATCACAAAATATACAAAATACAAAATATAAAATGAACCATTTCTACATGTTAATAAATATCATCTTGGCAATATAAAGTAAGCACAGAAAAAAATTCATAGTATAACAAGTTTATTTTACAAAAGGAAAAAAAAACTAAATTCAGAGGCTGGAGATGGATCAGTGACTAAGAGAATTGACGCTTTTGCAAGGACCATGGATTCAATTTTTAGCATCGATATGGCAGTTAACAACAATCTTTAATTTCAGTTCTAGGGCATGTGATACCCTCTTATGGCCACATCAGGAACTGCATAATTATGAGGGCACAGTCATACATGAAGGCCAAATACTCATACATACGATAAATAAAAAAAAAAAATAAAATAAAAAGAAATAAATAAATAGCATCCTCCAAATTTAAATACTTATTTTAAAAAAACAAGTATTTATCATAACCACAAAGACCACATGGTGTTTTGTGTGTTTCAGCTGTTTTCAAATAAAACATTTTAGTAAGTGTTAAATGTGAATTGCATATTTGCCCCTTAGGGCTATGATGCTTTGGTATAGTTTTCCCTATTGGAAACATTGTATAGCAATTCATAATGAAGTTCAGTCTTTCAACTACTTTTCTTTAGTAATCAACTCTGGATTTTTTGATTTTTTTATTTATTCATTTTACATCCTAATTGCTGCCCTCCTCCGTTTTTACACACACACACACACCACACACACACACACACACACACACACACACACACAGTCCGTCCCCATCTTCCCTCTCTTTCTCCTCTGAGAGGTGGAGGCTTCTCTGGGTATCCCCAACCCTGGCACATCAAGTCTCTGCGGGGCTAGGTACATCCTCTTCCTCTGAAGCCAGACAAGACAGGGCAGCTAGAAGATCATATCTTACAGACTGGGAACAGTGTTTGGGATAGCTCCTATTCCAGTTATTGGGGGCCCACATGAAGACCGAGCAGCACATATGCTACCTACATATGTGTGGGGGTTAGAGGTGGCTAGGGCCAGCCCTTGAGAGTCTGAGAGTCCCAAGGGTCCAGGTGAGTTGACTTTGTTGGTCTTCCTGCAGAGTTCTACCCTGCTTTGTAGTTGTAATTTTCATGTGTAGGACGACTCTCATAGAATTTTAGACCTTGTGACATATTTTACAAAAGTTGAAATTGAGAAGTTCACCCAGCATTATATTTTTTTTGTTGTATAATTTCCCATGAGATTTTGGTGGTTTTTTTTTTTTTTATTCTCCACATATAGGCACAATATTTTGCATTCAGGCACTGAG
This sequence comes from Mastomys natalensis, assembly GCA_021653895.1. Classification (NCBI taxonomy): domain Eukaryota; kingdom Metazoa; phylum Chordata; class Mammalia; order Rodentia; family Muridae; genus Mastomys; species Mastomys natalensis. Next base: position 1,389,164 of record JAJTUV010001058.1, read on the forward strand.
TAAATAAATGAAAAGCTATGTTTGTTTGTGTGTCTGTTTGTTGGCTTGCTTTGTTTTTTTCTTTTTTAAAAAAATTCAAATGTTTCCTTATAATGTTAGGATAATTGTCACCTTCCAATGGTGATAGTACTGTTTACACAGGTAGAGAGCAAATGTAGAAAGTGGATGTACATAGAGGGGCATACGGATCTGTGTAAAAAATGACCAGAGATGACAAAACATTTAAGCAACATTTTTCTAAGCAGAACTATCTCTGCTACATTAAATACACTCAAATCATTGATGTGGATGGGAAATCTGTATTTCAGGATTTCCACTAGAAACCACCTGTAATAAGGTCTCAGCTCATTGTTTAATTAAAGCAAAAAATAACATGCCATTGTGTGACAATCATTAAGCGAAGCCTTACAAATGACACATTTAACATTTCCATCACAGTGCACAGAGATCAGCCACTGAGGACTGTCACTAGAGAGAATGTTTGTAATCACACTTTTACTGTTCACTTCCAAATATTCGCTTCACTTTGCTTTTTCTTCAGAAGCATTCTTAGCATTATTAGATTATTTTAATTTTATCATGGATGCATTACCCAAAATCTCATTTTACTATTTCTAAATACTATTAGAAAAACTGGTTAAATACAATATCAGCGTTAACATTTACAGCTCAGATTTTGGACCCTTGCAATGTATATTCCATTTTAAAATGCACATACATACATGCATACATACATACATAATACATACATACATACATACATACATCATACACAGCATGCATGAAAAACAAGTCATAAATGAGTGTTGTAATCATAGTATCTTAAATTCAGTGTGGTAATGAGTGTGTGGGTAAGAGTGTGAATGACTATATGTGTAAGTGTGTTTTGAGTGTATGTATGATCATGTATGTGAGTGTGGTTTTTTGAAGTATTTTGCATATTTTTTGTGATATTCATTGTCTTCTGCCCCCATCTCCTGCCAGCTTTCCTTTCCTAATCAAAAAATTGATATGTTTTTTTTATTCCTGAATCATGAAGTCTAATTTGTGCCAACAATATATTCTTGGATGTGTGGCCTTTCACTGCTGGATGGTTGGCTTACCTGGGCTACTATACTCTTAGAAAAAAGAAATTTTTTTCTACCAGTTGCTATCCACAGCCAACAACTACTCTGTCAGGATCGGGAATTCTTTGTAAACTTTCCTCATTCATGCCGAGATTTTATCTGGCTCAAGCAAGTCTTGTGCATGCTGTCATAACCATAAAACTGTTGTGAGTTCATATGCACAGCTGCTTTGGGAAGTTTAGAAGACTAGAAGACACTGCTGGGTTTTTGTTGGGTCTTGTATGTTGGTTGGTTGATTGATTGGTTTACTCATCTTCTGCTGGTGTCTACACTTCTCAGTCCTAGTATTTGCAATAATCTGTGAGTCTTGAGGAAAGTGTGTAATGCAGACGTCACATTTATTCTCTGATCTTGTCCAGGTCTTGAGTTTTGTGCTGATCACCATCTACTATAGAAGCGTCTCCACAGAGGTTCAAGGGATGTACAAACCTATGTATGAGTCATTAAGAGTAAGTTCAATGCTATAAACAATTAGCAGAACACTGTTTTTCAGAACATAGGCACTGAAGTCAAATAGGTCACCAACTTACGCTCTACAACTTTCTAATTTAATGAACCTGGGAAGTTGTGAAATAGTCTGTGTATGGTTTAATCATGTACAAAGTGATACTAAAACAGTAATTGTTCAATGTAGTTGTGATGAAACCAAATGATATTAATAAATTTCAAACATTTAAAAACTGCCATGGCACACATCAATAATTGCTATAATGTTAATTTAAATTTTATGAATATTTTATATAGAAATATTTCAATACATTAAAACATAAATTTTATAATATATTTATTTGCTATTGATTATTTATTGTCATATTTTTATTCAACCAACACATATTGTATACTCTTTTTGTGTGCGGATTGTGTGCATATTTGGGTTTGTGTGTGTTGGTTTATGTAGGTGTGTCCATATACATGTATGAGTGTGTATGTGTATACATACACATCCAAGTGTGTACATGTGTATGAAGGCCAGAAGCAGATATTGGGTATCCTTTATTTATTATCCATGTTATATTTTGAAGCAATGATCCTCAGTATACTTGGTGATTAAATGCTCACCTACAGTGGCGAATCAATGAGCTGAACTGCCTGGTTACAATTCCTCTGCAAACATATTTAAGATGTACACCACCATTGCTTTTTATATTGATGCTATGAATCCAACCTCAGTTCATTATGTGGTAGCAGACATTTTAACAATTGACTTATCTTTCTTGCCTTTTGTACTGCTCAAAATATAAAACATTATTGTAAATGTGATCATGCATATATCATGTATTTGTATATAATATATGAATGTGTATGTGTGTAAGAAAATATGTTTCTACCATTAAATAACATAAAGTTGTATTGTCTGCTGTTGATTACTTATAATAGAGAAGCAGACAATTTTAATGAACTATGGAAAAGAGCAAAAAGTCCTGACATCGAGGTTGAAATCAAAGTACTAAGACATATATATTTGACATGTTGAATTCTGTCCTAGGGTTTCTATTGCTGAGATGAAACACCAATACCAAAGCAATTGAGGGAGAAAGGGTTTATTTGGCTTACACTTACAGATCACTGTTTGTTATGAAAAGAAGTCAGGACAGGAATTCAAACAGTCCTGCCTACAACCCTATCATATGGAGGCATTTCTTAATTGTGGTTTCCAAATCTTTGGTTACTTTACCATGTGTCAAGTGGATGCAAAACTATCCAGCACACTTCCCCACTTAACCTCTACCAAATCAACTGAGCAATAATATGATGAGTCCCCCATCTGAATGATACCCTACAATCTCATTCCTTGCAAAACATACTCAAAACTTATTCGGAAGTGTGAGTAGCATTAAATTTTAGATAGTCATTTGTTTCCTCTAAATTCCATCATTTTTTTTTCTGCTTTTAAAATCTTGTCATCTTAATATAACTGTAACATTTCTTATAACTATGCTGGAATAAATGCTTAATTTGTAGTAGTCTACTACCAAAGCTAGGCTTATTTTTCTTGTTTACTTCAATAAAGTTCTTAGTCATCAATCAAAATCTAGCTTCTATTTTCATGTATTGACAACTACTATCAAGTATATCTATCAACCCACAAAAGTAAGCATAACTCATTAAAGTATTGTTTGACAAGTATTAATTATATCCTATAAAATTGCTCTGTCTGTTCTCCTCAATGCTACATACATAAATGGACGGCATGATTTACATTCTTAGAACAGTCATGTTTAATTATTTGTTTGTTCCTATGGTATAGAGTTCGTGATATCATTTACTGCTATGGTTTTAAGGTGAAATGATTCTGAGAAGTACATATGATTAAATACTTGGTCCCTAGCTGGTGGTGCTCAGTTGGCAAGGAATGGAAACTTCTGGCTACAGGTTCTAGCTGATAGTCACAGGACCATAGTGTAACTAGGTGAAATCAGTGAAAATGTAATTCAAAATCAAGGGCTTTGATGCATGCTCAGCAGAGATGTTAAAAGACCAATTCATGTTACTGCTGCCGTATAAGTTACTCACTCCAACCACCACAGGCTCTACCATACCTTTCCCGTCATGAGGCTGACTAAAATTCCCTGAACTGTGTCTCCCAGAAATTTGTATTACTAAAAACATAATTAAAATACCTCCACATTCTACAAATAAAATTTGGTTGTTGTGTCTTTCTTTCACCCTGAGGACAAGCAGAAAGAATGGAAACAGGCAACCTCAGAAGATAAGAGGTGGGGGTACCATCTAGAATGTACCAGAGACTGGGAGGTGAGAGACTCTCAGGATTCAAAGGGAGGGACCTTAGATGAAGTACCCAACAGTGGACAGAGGGAACTTGTAGAGTCCACCTCCAGTAGAAAGACAGGGCAAGGTTACCATCTCACAGTCAAAAACATTGACTGACAAATGTTCCTGTCTGAAACAATTATAGGGTTAAATATGGAGAAGAGCCTGAGGAAAGAAGGTCCAGCGACAGGCCCAAATTGGGATCCAGCTCAAGGGGAGGCCTCAAGGCCTGTCACTAGTACTGATGCTATGGTGTGTTCTCTGAAAGGCCTAACAAGCAGCTGAAAGAGTAAGATGCAAATATTTGTACACAACCAATGGGCAGAAGCTGGTGACCCCTGTGATTGAATTAGGGAAAAGCTGGAAGAAGCTGAAAAGGAGGACACCCTATAGGAGGACTAGCACTCTCAACTAACCTAGACCCCTGAGATCACTCAGACACTGAGCCACCAACCAGGCAGCGTACAACAGCTTATATGAAGCCACTGACACATACACAGCTGAGGATTGCCTGGTCTGGATTCAGTGCAAGAAGATGCACCTAACTCTCAAGAGACATAAGGCCCCAGGAAGTGGGAAGATGTGGTTGGGTGGGAGCAAGGGTAGGAGAAGTGGGGGACATCTTCTTGGAGATAGGGGTGGGTTGGGGGAGGAGGTATGGGACGAGGAACAGTCAAGGGCAGACCAGGAAAGGCATAAAGACTGGATTATAAAAAGAGACTAAAGAATAATAAAAAGATTATTTTTTTCTAATAATCATTTCATCAGATATTTAAAATAGTTTACTCTCAATGTGTCTTGAACTTATTGTATAAAACTTACATATGTTATTTGAGGCAAAAATGTTAAATATGACACTCAAACAAAAATCTTGCATTAGCTTATTGATATAACAGACTCTAAAATAGAGATCATTGTAATTACCACAGGAGGAATGAGGTGATCTTCTGTCACTTCCAACATGAAGGGAAGAAACAATAGTTGCAGAGGGCACATGTTTTCATTTTGGAATCTAGTATAGACTTATTCCTTTAAATATGTGGCTCACCTAGCCTTATTGCCTTATTCTAATTTTGATTACACACAAGACAATTACTATATAATGTCAAGTTTCACTTGATTATTTGAATGTACCATTGGAAGCTTTATGCAGTGTATTAAATTTCACCTTGAAAGATGAAGATTTTTTTTTCATTATCAGCAATGTAGAGTAAAATAAACAGCACTAGTTTTTGTCTCTTAAATCTTTTTATGATGCTGGTGTGTACAAAATGATGACTTCAGAGGAAGAGGGATTAAAATTCAACTCTTTTCCAGTGCTAGGTTAAATATATGTTTATGATAATTGCAAAGAAGTCATGAAAAAGCAATGTTGTTTACAAATCCCCAGGGTTCTCAAAATAGGCCACTGAAGTAACTAAAAGATACTGGAGAGAGAAGATAGGAAGCTAATTTCCTTCAGTCGTTTACAGAAAATATCTAGGAAGGACATGTCGAAAATTGCTTGTGTGTGTGTTGTGTGTGTGTGTGTGTGTGTATGTCTGTGTGTGTCTTTGTCTGCAGGCATGTGTGTGTGCATGAGTGCATGTATGTGTGTGTGCATGTGTGTGTGTGTGTGTTTCTCCCTCTGCCAAAATTATTAGGTCTTGTCTTAATGAATTAATTTATCTGTCTTTTCCACTATATTTTTATGTCATTAATGAGCAGTATTATAAATATAAAATGGAGCCTAGGTCTTAGTTTGTAAAATGACATATATGTATGAGAATAATAAAACTAGTAGATAGAAAATATGATGAGGAGATATGAAAGAAGTAGAAGCTTAGAACATGAAGGGAATTTTAAAGCTTTGGCTATTCCTGACAACCCTAACAGCAACAATTTCTTCATAATGTATTGTAACATTCCTTTCTTGGCAACATTTACCATGTAGTGAGTATTAACTCTTGGTCTCATACTGATGTCAGCTTGTTGTAAGTAAATCCTGACAGAAATTGGTACATGAGTATCAACTTATCCCTTTAACCCCACAAATGTTAAAATTGGCATGAAGTAATTGAGCCATTACATGATTTAAAATGTAGCTGCAATTTCGATTTAGAGAAGTTTGCCCATGTGAACATAATTTTAGATTGCAAAAATATTCTGCAATTTTATCCTTGCAAATCAAAAAGCAGTTACTCACATGCCATTTATAAGTCTGTTTGACAAAACAGATGTTTGACTGGAGTCATGCCTGTCACACAGATGGTCCAGCCTGAGGTTGATTTCCATTGCTCTTGTCTCCTTTGTCTAACCAGGGCTTTACAATGGTTCACTTGAACTTGACCTAGACACAAGTGGCTTTTTGAAACAACATACTTCTTTGTGCACTGTTCTTGTATTGTCTTGTTTAAATATAAAACATGCCTTTGCAGGAAGAAGCAACTTGTAGCACCAAGATAGCATGATTGTTTTTGCTGAGGAGTTGAGATCTTAAAAAACTCTCTGAAAAATTGTGCTTTTGTCTTTATACTCTGTAAATATATGATAAAAATTGTATATATTCAAATATAAAATTTAACAACTGTACCATGGAATGTACTATCAAAATTATTCTCTGATTGTTTTTTCCCAATTTCATTATATTTGTCTATAATAAATTAATTAATGAACATCATTCTGTAACTTGGACACCTTAGATCTCTCAGACACTGGATCACCAACCAGGTAGAATACACCAGCTGATATGAGGCCCCCAACACATATATAGCAGAAGATTGCTGATTCTGGCTTCAGTCAGAGAAGATTCACCTAACCCTTAAGAGACTGGAGGCCCCAGGGAGTTTAGAGGTCTGGTGGGGTGATGGTGGGGTGGGGACATCCTTGTGGAGACAAGGGTTCAGGGAGGATGGTATGTGATGTGGAACAGTCGGAGGGTGGACCAGGAGGGGAATAAAATCTGTAGTGTAAAAGAAAAGAAAAAATAATAGTTAAAAATGAAAAGAAAAACATTACTGCATTTGTTTTAAAATAAGCAAAGTGAAGTTCAATTCTTTTTCTTATTATATTTGCATAATATATATACATGTATATATATATGTATATACATATACACATTTTATATGAATCTTACATATTTTATTATCTTTATTTTCTTCCTTAAATACAGGGACAATAAAATCAATAATAAAGAAAAATAAACAATACAGCTGAATACTTGAAGATCTGAAGTCCTCTATAAGAAAAGTAAGCACTACGAGACTACTTTACTAATTACTTTTGAAAACAAGGGTAATAGAGGGACTGAGAAGATGGCTCAGGAGCTACGAGCACTTGTGGCAGAGGAACTATGTTGTTTACCCTAGCACCTACACAGCGATGATAACTTAACTTCAGGGCCAACAACAGCTGTTGCTGTTCTGCAAGGATACCAGACACACCAATAAACACATATACACATGCAGAAAAATACTCATACACATAAGAAAACAATGTTAAAGAACAAGGCTAACGTCAAATCACAAAGACAATAGGTGGTGACCATGGAACTATGTTCCCAAGATCTGAATTTACTTCAACAGATATAATGGTGGTGAGGACTCAAGGGACACATGCCACTACTTTAACTCATAGACATTACATATATTGTCACGATAGATCAAAGCTGGAGGGGAAAGTTAGAGCTAACAATGGGGGAAGTTCACCCATACTGATTAGTGCTCATGGTACTAGAAGGTACTCTGCATGCTAACAAATTGAAGGATAAATTCCAACCCAGCTACAATCCCTTCCTTCATTCTACAACGTTGACTTGCCTAAGAGATACGTTGTTACTATAGTGACATAAAGCTTCTGGGTAACCAATCAATATTTGATTTGATTTAAGGCCCACTGGATCAGATGAAACCTTTTCTGACATACACTACTTGGCTGTATTGGCAACACAAAACAAACTCAACAACTTCTTTGGAGTTTGTCTCATAATATTGTATCAGAACATTGTTTCATTTGTTTTCTTTTGGTTTTAATAGAGTTTTTTGTATGGTTGTTTGTTTGTTTTTTTAAACTAACAGGTCTGTTTAGGATATACTATGAGTTCGAGTTTTGTCCATTTTTGGGGGGGATCCCCATTATGTGTTTCTCATACTTTCTCTATGGATCTTTTTCTTCTAATCTTTCTAGTAGTCTTATCTCATTATTATAGTTTGCTTTTTTCATTCACTTTGTTTTATTTTATTGCCATTCCTGTTTGTTAGATACCTGTTTTGTTTTTTTTTTTTTTTTTCTAAAGAAGGACAGGTTTTGGATGATGGAAATGTGGGAAAAACTGGGAAAAGTTGAAGTCTTGGACTAGGGAAAACTATAATCATTATGTATTGAACAGAAAAATCCATTTTTCATTAAGAAAACCCAGAATGACAAAGAGAGAAAGAAAAATGAACATGACTCAAATTTCCAAATTGTATTGCTGTGAGTAGACAATGAAGCATCCTGAGAAAATTTGTATTTTTATATCATCTGTGTTCACCAACCATTTTCTCAATTTTAACCCTTTTAACACAATGAGTTTTTCAAATCATGCTATTGCTTTATCTCTCCCAAATCTCTTTTTGAATTAGCAATTGATATTATAAACTAAATTATAGTTGCTATTCTTTCTATTTTGAAAAATTTACTTTTCCTTCTTAAGGAAACACCTATCATTAGCTAATCAATGATCTATTGACTGTGCAGTTACATATTTAATCTGCACACTCTCTATATTTAATAGCAACCTTACCATACCCTCATATTTGTAAGTATATGACTCTGGCAAATAATAAAAGTTTTAAAAGAATCTTGACATATGCTAACATGATACCATTCTCAAATAATATGATGAAATGTACATTAAATTTACATTAAAAATCTAGCACTTAAATTCAATTCCTTGAAAGAATTGGGATGAATCCATGAAAATTCTTCAGTTTATACTGATATGACTGATTATGCCTTCTGTACGATGTCTTAGTTGATGGACATATTAGTTGAATTCCAAAGAAACTGAAGGGAAGTATCTAAATCAAGATCTCATTGCAGGTATTTAGTATGCTATGGTGTACTTTCTCCAAGGACTCCAGCCATTAAACATTACAATATAATATCCACAACATTTTCTTCCTTCCTTGTATATTCAGTATTCAAAGGTTTAAATTCTCCCAAAGTAATTTCAGTAAATAATTCAGCCACTCAAAGAATTTAACCAATCCTGTAACCTTCATATGTAATTGTATCTGTTTTATTAATGGTTGGATAACATCAGTGATACATAAGATCTTTTTGATGATGAAAAAATTAGTAAACAGTAGAATTTGACTATCAATATTAGCAATTTCTCTCAGTTATCTTTAAGAAGTCATATTTATCATTTAAGTTTTATTTGAAACACTATACTCTCTAATGATAAAATTTTATGAGAGTGAATCTACTGTTTAGGTATACAAATTTCAGAAACTGTTTTGAAAGAAGGTTTTGTTTATAAATATGTTGAAAAATACTTTGTTTCCTAATTTCTTAATATTCACAGTTTATGGTTCTTTAGATGATATATGTAACATGTTGTCTTAAATGGGTAAAAAAAAAAAAGAAAAAAAAAACTAAGTTTTTTGTTCTTGACTGTGATGGTATTTTTCTCCTAAGACTATTAGAAATGTAATCATTAATTATAATATATAACTATAGGTATATAGAGTAATAAAACACCAGGAAGGAGAGAGAAAGAAATGAATGAGGGGTTAATAATAGTCTTTTGACAAAACTTACCTATCCATAACCAGAGTAAAAAGTTACTACAAGGCTACATACAGAAAAACAGGCTATTTTATTATCGAGTAGTGAGCAATTCATGAGCCCTGAAGTGGTTTGGTTAGTACAGTGGCTCCTCAATTGAACCACAGTGGAGCTGGCCAGAATACAAAATAACAGCTACATGTACTGTATAGGCTAAATGAAAGCAGATAATTATACGTGCATAGAATTGACACTAAGCAAGGACATGAGATGTGTAGCACTATGCGAGGTGGAAAGATGGTTTTGTATCTCAGATGTCTCAATGGAATGAGTTTCATTTGACGTTAGGACTTTTAAGAACATTTTTTGTATGAAATATTCCATTAGTATGTAGACTTGAAATAGACATTTTGTTCCTTTAAACATAAACTTTAAAATGATGTCTACCACATATATTTAACTTCAAAAACTGCAGTTATATTCTGTGTTCATAACGATTGTAGTAAATGATAAGCTGTTTCCCTAGTGATGTAGACATATTGGCAAAATATATAGCAAAACTAATCTGAGCTCATAAAATATTATAATAACTTTACTTTGGCCATTCATAGAAAGTGCATTGAAATTATAAATGGCTGCTGTAGACTTTAAAAATAAAAAGTAAACTTCAGATATATCAGAAAGAGTATATTAGTTCCCAAAACTGCTTATAACTTCTATTGTCCAACAATTTTGTGCTTTATTCATAGTCAGTCCAAGAAAGACCACTTGTACTGGTTACATACAACTATAAATTACATATGGTTCCATCTAATACAAATTGTTGTGTTTTAATTTCCACATCTATATTTTTGGTCATTTGTCTGGGCTTCATACCATGTGCAGACAAGGCTTGACTGCTGAGTTTACTACTGGGACTATCATATTGAGAATGGTGCCTACTACAGAGAAGAAAATCATCAAAGCACTGTTGAACTGAGTTAACTGTCTACACAAAAGCATTTCTGTGGGAGGTGGAGATAATGGGTTCTGGGTCCTTTGGTTTCTGATGCTTGCAGCTAATACACGGTTAGACATTAAAGACAAGCAGAATTGCTAGTGAAGGCCTTTTTTAAAGAGTTTGTCTCTCTAACCAGATGTTTGAAAATTGCCTAAAGCAGGTGCTGAATAGAAAATGATAACATCTGTTGACTCAATTAGAGTAAGTTTAAGATCATTTAACATCTTTGAACCTCAGTTTCAATCAACTCTTACAGATTTGTGAGATGGGAGAAAACAATCTATAAGGTCCCTTTAAGTTTTAAAATTCTATCATTTTTAATACCTTATTTCTTCTAGACGATAATTAGATTTATTCATATAATCTTCAATTTATATGATAGACTGAGAAATATTCTATGTGAACCTAAGATAGATGTCATTAGAATCATACAGTTATGAGTTTAGATACTTTTAGTTTCACATCCAGAAAATTTAATGCAAGAATTCTCTACATTAAAAAACGTATGAAATAGAAAAACACAAAAGTATTGAGCACTCTCACAAATGAGATATTACTGTTTCCACCATTTTCAACACATTTCATTTAAATAACTTACACTACGCTGAACATCACACAGTTTTCTAAGTACCGATTCCCTACTGGTTTGGCTCTAATACTGATCCTTAGTTTGTTTCTAATAGCCTTTTCCTTATTTGAAATTCTCACATGTTTGAAAATTGCTATTCATTTATGATAATTTCTCTAAAATCCCTATTTATACCCTTAAGAAAAGTGTTCTCTGCTATCTTAATATTTTATATCTATTGAATTTAAAATAATCTTAATTTTATGATTTAGTTTGCAAGTGACTCCTTAACCCATGGTATCTATCTTCATTTATAAAGATGTAACTATATAAAATTGCAAAGTTACAAATAGGTATATTTCAGTTCCATTTTATTTAAAATGTTTAACATATATTAATATACATATTTGTCCATAAAGATATACAAGTTTCATGTATTAATATATTATTTTAATTAATGCATTTTCATATAAATTTATCAGTTTCATCATTCTTTTTTATACAAAATAAATTATAAAATTATATTTGCTGGTCGTTGGAAATATTGTATCATCATACACACAGTTCCAAAACCATAGTGCCAATTTACATGATGACAATTATAACTATATATTACTACAGATGTTAGAATATTTGTTTGCCAATATCCTTACTACAAAACTGCATTTGAACTGTATTCCTGTAGAAGTATTTGTATGCAAAATTTAGATTGGTTTCTTTGTTTCAGCCAATGTCAATTTAAACTTCAATTTGCTAGCAGAATTTATCTCTGGAGTCTTTTCATTCACTTGAACAGTTACTGAGAACAGCATGGACTAGACAAAATACAAAGACAAGTGAAATAATTTCCTTCGTAAGGAAGAGAAAAATTTGGATGCACTCATGTTGCCTGTATGACTCGTAGCTAACTATTTTTATTCTCAGTTCAGAATACAACCTAGGGAATACTACTGCTGACAGTGGGGTGCTCTTCACACACGAATTAACAAGTGAGATGTTTCCCCACATGAATATCCAAAGGCCAATATTGGTCTAATGATTTCAAAACGTAAACTATCTTTCCGTGTGATTCCAAATTATGCAAAATTAAGACTCAAAACTAGCCATTGTAATCTACCTTTTGTCAATTTGAAACACAAACATATCATTTTAAAGCATACCTTTCTATTTTTGCCACCAAGGCCACAAGTTCATCTTAAAATGAAAAGTTTATCTTAAACATTTATGCATATAATGTTAACATATCTAAAACATTTATGTATATATATGTATATTGTTCTATGCATATATGTACATTTATATACATATGTGATATTATATGTGCATATTATGTATATATGTATTTGGACATATTATATACATGTATGTATTTTATGAATATATGTATCTTATATGTATATATGTATATTATATGTACAGGTATATGTAATATGAATATGTATGTATACACACATACATATATATAAGTAAACAAACACATACACATACATATGCATATATAAATTTGGAAAACCCAATACTTTAAAATCCAAATCATTGATGTGCACTTATTGATTACATATAAGTGTCTGAAAACAAAAAATGAAAAAAGGAGATAATGTGATTATATAATAATCTAAGAATTTTTTTTTAAATTTCAAGGTGTCTTAATTGTGTAAATTTTGTAAATAGTGTTACTAAAAAACATATAAATGAAAAAAAAAAAAAAACCCCACAGTTCTGTAGTGTAACTGGAATCCTCCTGTAGCTGACTGTCCTATATCTGGGAATGACTCATATCTGGATTCAAAAAGGCCTGTGCAGTCTCATTTTTCTAGCTCTGCCTACTGCAGAGCTTAGAGTTTCCCTCATAAGTCAAATCTATTCCATATATACAACTCTCCTTGGCAGATGGCTCACAGTCTTGGTGTTTACTGTATCATGTCGTCTCTCATGCATTTGTGGCTTTGCCTTTACCAGCATGCATCTCGTACAGGGACTCTTAAAATACTACAAGGTGCCAATCTTTAGTTGTACATCTAATCCTCTCATTCTTGTATTTTTATGTGTTCAGAACGAGTAACACATGACGGTGCTTATACATTGCTGAGGTGTAGCTCACGATATAGTCTAGCCCATTTACAAACAACTTGTATATACTGACCTGAGGCTAGAAGTTCATGTTGTATGGGTGAAGCTCAGATTTCACCTCAGTGGTATTGATCTCTTTGACAATCACAGCACTTTCTTCAGTCCTATCATGGTCAGAACTTAGGGCTGCTTTGTCAAATATTATATGAATAATCCTTCGTTTCATATAAAAAAAAAAAACTTTGCCTCCCCTGAAACCTTATAAGCCAAGTCTGAACCATTTTTCTCAGAGTTCTTATTTTTCAAGTTTCTACTACAATGGGTCATTAAACTCTGAATACTTAATAGCTTTTTCAGCTGAAAGTTTCAAACTCTTCCAAAGACTCAAAAAACGAAATGGCCTGGTTCATCCCAGTCACACACCCTTGTCATGGAACTGATTTCCATGTTAGTTTCATATTTACTTCTGTGTCAAATATGCTTAGAGAAGACATCATAGCACAGAAAAGTTTCTATTTGGCTTACAATTTCAAGATATGTTCTAATGTTTTTGGAAATCAGTTCAGGAACTCAGCCCTTCACATCCACAGTCATGAGCAGAGAGAAAAATGAGAGTATCAATGCTGTCAAATTTCATCTTTAGGAATTTTCCACCTTTATACAAAGTTCAGAGCACATACTATGGAATGGTGCCACACAAAATAGACTGTGCCTTACACTAATTAACAAGAAAATCCCTCACAAATGAACCCACAGCCCAACCTGATCTAGACAGTTTATTCAATGAAATGCTCTACTCAAGTGATTCTTGATTTTTGCAAGTTGACATTTAACCACTAGTAAATGAAAATTTAGTTTCTTCCAGAGGAGTGTCTCTGGGGAAACGAATGACTTAAAAGTAGGCCACATGCCCAGCAGAATAGAGGGCCAACACAAATGAACTCGATGGCGTTTTTGGAGGTAACTTGTCGCAAACACAAGGCTATCAATTTTTTCAAATTTCAACTTATTATTGACATATATTCAATTAATACATAATATGTGTATTTATGTATCACACACATACTTACATACACATATATGTGAATTTTTATAATCATATATTTTCACATATATATTCATATATATGATTATAAATATTCACATATATCAGGGCAGTGTATGTGACAATATATAAACATATATTCTTTTTTAAATCTACTAATCACTTGTGTATGTGTTATGGCTTTCAGTTTAGTGTTTTTGGATTCCTGACTGTATGAATAAAAGGGTCTCTGTCTCTTGTGCCTTTTCTTGGGCTCTTTTTCTTCTGTTTGTTTCTTTTGTCTAACTCTGTTGTGTTAGGTTTTAATTATTTTATTAGTATCTCTTAGAAGCCTGTTTGTTTTCTCATAAGAAAAAATAAAGAGATCCAGATGGAAGGAGAGGTAGTGAGGAACTCAGAGGAGGGGAGGGAAACAGTAATCAGAATATAATATGTGAGGGAAAAATCTATATTCAATAAAAAAATTGACATTTAACACTAACTATCATTGTCAAAGATATCAATAATGATACTATTAATGGTAATACTGTATTTACTTGAAAGTATACATGAATTATCCTGATTGTCACTGAACATCATAATAAAAAATGAAAACTAAATAAACCTAAAATGAGGCCTAATATACTCATTTTCAGTAAAGGGTCATGTAATGATAATGCTGCAAAGTCTGCGGGGCCCATTTAAAATAACAAACATAGCACAGATTGTCAATAAATTTAAGTGTGAACATGTGAAGTTTGCATCTCTAATCTGGTTAAAAAATTTACTACTTATCAAATCCTTTTCATCCGTGGAATAGGAGGACTGTTCAGTGAGATGGAGAATAACATTGAGGGTAGTATATCACCTGGCCTTCACTATGGTCTTTGGTCATCCATAAGTTACATTCATTGGCTCATTGGCTGGTTTACACATATTACTCTTATAAAAAAAAAAAATGAACCCAACTGAAAAGAGAAACTCCCTGAGTGATTTTATTGTAGGTGTTCCTCCCATAAATGTGTTTCCAACTGCAACAGATTTAATGTTTCATAACATTATGCTTTTATGTAAGGGGAACATTTCATTTTCATCTTTCTATTTTCTGCCTTAGAAATATTTTTTAAAGTTAAAGAAAAATTAGACTATGAATCTCCAGGTAGTTAAGATGCAAAATATACTGATTAAGACTCACAGATTTTAAATTTATTTTTTCTGTAATATCTGAAGCCCAACTTCATGTTTTAATAAGACAAATTTTATTTATCTCATTAAATTTGTAATATCTAATATTATAAGACATATAGACAAATCATAATATATAAGATATATAGATGTAAGAATTAATAAGTAAGTCAGTTGTGCTTGAATATAATAACTTTGGAAAGTTTAATATACAAAGAATAAACGAATTACACTTTAGGAAATAAACCTGAAAAGCTATACTTATCAAATAAAGAAAATACACAATAAAATATGGAAAACTTTTTAAAGTTATAATACTTATTGATAAATGATAATATTTTTCTGGAATCTGTACAAATTGAGAGCATATATGCAAATATCAACAAAAATAGAACTATAAAAGAAAAGGTAAGTAATTGTAAAAGCCATGATCATTTTCTTTATTACAAGGATTAGTGCTATAGTCCAAGGTGCCTGACAGTCATTTTTTATATATATATATATATATATATATATATATATATATATATATCAACAGCTTGATGTATATCAGTGTTCCATAGAGTACTGCGTTTGAGAGTGTTTGCTCCACAAAACCTTTATTATCACTAAAACAAATCAAGAACTTAAAAAGGCATAAATCTTGTAGACTAAAGAGGCTGCTTATCATCTACTGTTTACAGTACACAGACACCACTTTTGTATCATAAAAAAACAGATAACAATTGTACTAAGAGCGGTTTCAGGATTTTCTTTACTAGTTCCCTACAAGGTAAAGGGAAGAGGTAAAGTTACTACCTTAAACTAGATATTTTGATTTCCTTAAAAATCACAAGAAGCTTTATAGTTAGTAATAAATATATCTTGTCTTTTAACAAAATATTTACTATTGTCTCTTTTTTGAAATATTTTACCTTAACTATTTTCCTTGAAAATAAAGTTCAGAAAGAAGACAGTTAACTCAACACCTTGGATCGCATACAGAAGTCTGAGCGACTTGTGAAGAATCACCTCATCGCATTAGCCACGTCTCATTGTCAGGATACCTTGGCTTCTGGAGAATTTTCCCTCGAGTGCACTGTTAGTCAACCCATCAAATTAATCTTAGTGACAGACACTGGCATCAGATCTATTCAATGTGTGCCATGTAGAATTTAATTAAGGTGACAACAAAGGACTCTAAGCAGAAGGATGCTGTCAAGTTACAGAATTGATAGGAGTCATGCTTGTTAGAAGCCCAGATGAGCAAAGATGCTTAAGCATCATGACCTTGCAACAGGCATCATTCTCCTCACAAGGTGTGACTAGAAGTAGCAGCATTCATGGGAGACAAGACCTGTATGACTAGACTCCTTTCCTCTCTTCCTCATTCACAAGATAAAATTCATTGTCTTCAAGTATACATTCCTACATTCGTAATTTTCAGACAACAAAATGTGTCAGAAGAAATTAATAAGAGTACATATCAAAATATTAATTTATATTGTTTATATTTTTCTTCCAAATACCTTCTGTGACTTCTCCATTCCAATAATTAGTATTTTTGAGTTCTTCTATGAAATATTACTAAAAAGAAAATATATTATTGATAGATAGATGATAGATAGATAGGTAGATAGAGATATTAATACTTTTCTTAACTTGAAACAAACATGCTAAACAAACAACAAAGCATTCTCCTACCAATCCTGAGAAAATGTAGAAAAAAAGCAAAGTTAGTGTTTGCCTCAATAAAATCTGATAGAAAAACAAAAATAATTTTCCATTTTTATGTGAGTCTCATGTATGTCTTATATATGTGTGTCAGTGTTCTAGTGTATTCTAAGAATAATCTTGGTAAATGCAGTCTATGGTGACATCTATATGATATACTAAAAACAAAACAATGTAAAATGCAAATGTCTTTAGTACAGAAGGCCACATTGCAAAATCGAGGTGAATAGGTTTTCATAAAGGAAAACATTTAAAAATCTTACAGTAAGATAGACTTTACAGAAAACACTAAGTACTAGAAATTTCAAAGAATAATTATCACTTCAAAAAGAAGAAAACAATTTAAGTGGGGGGTGTTCACTGCTGTCCTTTGACCAACATCACTGACATTTTCACAAAATGTCATGTGCTGGCATCAGAAAAGAGATGCTTTGCTGTTTCCTGTCTAGATGTGCAGTGAATACTAGATTTGGAATGCTAGAATAAATGTCTATATTAAGATTAAGAAGCATATATACTGAAGATTAATATCATTTTGTCTTATAAACTATTTCAACTTATCAACAAAGTTCAGGAATTGTATTATGAAATTAAAATGAAAACTTGTTTTAAAATATAGTAGGAATAATTATTGCAACTGAATGACGAGTGAAAATTTCCTAGAAAGTTCTGCAGTATTTAATGTGAAGACACATTTTAGAGTCCTTTTTGCTTTTAAGAAAAATGTCATAATTCATTCATGTTTGAGCACAATGAATAAGATAAAATTACAAGAGTAGATTGAATATTAGATTGCTATTTTTGTTGAAATGTATCGGGTATCAACCTCAAATTAAAGAAACCATTTAATATTTTCAATGTATGTGATATAAACTATGCACTCTAAACTCTCATTTTGGCTTTTCTGATAACATTCAAAAATTTAAATTGCTATTGTCAGCTTTCAGAGTAGCTGAAGTTCACTGATCTGAAAAACACATATTGTATGTCACAGTAAACTCCAAAATAAGGCTGCAATTAAACTGTTGCCAGTATCCATTGTATCATCATGAATATTTCTCTAATGTAAAATTACAATTTTAAACTTAGATGAGACTTTTTGCATTGTTAATTATACTTTTTAAAAACTTATTTATTTACATTCCAGCCAATGCCCCACTCCTGGTCTCCTTTCCCACAGTTCTTCACTCATTCCTCTTCCCCCTTGCCTCTGAGAAGGTCCAATCCCACTAGGCCTCCCTCTTTCCCTGGTGCCTCAAATCTCTACAGGACTGGGGCATCTTCTCCCACTGAGGCCAGACCAGGCAGTCTTCTGCTATATATGTGTTAGGGGCTTCGGACCAACTGGTTTATGATCCTGGTTGGTGGCTCAGTCTCT
Source organism: Mastomys natalensis (assembly GCA_021653895.1). NCBI lineage: Eukaryota > Metazoa > Chordata > Mammalia > Rodentia > Muridae > Mastomys > Mastomys natalensis. The sequence goes on from JAJTUV010001058.1 coordinate 1,407,752, forward strand.
GGGAGCTCCCTGGGGTCTGGGTTAGTTGAGACTGCTGGTCTTCCTATGTGGTCACTCTCCCACTACGGCTTCTTCAATCCTTCCCCTAATTCAATCATAGAAGTCCCAACTTCAGTCCAATGGTTGGGTGTAAGTACCTGAATCTGTCTTAGTCAGTTGCTCATAGGGCCTCTCAGGACAGTCATGCTAGGCTCCTGTCTGTAAGCACATAGTAGCATCAGTAATAGTGTCAGTCCTTGTGATCCATCAGATGGATCCCAATTTGGGCCGGTGATTGGACTGCTTTTCCTTTAGTCTCTTCTCCATTTTTGACCCTGTAATTCTGTTAGACAGGAAACATTCTGGGTCTTGAATTTTTAAGGACTATTAATTAAATTTTGGGCATATATAACATAGATATATGTAATACAGCTCATGTGTTCAATACTTAGATGTGAGATCTTTAAATGCATATTTTTTCTAATACCAAGGAGTTAAATTCTATTATGCAAGAGGCATATTTTTTTTTCTACTCTGAATAAAAACTACTGGCAAATAAACTGTACCTAAAATATAATATCTACTTCTAGTTATTTCAGTTAATGTATACTACTAGGTCGTAATTGTTTCAAAGATAGAGTAACCAAGGAGTATATTGCTTCTTACAGATTGAATTTTTACAACTACTCTAATGGGTCAGTGGCTTGCGTGTGGGCATGGGTCCAGTTGGGCTGAGTTTTGGGTCCTGTTTATGATGCCCCAGGCGGCTCAGGGAGGCAGAAGCGTGGGAATTTGACTGAGTTCACTCCCAAACAGTGCTGGGTGGAAGCTGGGCTAGGGGAAGTCACTGAGTTCCATTCCGGGTGTGGTGAGATCCCAGTCTGAGGTCCCACAGGGGCAGAATTCTTGGGTTGGGGGGTCTCTGGACTGAGGCAGCTAGTCAGAGACCAGCTTGTCTCAGCCCTTGGGCTACCACTAGCTAGCCGTTGGGAGACTGCAGAAGGACTGAGACGAGGCGCCCCCGGGGTGGATGAGACTCTTGGTCACTGTGACTCACTTGGCTGGGTCAAGGCTTTCTCGACTAGCTTGCTCCATGGTGGCTCGAATGCAGAGAAATACTCCAGCAGCAGATTAGGTGGCTGTTCATTGGTTGAAGCTCCCTTCTATGGTTTTCCATGGAGGGCCTCAAAGCCAAGAGGAAGTCCATGGTTTTAAAAGGTTTATTGTCATGGCAGAAAGTGGATTAAGCTGTACCCATGTCCTCAGGGTGGGCCTGATATTAAATACTTTTTGTGAGTAGGAGGAGGGTCTGGAAGGAATGCTTAATTGACTATGCCCTCTGGCCTTTAAGTATCTCATTAATATGGAGATCTTTTGAGGTTCTGCAACCTGTAGTTAAGCCCTCTACCTGTGTTACTTGTGCTATGTGACCTAAGGCCACAAACCTTTTTTGGTAGGGGCTATGGATGGCTGACACTAAGTGAAAGGAACCAGGGCCCAGGAGCAAGGCTGAACTCCTATTATTCCTTTAAGGTACCCAGGGTTCAAGGCCTGCGCTTGACCAAGTACCCAGCTGCCATTCACAGCCCACTGCCCCACATACTATGAATTTTGTACTGTATTCAAAGAGTTGAAATTCTCTGCACAATTAAAGATAAATTTTCTAAAACCTAGAGTAAAGATCTATTAATTCGAAAATTTATCTTAATTTCAAAATGTATTGTTAATTTTTGTTCTAATTTTCAAATTCCTTAGAAAAAAATTTAAAGTTATTATTTGCAAATACTGACCCCTGTGGTTGAATTAGGGAAAGGCTGGAAGAAGCTGAGGAGGAGGGCAACCCTTTAGGAGGACCAGCAGTCTTAATTAATCTGAACCCCCAAGATCTCTCAAACACTGGACCACCAAAAAGGCAGCATACACTAGCTGATATGAGGCCCCAACACATATACAGCAAAGGACTGCCAGGTCTGAGTTCAATCAGAGATGATGTACCTAACCCTCAAGAGATTGGAGGCCCCAGGGAGTTTAGAGATCAGGTGGGGTAGGGATTGGGGGTAGGGGGTAGAAACATCCTCATGACAACAGGGGATGAGGAGGAGGTATGGGATGTGGAACAGTTGGAGGGTGGACAGGGAGGGGGAAATAAAATCTGGAGTGTAAAAACAACAACAACAAATATATATACATACATATACATCATATCATATTCATATACATATACACATATACATGAAAGAAAGAAAAAGATATATTATGTGACCTATGGCTGATGGCTGATGAAAAAAAGTAACTTAATTTGATCCAAAAATTCACAAATCTGATCAAATCCCTCCCTGTAGGGCTCAGGGAATAGTAGGCAGAAAGAATGTAAGAGCCAGATGAGACGGAGGACACCATAAAACAATGCTCCTTGAATCAACACAAACAGCTTAGGTGAACTCATAGACTGAGCCATCATGCACAAATCCTTTCCTAACCCTACACTAGCTCCCTTTTGTTATCCTATAACTTCCAGGTAAGAGTTTTGAATAGGATTCCTGAGTGTGCAAATGATTGTTTATCTGATTCCTGTACCTCCTTTGGGAATTTTCTCCCCTTCTTTTTTTTTTTTTTTTTGTTTTGTTTTTTCAATTCTGAGTGTTAGTTTTGTTTTCTCTTTTATCTTATAATCAAAAGATAAGAAGAAAACGTTTTCATAATGTTATGAACATATAATAAAATCCATACATTCTATAACTCAGCAGTTTTAAAATATTAAGAAATAGATTGATTAGTGCTTTTAATATTGGTTCATATTTCTCTATTTTTAAAGAAATTACTATTTGGTGTTTTGGGGGTTTTGTTGTTTAGTTTTGTGTTGGTTTTGTTCTGATTTTTGTTTTGTTTGGTTTTGCTTTGTTTTTCGAGACAGGGTTTCTCTGTGTAGCCCTGGCTGTCCTGGAACTCACTCTGTAAAGCAGGCTGGCCTTGAACTCAGAAATCTGCCTGTCTCTGCCTAACAAGTGCTGGGATTAAAGGTGTGCACCAAATTACTTTTTGATTTCACTATTCTGTGTTTAAAATGTGTACTCAGTTTAATCATAATCAATAGCAAATTAATGCAAAACTTAGGAATTTTTCTCTAAGCCTCAACTGTATCACCATTTTTAATCTAAACTAAAGTATAGTAAATAAAACCAATTCTTACTATTCCAACATTGCAGAACCTTCTCAAGGGAATTTTTAATATTTAATGAATAATGTTTAGACCCAAACCATATTTTGGAAATCTTTAAATTCTTTTCTGAAAAAAATCTTTTCTAAATTAAATAAGAAATGTAAAAGTTACTGATAAGCATGCAAAATAATCTTCATGGGTTATGACTAGTCTCAGAATTCTGAGAGACTCCACCCAACAGCTGACTGAAACAGATGCAAAGGCCAAACACTGGATGTAGCTCTGGAGTCTTATAGCAGGGTTGGGGGAAGGATTAAGACTCCAGTAGGGGATTGGAATTCCACAGAAAGACCAACAGAGTCAATTAACCTGGACCCTTGGGAGTTCTCAGAAACTGAACCACCAACTAAAGAGCATACACAGGATGGACCAAAGCCACACAATCTTGGTCTTCATATAAGTCCCCCAACAACTGGAGCAGGGACTGTCTCTATATCTGTAGAATCCATCCACCTAACTGTGCTGCCTTGTCTGGCTTCAGTGGGAGAAGATGTGCCTAGCCCTGAAGAGACTTGAGGTATCTGGGAAGGTAGGTTCTCAAATCAGTTTCAAAAAACTTAAAAACAGACAGGCATATGTATTCATGTCTTCAATACCAGCACTCAGGAGGCAGAGATTGAAGGGTCAGAACTGCAAGACCATTCTGCAAGACCTATCAAGTTCAAGAACAACTGGCAGTATGAGATTCTCACTCAAAAATAAAGTCAATGAAAATATTCATATACATATATATATATATTAAAGTGACTGTCATAAGATTCTTATTTATCTGAAACTTTGGTTTTCTTTGAGATCCAACAACCAAGTCACATGTATTGACTAGTATTACTAGTATTTATGTCACCACGCACTGTCCTTGACATTGATTCAGTTATTCACCCAAGTCACATTCCACAACAATAAAATATTTATTAACTGAATCAAAATATTACAGAGAAAAATCATGTTTGTTTCAATAATGTTGAATTCTAGATAGTAAATTATTAATTGAGGATGATGTTTCTTTACTTACCATTATAATGTTCTCTTTATTATAGAAAGAATTATAAATTTTAATTTTTTCTCATTCTAATATCATGTACAATAGTATTGTATTTAAAAAACATAAATGTAACAATACAGGCCTGATATAGTTGCACATGCTTTTGATCTGAACACTCAGGGAGAAGGAGGAGGAGGAGGAGGAGGAGGAGAGGAGGAGGAGGAGGAGGATAAAAGGAGAAGAAGTAGAAGAAGAAAGATCTCTGTGAGTTCAAGGATAGCCTACTCTACATATTGAGTTCTAGAACAACCATGGCTGCATAGTAAGTCCCTGCCTCAAAAAACAAAACAAAACAAACAGAAAAAAAAAATAAAAGATATCAATACAAGATTTTATAATGTGTTTATATCCACATTATGGTAATATACCAATTACCATAGTGAGTAAACACACTAAAGAATACATGTATAGTACTAGTAAGCATTAGAGGAAATTCACTAGCTGTTAAAGAATATAGAAGCACATAGGTTTTCAGGAATATCAATGTAAACATCAATATAAATTCAGTAAAATTTCTTATATAGTTTCAAAAATATCAAATATTTTCAAATAACGTTTATGACTGCAGTATTTTAGTGGTCAGTGATCCTGAGCATATCTCTGATGAACATAGCACAATCCTGTTTCGGCTGATATAAAAGATAGAAGACATTTAGCCTGTATGATAATAATGTTTGGAACAACATTTGATTTAGTAATGATGTAAACACATGGAATTCTGTGATTAGAACCAATGATGTTCATCATTTCTTCAGATCAAGGGCCAATGAAATTTGCACTAACTGATGCCATCTGTATGATTGTAGCTAGTACATCAAGCTTAGCCACTTTACAATATGCTCACTAGAAACTTGATGTAGATGACTTGATATTTTGATATTTATAGAAGTCAATTATTTTGAAGAACTGCAATTTTCCTGAATGAGAGAATTTTTTAATAATACAAAAAGCTGAGGAGCGGGAAGCAACAACCAGTTTGTATCTAAGTATGGAAAGTAATTGTCACCAAATCTGATAATGTTTTAGGAGGGAGAAGAAGAGAGTTCAGCTCCAACAAAATCAGACATTTTCAAAAACAAAGAAAGAAAGAAACAAAACGAAAATGTGGCTCAAAGGTGCTGTTCTACAACAATATAATGATTAAACTGAACCGAGAATTACAAAGAATGCCTAAGTTTCTTCCTCATTTATGGCACAAAAGTGATGGTGTCAGCTCAGATACTGAGCTTTGTTTCTGGTATTAAAAGTAAGCAGTTGCAGGTAGTGATATCTCTGGTGGGATTTTTTTTTTTAATCTTTAAGTGAGTTAAAGCAGATTAAGAATAGTGTACAAGACAAAGAAATTCAGCAGAAAGGGAGGAGAAAGGCTTTGGGGCAAACAGCTTGAGGCTGTCACTGACTACCTTGGGCTGGTAAGTGTTTAACAACTTGTTGGAAAGTGAGAGATGAGAAAGGAAATGAAGAGAAGAGAAGATGAGGAGAGGGGAGGGGAGATGAGGGGAGGGGAGGGGAGATGAGGGAGGGGAGAGGAGGGGAGAGGAGAGGAGGGGAGAGGAGAGGAGGGGAGAGGAGGGGAGAGGAGGGGGGAGGAGAGAGGAGGGGAGAGGAGGGAAAGAAGGGGAGAGGAGCGGAGAGGAGGGGAGAGGACTGAAGTGAGGAGAGAAGAGTTGTTTTTAAAAAGTTCTCCACCTTACAAAATTATTCTTAAGCACTTGCTGCTGCCTGTCAAATGACAGTACAAATGTTGCTGGAGAGATCAAGTCAATAAATAGTTCTCTTGAAACTCAGAGCCTGCTCCATCACACTGCTACCTAAAAGTTTCTTAATTCTGTTACTTTTCTTCGTGTGAAGATACATATATATCAGAATTGTTTTCTTGAGACAATGAAAACATGAATCTTACTTATGTTTGTTAGTGGATTACATTGTTTCTATTCACCAAACTGTAAGTATTGTAAAAGTGTTATTAAGGATTTTCTAAATATCAAGCCCCATGGTAGATGTTTAAAAATATGTTTTGAAGTTCATTATTAAATCAACAGGACTGGATTCAGTGCAATGTTTATTTTTAGAGCTACAATACTTTTAGATTAATTAAATGCTCTGTACAAAAATGATATTAAACACAAATATATGCCATTTCTTATTCGGCAACAGGGACAGTCTCTGATGTTATCTTTTAGTCTCTCCCTTTTAAAAAAAAAATCTATTTACATTTCCTTGTGTTTTTGTGTGTGCTTAAGTACACTTATAGGAACCATGTGCATGCAGAAGCCCTGAGCTGCTATAAGCAGGTGTCTATTTCCATGGAGCTGCAGTTACAGAGAGTTTGAGTTAGCATGTGTGGGTTGTGAGGCAAACCTGGGTCTACTTCAGCAGCTAGGTGAACCCTTGACTACAGGCCCATTACTTAGTCTCTCTATCCATTTTTTCTTATTTATAGTAATTTTTTAAAAAATAAATTCTGGGCTTCAACTTAACATTCAAAATAAAAGTTTTTTTTTTTCCTCAAAACATATTATTTGGCTCTTAATAAAATGGAGTTATGAGATTTGAAGGGAATTGGTTAGAGCTTGAAGCAAACATCTTAGGTGAGGTAATCCAGATCCAGAAGGATAAACATTGCATGTTTTATCTTATACATGGATATTAAATTTTAAGCTTTAGATATGTGTTTCATTTATAGTAACCAAAACTAGGTAGCTAATAACGGATCTGCCAGCAAGAGTTGAGGATTTCCCAAGGAAAGGGAGTATAGTTTAGAGTTATAAAGAAATTGAAAGCAAAGCTATAACAGGAGACTAAAGAGGGAGGGAAGGGAGGATGATGCAAAAGAGGGTATAAGAGGAAGGGCAATTCATACTGAAGGCCTCATGAAAAGTCTCCTGGAAAGCTACTACTGCAGAAACTTCCTAAAATATGTCCATATGTGTAAGGAACATAAACAGTTCCCATACAATGGGGAAGACAATGCCCCAACTATACTTTGTATGCTACCCATTGATATATCTAGCACCAAGTATATGTTACATCATGCTGAGTCCTTTGTCAAAGAGAAATTGAGCTAGTGCCAGTGAGAACTTTTACCCCAGCTGACTAGTATGTGAGATGCTAGAATGTGCATTGCATGCTACTGGTGAGAAAAAGTAGTCAACAGTGTTATCTAGCGATGAACCATGTGACCTATAATAGTGAGCACGCAGAATATACTGGTACAATAGTATGATAGTAACCAACCATATGTTTAAAGGATTTAAGGCTCACTCTAAATGGTCACATCATACCTAGTACAGCTAAAACATCTATGAATTTGACACTAGATACTACATGAGACCGAAGGGAAAAGACTACTACAGTTATTCTGCTAAATAAACACAGAGATAAAATACCTCTCGAATTCATATAGCAATACTTGTATATCAATATAACTCTTAGTTCTACTGGATAAATTTCATCTTTGCAATGGATATTAATTAACACAGAGAATCAGAAGTGAACAATCTGCAGAGAGTGACAGACTTTGGAACACTCAACCCTAAAAGGGAGGTCTTATCAAAACTTTCCCTGAACCCAAATCGTGAATAAAACATTTGAATGGCCATTACGGCTTTTGACTTCTTATAGCTAAATGGTAGATATTGTTAATGTATTTATGGTTATTATGGTTGGTAGTTGAACGTTCTGCAAAAGCCAGTGTTGAAGGCTTGGTCTCGAGCCAGCAGAATGATTGAGATGTAGTAAAAAATTAGACAATGATTTTCTAGTCCCTGGCGGGCATGAAGTGAGACATTTTACTACAGGAAAATCTCATTGCCACAGTTGCCCAACACAGGCGAAAAGAAAGGGAGCTAAGTATCCACAGGAAAAAAATCTCTGAAGCCTTGTTCCAAAATAACATTTTTCTTCCATAATTTGAACATCTCAACTGCTTCATCACAGCCAAGGTAAATTAACACATCTATCCTTTCAGATACTGTCAAAGATGGCTCCTCTGGAACATAAATGTAGGTAGTAATGAATGTCAAAGTCATTTGATGAACATTCTTTCATGAAATTTCTAGAAGTTAAAAGTAGTAACTGTTGGAGGTATCTAAGGAATTAACATATTTAGGAAGAAATAAAAGAAAAATAGAACATCCTTGGGAACAGAGTGAAAATATTTTAAGGAGTCTATAAGAGGATTGTTAAACTCTGTTCTAAGAATTTAGTCTTACTTATGTGGGTATTTCGTGTCTGTGTGAGTGTGTGGCATGTATATGCAGGTGATGGTGAGCTGCCTCAAGTCTCCTGGAGCTGAAGTTACAGCCAGTTGTAAAATACTTGGATCTGAATTTATGTTCTCTGGGAGAGCAGCTGATACTCTTAACTGCTGATAGATATCTCTCTCCAGCTTTGTGTGTGTGTGTAAATAGTGTGGGAATGATTTGAGAATTTTGTGCCTTAAGTTGGTAAATGCTTATTCACATTTAGTTAGCTTTCCACAGGTGAGAAGAAACACTTGAAATCAATTATTTCTAATGAAGAAATATTTATTGTGGATTATATTTTCAGAAGCTTTAGTTTATAGTTATTCAGATTCACTACTTTTGACCGGTGGTAACCCATTATGTCAAGAAGCCAAGCTGCTCAGCTGATAAAAATCAGGGAAAAGGAAGCAGAGAAATCTTCTCTAGATTTGCTAAATCACTATTTTACCTTGAAAATAATAGATTCAACTAACTAATTATTTGAGCAAAGTCATAAGTATACACATGTAGATGAGAATAGAAAGGAAAGCCAATCAAAGTTCCATAGATGGCTTTTCAGAATCTTTTATATAGGAGTATCAGAAGGAAGAAACAACAGCTGAAGACAACTTAGCCTTGGGAGATGTTTGTTCATTTGAGTGTGTTTATTCTACCAGAGTTAATACTGCATGCTTTTGTGGAAAACAATTGGTGAGATTTATTCGAAACAAATTGATTTTACATAAAAGATGTACCTAATCATGCACTGTGGTAAATTTTATTTACAGTATTGTATTAATATTGGGTGTCTCAATAATATCATTTCCAATGACTGAGCACAATAATACAATCTAATTCAAGTTTTAAATGTACAACCATGACAAAACTTGACTTGTGTGATGAATGTCTTTTGATATTTTATAAACAGCTCTTGTTAAAAAGGCCAATATTGTTTAGTGGGAAAGTGAAATCTTTAGTTACTGATATTGTTAGCATCTTTTCCACTGTAAAAAAAATCACACCAGCTTGAATAGAGAGTGTAAATGCAACAAGACTATTGTTAAAGATCTTCAAATCACAGATAATTGAAATGTAACCTACTGTGTTTCAAGTTAATTCCTTAAATTGATAATGTGAAACCTTTTAAATTACACACAGATATCCTGCTTTAAGTCTATACAATTAAGAATTTACAGTTCTAAAATTGGTGTGCTGGGAATTTTGTATTCGCATTATAGAAATATTTATATTGTCTAATATAAATAAAAATGTTTCTATATCAGAAATCTTTTTTAAATTCATATGTTCTGAAATAAATACAAAAGTCATGTGTTTACTTTAATTAGTTATATTTGAAGTATGCCATTTGATAAATATATCATCTGAACATTTAATCTTAATTATTTGCCTTGTTCTTGTGTCATTTGCTTTCCACTGCTATGATTTAGGGAAAGATTTTTTTCCACCAAAGTGTTAGTTTTATTGCAGTATTGGGGATTTGGGGATAAATTCAGGGCTGTTGTACATGGTAGGCAAAGGCCACCCGTAACTGAAAGCCCTGCCCTTTGGATTTTCTTTTTTTTTTTTTTCTTTATTTAGTTATTTAAATCACATCATAATTTACTTATTTACACAGGGGTTATAAACACAAAAAGGCAGGATGTGGGAAGGGAATGGCACTGGAGCATAGGTGTTCAGGGGGAGTACAGATACCTTTCAGAACAGGGTATCAGCTGGGTATAGTTTCAGGGGACAGATCACTATGGTTCTGCCTATGATTCACTTGTCCTTATCTAAGATGGTACTGTCCACCGAGGCTGCCTATTTATAAGACCTATGACTACTTGGGCTGGTAAATTTCCATAGAAGCTGCCTGTTTACAATAGCTTATAGCCCGCTGTTTCAGTGTTTTTCCACAGAGACCCAAGACTTGGTGTTAGCATGCATGTATGTGAGGACTATTGCTGACTTTAGGCTTATGGCTGATTTTAGTCCTTCAGTGTATATACAGGGCTGCTCCTGACATCTCCTCCCTTCTCTAAGTATAGAAGGGCCTTGGCAATTCTATTCTTGCAAAGGCAGGGATAGAGGCCTGACCTCCAATAATTGAAGGGGACCTTGTAATGGCTCTGGTCCTGCTGTCATTGTCCAGTGAGGCATGAGGCCATACCCATCCCCATGTCTTTTTCCTGGAGAGGGGATACTTTTGACATCAACCCCTATGCAGTCAGGCTTGTCCCTCAGGGAATCCAGAAAGATATTTTTAACTTTTATTTATATTCCTTTGCAGTGCTTAGCCTCACAGCCTAAGCAAGAATTCAGTTCTGGGTAGCCCCTCTCTGCTTGGTCTAGGGGTGGAAGTCTCCTCTTTTAGGTTGGGTGGAGATGGGTTTGAGGAACACCCTGTATAAAGTAACAACCTCATCTTGAGTCTCGTGGTCCTCCATAGCTAACTTATGATAATGTATCTGAATAGGTTTTGCTACCGAATTATCTATCTGTTGTATCACAAAGTTAGTCAGCCTATTTAAGGCCCGGGACTAAAAGAAATCAGCAGAAATAACCCAGTTAATGGTCCCAAGATGGACTTCTAGAGGGAAAGATTTTTGATACTTCCCTATTCATTAACTAATTGAATGTAAAACAAAATTAACAATGATAAATTTTTTATGTAATACTAATGTTAGCCAATACTTTTGCTTACAATGTTTATTTTTAAATTTATATTTCATGCTCAAATTCATATAGATATTATATATGTGTATATTATATATGTATATAATATATAATAATATATTACATAATATATAATGTATGTATATATAATATCTATACATATATATTATATATATGTATACATACATGTATATGTATATGAATTGAAAAAATACTTTATTGCTTAATCCTGTTTGATTGCAAAACTTATTATCCCAGGGTCTGATATGTAGACACAATGGATATGGATATCGAACATATGTGTGTGTGTGTGTGTGTGTGTGTGTGTGTGTGTGTGTGTATGTGTGTGTGTATGTATGTACTAATTGAAGATCAGTTCTTTGTATACCTTGGATATTAGCCCTCTATCAGATGTAAGGTTGGTGAAGATCTTTTCCCAATCTGTTGGTTCCCGCTTTGTCCTGTTGACCATATCCTTTGCTTTACAGAAGCTTTGCAGTTTTATGAGATCCCATTTGTCAATTCTTGATCTTAGAGCATACGCCATTGGTGTTCTGTTCAGGAACTTTTCCCCTGTGCCCATGTGATCAAGGCTTTTCCCTATTTTCTCTTCTATTAGTTTCAGTGTAGCTGGTTTTATGTGGAGGTCCTTGATCCACTTGGAATTGAGCTTTGTACAAGGAGATAAGTATGGATCAATTTGCATTCTTCTACAAGTTGACCTCCAGTTGGACCAGCACCATTTGTTGAAAATGCTGTCTTTTTTCCACTGGATAGTTTGAGCTCCTTTGTCGAAGATCAAGTGACCATAGGTATGGGGGTTCATTTCTGGGTCTTCTATTCTATTCCATTGATCCTCCTGACATACAATGTCAATTATGATGACTATCAAAATATTGTTTTTTAAGGTAAAAATATCCTCATATTATTAGAACTAAAGTAAGATTTTTTTTTGAACTAATGAACTAATCATCATTCTAGCATTCATACAAAACTAAAACCTCATGTAGTTGGCAGATGCGAATCATTTAGCAACATATTTAAAGGCTATTCATGACAAAATGTGACTGAATCCGAAAATTCTATTCTGAGTAATAAAAACAATCCTTTTTTATCATCTCTTCGTTGCTATATGCTATTACAAACTTATTATTCTGATTACCTTGACAAATACTAAGACAAGATTCTTAGTCACAAAAATATTTCTTAGCATATTTTAACTATCTGATGTAAACAACTATATCCTAAGTAAATAAATAAATCTTGCATCTGCCTTCATTCACATTCCTATGTTTTATTCCTTCTGAAGCAGTATATATATATATATATATATATATATATATATATGTGTGTGTGTGTGTATGTGTGTGTGTGTGTGTGTGTGTAGATATATAGAATGTATAGATATATAGATTAGATATAGATATAGATGTAGATATAGATACACATATAAATATATATATATATATATATATATATATATATATATATATATATACTATACACTTCCTCATTATCTATTCTGATGGTCATCTGTATACTATGTAAGCTCAGTTTCAACAAACATTCATTAAATGCTTACACTTTGTCAGGCATGTGTTGAAATTGAAGACAAGTGTACCAAATGTATAAAACTTATCATGTGACCTCAAGGTTCTTGCAGATTATTTCGAGTAAAATATTCAAAACAAAGAGAACCAAACTGAGACAAGGTCCTGACACTCTGACTATACAGACAAATGGTCTAACATTGAGTTCATCTATGTGTTTTTTTAAATGATTTTCAGAAATTGGTTGTATTTGTTACAGAGAATGTCCTGAACAAAACACAGGGATTTGAGTGAAGCTGGCATCATTAAAAAACCATCACTCATAAGGAATATAGAATATTCCTATGAAACTTCTGTAAATTCATACCACTCATAACTAGAAACAAGATTAGAGAGTCAGGAAATTGTGGAGGCTATCTTGGTACACTTTGCTAAAATATGATAAGCATAAAGTGTTACCTCTTACTTTTAACATTATTCAAACATTGAAGCTTTTTAAAAAATATGATAAAATATTTCTAACTTAGAAATGGAGACCCAACATAAAAAAATAAACCTATATCTATATATACAAATCTATATTTTATTGTAATATTGTGTTTATGGAGTAGACTGATGATGATTAGAAATTTCCCCCTACTCCCTCCATTCTTCCTACTTCCATGTACGCAGTCCAGATATACTTCATTTTCCTCTCTCATTAGAATATAAACAGGCTTCTGAGGATAATAATAGAATAATAGAAGATAAAAGCACACCGAAAATATTGAAATAGAGTAAAGATGCATAAAGGATGGAGGCCTAGAAAACACACAAAAAATCATGTATATAGACATGGAAACTCACTCTGTGTCACAAACTCAGGAATCCTATAGAAACATCAATCTGGGAGCCATAATACATACCAAAGGGCTCACAGGGTTACAAGGAGAAAAATAAAAATTAAATAAAAATTTTAAAAATTAGACATTTTTTTTAAAAGCCCTAACACAACATTATCATAAATTGTCTGTTTACCAAGAATGTCACTTTGGAATGAGAGTATTTTAATGGGTAAATATATCTGCTCTGTGTAAACCCAAAGACAAAAGAATTCAATCTGTACAATAGACAACGAGCAAGGATGCTATCCTCACATGAATGACAGTTCCTGCACCATGTTTTCTGAATCATAGCATCTGCCTTTATAAAATATGTTTAACAAATGATTTAATATTTGCAATGCTGTAGTACAGAATTTTCATTGCAACTCAATCATTTTACCAGAGAATGACTGACTTGATTGTGAGCTATATGCATTTGCTCAGAATCATGCATAGACTTTTAAAGCCTAAGAATTAAAAACAATTTCTACAATTCAAAACAAACACTAAGATACATTGACGTTCTCAGGGGAAACAGATGATATATATGACAGGTGAGTAGAATCAAAATAGTTTAACAATTCTTTCATTTGTCAAGTATTTATTATAACAGTTTTGTGGCATTTTAAAAACATTTGAACTGATGTATTTATCTTTAATTTTTTCAAATTATTTTAACACACAGTGAGGATTGTTCTTATTTTAGCAATACTTTTGTACTACTATGCACTCGATCAGAATTGCTTAAGTAAAAACTTAAGTTCTCATTAAATTTCTACATTTAAAAACCACATACAGATTGCAAAGATAGAGCATTTCAATAAACTTTTGAAACTGGTCACTGTTTCATTTTTTCAAATTCCTGCTTTTTGAAAACTATTACATTATCTTCTGGAGTGAGAAAAGCCACATCACACCATTGTGACTAGACAGTAAAAAGTTTCTGTGAATGCTGTACAATATTAGAGTTGTCAGCCACATTTCTTATACTACTGAATTAAAATATGAAAATCATGGTGATCAAACACAGAGACAGACACATGGTCAAGGTTCAGAGAATAAGAGACTACTGGAAGCTTAGCCCTAAATAGAACGTATCTACAGAACGCCCTCCATGCAAGTGTCTTTTGGATACAGCAGAGCAGCTGCACATATGAATGCACAGTGGTTGTGACAGCATGAACAAACCCTAGCAAGCTAGAGCCAGATCTCATCCCAGCATGGAGAGGGGATCTGGGCACTAAGTGTCAGCCCTAGCTGAGTAGCTATTGGCAATTGTTAGCTGCAAGAAGAGGAAGAGCAATTTTCTCTAAGAGTGGAGCCTCTGGTAAATCAAACACTCTCCAGTAAACTAACGCACATCCAATAGCATCTGGCAAGAACAAATTGGTGTTGATGGGAAAAAAATTGAAAAAAAATGACTCTATGCAAATTTGATAGGATTAGGACTGGGATGGTAGGGATGGAGACATGAAACAGGGAGGAGTTGGAGCAGAAGTAGGAATGTGATCAAAACAGGTGAAATTGCTGGGCGGTGGTGGTGCACGCCTTTAATCCCAGCACTTGGGAGGCAGAGGCAGGTGGATTTCTGAGTTTGAGGCCAGCCTGGTCTACAAAGTGAGTTCCAGGACAGCCAGGGCTACACAGAGAAACCCTGTCTCGAAAAACCAAAAAAAAAAAAAAAAAAAAAAGACAAAAACAAAAACAAAAAAAATACAACAGGTGAAATTATCAAAGAACCTAAAAACTATTTCTAAGGACAGAAAAGTTTCAGACATGTGTTCATCAATGGAGAAAGGCATAAGAACCTTATTCACAATTTGGTCCATTTAAAAAACTACATTTCTTATTAGTTGTTCCCTTACCAGCTTTCAACAATCGTTTAACTATATGACGTAGTATGCATTGATGTTTCTCAAACTCACCATTTCAGAGAACAGAAGGGCCTTTTTTTGCTGTTCAAAATTACCACTAAAATATATATGAGGGAAAAAGTCTGTGAATAAATGTTTCAAACAATGATGAGAAATGTAAGATAAGAATAGATAACAATGAGGAAAGATAAATAAGCATCTGGATATTGAAAGTAAAAACTGTTTTCATAAATTTCATACATCACAGCTTGAATCTAAGAAATTCAATAAAAATATTTCCATTCCATGGTGAAGAGTATCCTAATATGTATCTTATAGAAGAAATGAGAAGTGCACTCTCCATTGTGTAATTTAATAGTCTACAGTAGCCTAATGAGAATTAGAGACAATCCAAAACTTCTGGCGAGGATGGAAGTTGGATTTCTATCTTTCAGCCATTTATTTCACACTGGAAAAGTTGATTAGAACTGCTTGATAATTCAATTCTACTCATGGGAAAACACGTGGGATTTCAAGAGTATTATCATAATCTTTTGTTCTCTTACTTTGCAAGTAATCAGATCTAACTAAAAATATGCAGTGGCACTGTCAGAATGATCAGTGAGTCAGTGGCTGGCACTGGGACACATGAATCATGGTAACAGGAGACGTATATGTATTAGACATTCATGGCTTCCAACTCAATAAAGCATATATCTCAGTTCCTCAACCTTGAAGGATTATAGTCCAGAATAACAACCAGAATAAGTTTCAAAGTGCAGGTATTTCTGTACCTTTTGATGAGAACTCAGCTCATATTTTCACTTTGTGAGACCCTGAGCAAATAACCCAACAGAGATCTTTACGATTTTTCACATACAGAGAGGATTACATATTATGTACTATATTAAATGCAGAAAATTATGGTAAACTGTTATTGAAGTACAAGAAACATAAGATACACGGCAAAGACACCCAAGTGTGGTAGCCAATTCCTCACTGCTGTTTGAATAACTATGTTATATATTTACAATTAGAACATTTCAAAAGTATATTTGAAAATTATAAAGTATCTTTCAACTTTTTCAAAGAAAAAATGTGATGGAAATTTATAGTGAACAAACCACTCAAAATTAGGAGTTGTATTTATAATAACAGTGATAGTATTGAAACATTTTTGAAAATGAATTTATAAACTTGACAGCTAAACCAGAAACCATGCTAACATTAAAACTCACCACCTGCTCTTATATTTTTAATATACTTTGTACTTGTTTGAAGTGTCAACTACCTAAAAATAACTTTGTAGTTCAATAAAAAGAATAAAGATTTTTTTTCTGAAAAAACAATTAGAAAATATTTGCATTCTTAACATCATAAGTATTATAAAAATTACACTTAAATTTTGTGATTGTGCTAATGAATTTTATGAATTAACTTGTCAAGATTAAAAAAAAGTACCTTGCAAAAATGATTACAATGAAGATTGAGTTCTTATTCCCTTTTATGGGAAGAATTCAGAAGTGAATAGTCACAAAAAAACTATTCAAAGCTTATACGTATGTTGATATTTGAGATAAACTTAGGAAACATTATACTTTCCCTAGTATTCTATAATTGAAGAAGAAGAAGAGGAAGAGGAGGAAAAAGAAGAGGAAGAAAAGCAGCATTGTATCGGATAACATTTATTTTGCAACCTTCTCAGATATAAAATGCTTAAATTGGGGCTGTGCATTTGTGTTTCTTTCAAGATTATTTTGTAGTATATCATTTAAACATTCTATTATACACTGATTAGTACATAGTTAGAAAATGATAGAATACCCAATGATTAAGGGGACAGATTTCCCTCATATAAGTATTGTTGTTAAATAATGAACAGAAAATTATTAGTCTATGACTTCTACCAGAAATATTCAAGAATACATATTTTTTACCATTAAGATTTTATTCACTTTAAAAATATGTGTTTCTATACATTTAGCATCTTCAGCAGAACTGAAATTTTTCTATTCCACCCATTACTCTTTGACCATACTACCTTTTACTCTAAACTATGGTTCATTAAGCATTATTTTGATTTCATTATTAACTCTTAAGGAAACAGAGGAACAGTTGTTAGTATGCCTAGGATTAATGCTGGTGTGAACACATAAAAGCCATCTGTTTACAGCACATTCGTAATTGATAAGAAAACAAGTTCCTTGAGGATAACAAGTCTGATACCCTCTTCTGGCCACCACTGGCACTGCATGTATATCTATGGTGCACAAACAAAAAATAAAATTAAATAAATCTTAAAAAAAAAAAAAATAAAGCCATCTCTTCACAAGATTTGGGACAAAAAGGTGAACTCTGACACTCTTTATACTCCTATGGTAAGTAGTCATCCATCACCACCTTGGAGAACTCCTGTTCCATTCAGTAAAATGGGAATTGATATCTTTTATATTACCATCACTTACCTTCATAATATACTTTAAATCCGTGAGCACTAACAGCAAAGTCACTGGTCAACCGTAGTGAGAACACAGATTTGGTACTTGTCACTGGTGGTGGTAGGTGGAATCTGTTAACCTAAAAAAGCAAAATGGAACTCTTAACTATGTAGTTATTAGCAGGGTTTCTGGAGTGATAGAAGGCATGTTATCAAATTCCATTTGTTTTGTTTATTCATACATGCATATATTTCTTTCCAATTAATTATAAATTATCCATCAAGGTACATTATATCAAGTAAATTTTATTGGCATAAGTTTATTGCTTTTTATAATATCTATCAACAGTGTCATTTATATTAAAATTCTCATTAGTTTAAACTTTTAAAATGAGAATTTTGCAAATTTGTGTTTAAGAATATTGTGTGTCGTTTTAGTAAATGGTCCTTTAGAAGAAAATTTCGTTAAATACATGATTCATGTGATGGTTATAGCTTGTGTGTAGATCAATGTCCTTCAACCAGCAAATTAGATCATAGAGACAGAAAAGTATATACAAGAATGTAGAAATTAAGGAATTTAGTGCAAGTAACAATAGTTTAAAGTCGTTATTTTTCCAGGGTCAAATGATATTTATGACAATAAAAGCAGCTAATTCAGCTGCCAACTCAGAAATATATTTCTCCATAAGACACATATTTTTTGCCGAGCGGTGGTGGCGCACACCTTTAATCTCAGCACTTGGGAGGCAGAGGCAGGCGGATTTCTGAGTTCGAGGCCAGCCTGGTCTACAGAGTGAGTTCCAGGACAGCCAGGACTACACAAGAGAAACCCTGTCTCGAAAACAAAAAAAAAAAAAAAAAAAAAAAAAACAGACACATATTTTTATAAGCTCAAGATTGATATTCCTACTTTATTTTATTATTTGTTAAGGAGGAGTATGTGATATTTTATAATGATTAGTTATTTATAATTGCAGGTTAATTACAGTTATAATTCATTGATAGCTTATAACATACTAAAGTGTAACTACTGTATTACTTCTTTCTTAATGTTAGTGCCTAAAATGATTAGTGATTGCTAGTACTCGTTCAAAGCCTCTACTTTACCTGTGATACCATAACACAAAGTTTAAGTCTCATTATTTTTGTAACTTTGACTGAAATGTCAATGTGATAAAAATAGCAAAGAATATCCACTAGTATTAATAACAATTGTTTTAACTGTGAACCTTTTGAAGGTGTCTTTTTTTCTTTAGAGCCTAATGTATTATATTTTGAGAACCATGATTTTAGAAGAAATCAGAGCATATGTGTTGGTATTCATGAGGACTCAAGCAGAAGGAAAAGGCTTCCCTGCTGTGCACTCCCTTTGTAAACTTTGTATATATTGAAAATTTTATAAACCCTCAAAGAAATAAAGTGGTCCTGTCTTTGTCTGAGAAACTCTTGTAGCCAGGCCACTACCCCAGACCACCTTGACTGTCAAAACTGCATTTCCAGCCTTTATAACTGTCAAAAAAAGTCATCTCTAGTCCCTCAATGGGACACTCCCCATTTTACACTCATTTTAGGCAAAAAGTCTGAACCAAATGCCACTAATCCCTGAGTAGAGAAACCCATCAGTCTTGAGTTTTCCATAAAACCCACTCATTCCTGAGTGCAAAAACACACCAATTCTGAACAGGAAAACACACACACACACACACACACACACACACACACACACACACACGCACATTGGAAATTTCTACTCTGGAAAGCTCTGCTCCCACAAGAAACCCTATCATAAAGGCTTGGTCTGCTCAGTTCCCAGTTGTCATCTCATTTTAGCAGAGGGAGCCATTCCTGGATTTATCCCTCCTTATTCTGGACCCTCCCAATAAATCTCTTTTATAAGTTTGATATCTAGTGTGACTTATTAGAAAAAGCCAAGAATAAAAGAAGAGAAGAAGCAAAGGAGTGGAGCAGGGCTCCTCAAGGCTCATCCTGGGGTGTCTTCCTCTGGGAGCTAAAATTCCTTGGTGGAGGAGGCTTCTTCTTAGAGCTGTGTGATTCCTGAGTTTCCATGTCTCAGGATACCCTTCAAATGGGGTACCTTCTTCCTTCAGAGCTGTGTGGTTCCTGGACTTCCAAGTCTCTATATACATTTCCATCCAAGGAGGAAGACCAACAGCATGTATATACACTTGTAGCAATCATGAATTCATCTTACCCTTAAGACATATTTAGGTTCTTTAGAGTTTGTCCAATATATTTTCAGACTTATAAATCTTATAGCATTTTTTTTTTTTACATTTCAGGATGTATTCAAAACCTTGAATTCTTCTGTTCTTATGTAAACTACATCTCATAAGTTATATAATGAAGCCATTTTGGAAAATAATAAGTGTGTGTGTGTGTGTGTGCGTGTGTGTGTGTGTGTGTGTGTGTTATATGTGCACCAGGAGAAATGTTCTTGCTGCTACATCTGTACTTGTGTGCTTGTGAAGGCCACGTATCAATATTGGGTGTCTTTCTTGATCATTATTGAGATTGAGATTTCTTGATTATTTATTTAGAGGAACATCATCTCTCGCTAAACCTGGGACTCACTGATAATGAGTCTGGCTCTCCAAGGAGTTCCAGGAATCCTCTCCTCTTCCAGGGTCCCAACCTTCAGCATTGGTGTTTGAGATATGCACTGCTTCTACTGGGTTTAACATGAGTGAGGAAATCCAAAATCAGGTCACCATGCTTGTGCCCAAAGGCTTAACAAATTGTACTATCTACCCAGACCTTTATATTGGGAGTTGTTTCTTTGGCAAATGTTAGAGTAATATCTGTTATCAGAAGCATATATCTGTACTTAATATGTAATGATGTATATCTTACTTTTATTAAGGCTACATAACATTATCAGTATGACTAAGGTATTTAGAACTCAGTGGCATTGTCATTATGTATCAGATATTTCAAAACTGAATGAAGAATAGATGTGTTCTGTTTGTATACCTGGTTCTAGTTACCACAAAGTTATACAATGCTTATAATCACTACACACTTACATAGATCTGTCCAGAGCACAGGTCAGCTGAGTCTGCTTAGAGTCTTACAGGCTACAATTAAGCCTTAGGCTTAATGACTTTCTGAAAGCTCTGAACTATATGAGCCTCTAATTCAAAACAGTAAGTCTGTTGCTAGAACTCAGTTTCATGTAGTTGTATAATTAAGCCTCTGACTCCTTGAGGGCTGAAAAGTTGAATTCTTTCAAGATGTAGGACCTTGTCTGTGTCTATTACCACTTTTCTGGTCAAGCTCTCTACATGCAAATTCTAAGGCAATTAAATTTGGTTAAATGAATTTCCTTGTTTAATATGTATATTCTTTATTTCACCTGCAAGTTTTCCTGTGCCATGCTATCAAACATTTCCAACTGATTTTATAGAAACCAATATTCTGTCAAACTTAATTATTAGCACTTGCTAGATATGATATTACAGATATTAACTTTAAATAGCTTAAACTATAAATTTAAGGTAACTGTCGCTTGTACATCTGGGAAAATAATGTCTGAAAGGAATGTGAATACATGTAAATGATTATGATTTTTCTCTTACTTTTATCTTTCATGTAAGTTCAATAATAAAAGTATACAATTTAAGAGGTTTTCCTTTTTTTTTTTGTGGGAAATATTTTTTTATAATGATTATTTTTTAAATTGCTTAATACATTATAATTCTTGATAGCTTATAACAACTAAATGTAACACGATTACTTTTTCTTAATGTTATGCCAAAAATGATTAGTGTTTGCTAGTACTCGTAAAACCCTTACTTTACCTGTATACCAAAACACAAAGTTTTAAGTCTATTATTTTTGTAATTTGACTGAAATGTCAATGTGAAAAAAAATGCAAAGAATACCCTAGTTAATAAAAAAATTTTTTAACTGTAAACCTTTTGAAGGTGTTTTTTTTCTTTAACCAATGTATTATTTTGAAAAACCATGATTTTAAAAAGAAATCAGAGCTATGTGTTGGTATTCAGGGGCCCAAGCAAAGGGAAAAGGCTTCCTGCTGTGCACTCCCTTTGAAAACTTGTAATTTTAAAAAATTTTTAAAAAACCCCCAAAGAAATAAAGGGGTCCGTCTTGTCGGGAAAACTCTTGAGCCGGGCCACTACCCCAGACCACCTTGACTGTCAAACGCTTTTCCCCCATTTAAATTCCCAAAAAAATCATCTCTAGCCCCCAAATGGGACACTCCCCTTTTTAACTCATTTTGGGCAAAAATCGAACAAATGCCCTAACCCCGATAAGAAACCCATCAGCCCTTGATTTTCCAAAAACCCATCACCCTAGTGAAAAACACACCCCATTCTAACGGGAAAAACACACACACACACACACACACACACAACCAACCACACCACGCACAGGGAAATTCACTCGGGAAAGCTCTGCCCCCACAAGAAACCCAAAACAAAAGGTTTGGGTCTGCTCATTTTCCCATTGTCATCTCATTTTAGCAGAGGACCTTCCTGTTTTAAACCCCCTTATTCTGGACCCCCCAATAAATCCTTTATAATTTGAATCTAGTGTGACTTTTTTAAAAAAGCCAAAAATAAAAGAAGAGAAGAAGAAAAGGGATGGAGCAGGGCTCCTAAAGGCCCACCGGGGGTGTCTTCCTCGGGGACAAAAATTTCCCTTTGGTGGAGGGGTTTTTCTAGAGCGTGTGTTCCTGATTTCCATGTCCAGATACCCTTAAATGGGGTACCTTTCTTCCTTCAAGCTGTGTGGTTCCTGATTTCCCAAGTCTCTATATACATTTCCTCCAAGGAGGAAAACCAACAGAAAGTATAACACTTAGCATCAAAATTTCACTTACCCTTAAAACATTTTTAGGTTCTTTAGAGTTTGTCCAAATTTTCAGACTTAAAATCTTATACTTTTTTTTTTTTTTACATTTCAGGATGTATAAAAAACCTTGAATTTTTCTTTTCTTATTAAACAAAATCTCAAAAGATATAATGAAGCCTTTTTGGAAAAAAATAAGTGTGTGTGTGTGTTGGGGTGTGTGGTGTGTGGTGTGTGTTTATATGGCACCAGGACAAATGTTCTTGCTGACTCTGTCTTGGTGCTTAAAGGCCACGTATCAAATTGGGGTCTTTTTTGACATTATTGAGATTGGATTTTTTGATTATTTTTTTTTGGGGAACATCACTCTCGCTAAACCTGGGACTCACTGATAAAGTTTGGCTCCCAAATTTCCCCGGAATCCTCTCCTCTTCCAGGGCCCAAACCTTAAACTTGGTGTTGAGAATCACTCCCCTACTGGGTTTAACAGAGTGGGGGAAATCCAAACAGTCCCATGCTTGTCCCCCAAAGGCTTAACAAATTGTACTTCTACCCAACCTTTTATTGGGGAGTTTTTTTCTTTGGAAAATTTGTTTAGAAAAATATCTGTTATCAGAAGCAATATCGTATTTAAATATTAATGATGTATATCTTACTTTTTTTAAGCACATAACATTATCATATACAAGGTATTTTAAACTCAGGGGCTTTGTCATTATGTATCAGTATTTAAAAACTAAGAAAATAATGTGTTCTGTTTGTTACCGGTTCTAGTTACCACAAAGTTATACAATGCTTTATCCAAAACAACTTAATAATTTTCCCCGAGCACAGGTCAGCTGAGTCGCTTAAGTCTTACGGGCACAATTAACCCTTTAGGCTTAATGACTTTCTGAAACTCTAAACTATTGGGGCCTCAAAATTTAAAAAACAGTAAGTCTGTTGCAAACTCTTTTTCATGATTTAAAAACCTCTGACCCTTTTGAGGGCTAAAAAGTTAAAATTCTTTAAAGATGTAGGACCTTGCCCTGTGTCTATTACCACTTTCGGTCAAGCTCTCTAAATGCAAATTCAAGGCAATAAAATTTGGTTAAATGAATTTCCTTGTTTAATATGTAATTCTTTATTTCACCTCAAGTTTTCCTGGCCATGCATAAAACTTTCCAACCGTTTTATAAACCCAAAATTTCCCTGCAAACTTAATATTAGCACTTGCTAGAAGATATTACAATTTTAAAATTTTAAATAGCTTAAAACTTAAATTTAAGGTAAGTGCTTTACTCGGGGAAAAAAAATGTCTGAAAAAAAGTGAATACATTTAAATGATTATAAATTTTTCTCTTACTTTTTCTTTCATGTAATTCAAAAAAATAAAAAGTAACAATTGCTGAACGACATTTTCAATTAAAAATAAAAAAATCTAAATACTGAATTCGGTTTTATGCCCCCTTGTTTTGCTCCCCAAAAAGCGTTATCACCCCTATTCTACCAAATAAAAATTTTCACATTTCAAAGTTTTTATATGTACGAAACAAAAAAAATTATGCTGCCCTGGATTCATTGACTTATTTTTTAATGACACAGTAGGGGAGCCATTGATCACGTTATGCAGTATTCCATTCTAGAATTTTTTTAAATTAATTCCCTATCCAGGGGAGATGTTTGTTTATACAAGCCTTATAAACAATGTGTCAAAAAATTTGTCATATTTTGATACATATCTAAAATTCTAGAGCAATACAGATAATGAAAACCAGCACATTATTAACATTTCCCTTGCTAAAATGTTCCTGACTCCCCGGGGGAAAGAATACAATGACGCACTTTTTACAGCTATTTCCCAAAATTTGGACTTAATGTCCACTTAAGGAAGGGGAGGGAAAAATCCGCAACGGGAAACCTAACGCGGGGCTACTCTCAAAATAAGATAAATATCTTAAGTAAAACAAAACTACGCAACTTTAAAAAGGCATCTTAAAAATACTCATTAAAAATTTTTATTCAAACCTACAACAAGGTCACCAAAGAAATTTTCTTTTTCCAAAAAAAAAAATTCTGACAAAATGCGAGATCATGGAGACCAACCCAAGCTACTATTTACAAAATTTCTTCTTTTAAAAGCTCGGGACACAGGAGCAAGGGGAAAAGAAATTTTTTTAAAAAATAGAACCCCAGAAACTAGGGGAGGGGGGTTCGGGGAGGGAAAAGGGGGAAAGGGGATGACACTAAAATGTAAATAAATAAAATCTAAAAAAAAAAGGAAAGGAAAAGAACCTACACCCAGGACTTCAAAAAAAAAGAACTGAAGAGAAAAACCACCATTTAACAGCAATGGGAAAGCAAAATTTTTCGGGGGCTCCACTCCAATGGAAAATATATATATTAATTAAAATAAAGAAAAACTTGGGGACAAAATAAGTTACAGGGGGGCTCTGAAGGAAAGGGGGGGCATTATAAAAATTTAATTTTTAAATTTAAAAATTAAAAAAAGAATTTTTTCAAACCATTTCCCCTCTTTGAATTTTTTACTTGTCTTTCACATCAAGCCAGAAACTGTCCAAGAACGTAAACCAATATTTAAAGGGGAAAAAAATACAAAAAAATTTGTCAAACAAAACCAGACAAAAAAATTTTGACTGATGGCATGAACCGGCTTAGATCCACACACCCTTTAAGGTCCCTTAAAAAGGCCAAATAAAAGAACAAAGAGTGGGAAGTCATGCTGAAATCTTTTAAAATAGCCCCCGGGGATTCCATAGTAGAACGTGGTTCGAAAAAAGAAATTGCAAACAAATGTAGAGTGAAAAAAAAATTTTTGGGCTTTGAAGAAGACAAAGAATATAACCCCCATGTCATGTCGGAAGCCGGGAGACTGAAAGTGCGAGAAACAAACCATCTCAAACATTTCCCACACAACCAAAACCCCCACACAACAAAGGAGACCTGGTTTTTGTTTGTTTTTTAAAATGCAACCCCACAACAACAATGGCACCTAGTTATTGTGTAACACATTTAGGGGGCGTTTTGCCAGGGAGCTAGTGCACATTTCCCCCACTTTAGAAGCAAAAAATTAATACCACATAAAAATATGAACCTTTTTAAAAGGAATTTTTTGGGGCCCACTGATACTTTAAGTGGTAGTTAAAATTTTTCCAATTTTCATGTTATAAATTTAAAAATCTATATTTAAAAATAAAATTTTAACCCAAAAAAAAAAAAAAAAAAAAACAAGGAGGTTTAAAAACCTCAATTAAGTAAAAAATTTTAAAAAAAATAAAAGGGGTTTTTAACTAAAAAAGGCTTCCCCCAAAGGGGCCCCCCCCAAAAAGGATCTTCCCTTCAGGAATTTTCTTGGGTTTTTCCCCCGGTTTGGGGGTTTAGGGTTTTTTTTTTTTGGGGGGCCCCCTTTTTTGGGGGCCCCCCTCCCCTTTTTTTCCCGTCCAAACCCCAAAATTTTTTCTGAAAAAACCCTTGGGGAAAAAAAAATTTTTTGGGAAAATTTCCCCCTCAAAAATTTAAAAACCCCAAAGGGAAAAAAAGGGGGGGGGGGATTTAAAGATTTTGGGGCCCTTTTTAATTTTAAAAAAAACCCCCCAAAATTTTTAAGGGGGGGAAAAGGGGGGGGAACCAGGGGGGGGGGGGGGGTTTTTTTAAAAAAAACCCCTGGTTGGCCTTTTTTAATGGGTTTATTTTTTTTTCCCCCCGGGGAAAACCCCTACCCCCTCTCCCCCCCCCCGTCTTTCCCCCCCCTCCCCCTTTCCCCCTTTTCCCCTCCCTCCCCCAAAAAAGCCCCCCCCCCTCCCCCTTTTCCCCCCCCCTTAAAAATTTTCCCCCCCCCTTTTTTTCCCCCTTTTTTTTTTTTACAAACTTCCCCTTTTAAACCCTTTTTTTTTAAATTTCTTTTCCAAAACTTTTTTAAAAAACCCCCTATTTAAAATTCCCCCCCCTTTCCCAAAATTACCTCCCCCCAAAACGAAACCACCCCTTTTTTTTTTTCCCCCCATCCTTAAACCCCCTTTCCCCCCCCCTCCCCCCCCTCCCCCCCCCACCCCCCCCCCCCCCTCCCCTTTTTCCCCCCTCCCCCCCTTTCCCTTTTTTTCCCAAAAACCCCCCAAAAAAAAAACCCCCCCAAACCCCATTTAAAACCCCACTTTCAAAACCCCCAAAAAAATAACTTTTTCCCCAAAAAAAACCCCCAAAACCCCCCCCCCAAAAACTTTTTTTTTTCCCCAAAAAAAATTTTTTTTTTATAAAAAACAAAAAAATTTCCAATTCCAGCCCGAACAAAAACCCCCCAAAAACCCCAAAACCAAAAAAAACCCCCCCCCCCGGGTTACCCCCCAAACCCCCCCCCCCCAAAACCCCCCCCCAAAAAAACGAAACCCCCCCGGCCCCCCCCCTAAGGGCCCCCCCCCCAAAAAAAAACCCCCCCCCCCCCCTAAAAAAAGACAAAACAGGCCCCCCCCCCCCCAAAAAAATTCCCCACCCAAAAACCCAAAAATTTTTTAAAACCCCCCCCCCCACTTTTCCCCCCCCCCCCCCCAAAAAAAAAATTTTGAGGGGGCCCCCCCCAAAAAACTCCCAACCCCCGAGGGGCCAACCCACCCAAAAAAAAAACCTTTTAAAAAACCCCCCCAAAACGAAAAAACCCCTTTTTTCCCCCCCGGGGGAAAAAACCCCCCCGGGCCCCCCCCCAAAAAACCCAAACCCCCCAAAACCCCCCCACCCCCCCCCCCAGCCTCCCAAACCCCCCCCCCTACCCCCAAAGGGGCCCCCCCCGGGGTAAAAAGACCCGAAAATCAACCTATTTAAAACCCCAAACCCCCCAAAACCCAAACCCCAACCCCCCCCTTACTCCAAAAACCCCCCCCCAAAAACCAAACCCTTCCCCCACCCCCCCCTTTTCCCCCACTTTTCCCCCCCTGTCAAATTTTTTTCCCCCCCCCAAGGGAAAATTTTTAAATTTTTAAAAGAAATTTAAAAAACCCCCCCAAAAAAACCCCCCAACAAAAGTTCCCAAAAAAGGACCCTTTTTTAAAAAACATCCCAAAAAACCCCAAAAAAAAAAAGGGGGGGTTTTTAAATTTATTTACAAAGGGGGTTTTTTTTTTTCCCCCCCCCCCAAAAACCCCCCCTTTTTATCCCCCAAAAGCCCCCCGCCTCCCCCCCACCCCCAAAAAATTTTTCACCCCCCCCCAAAAGCCCCCCCAAAAAACCAAATTCCCTTTAAAATGTTTAAAATTTTTCCCCCCAAACCCCCAACCCCCCAAAAAATTTCCCCCCAAAAACCCCCCCCCAAAAAAAACCCCCCCCCAAAAAAAAAACCCCCCCAACCAACCCCCCAAAAAAACCCTAAAAAAAAACCCCCCCCCCCACCCCTTTTAAAAAAACCCCAAAAAAAAAAAAAAGGGGGAAGTTAAAAAAGGAAACCCAAAAAACTTCAAAAAGGACAAAAAAAAACCCCCTTTACCAAACAAAAAGGGGGCCCCCTTTTAAAAAGCCCCCCTTTTCAATTCCCCCTACAAACAAAACCCCTTTAAAAAAAAAAAAAAAAAAACCCCTTTTTAAGGGGGCCCCCCCAAAAAAAAAAAAAAAAATTCCCCTACCCCCCCCAAAATAAAACCCAAGAAAACCAAAATCCAAAAACCCCCCCTTTAAAAACCCCCAAAAAAGAAGCCAAAACCCCCCAAACGGAAAAAAAAATTTTAAACCCCCCCAAAACCCCAAACCCCCCCCTAAACCCCCCGTCCCCAAACAAAAAATCGGGAAAAAAAACCCCTTTCCCCCCAAAAAACCCCCCTTTGTGCCCCAAACAAAAATAAATTTCATTCCCCTGGGGTTCTAAAGTCGGGGAAAAACCTCCCCCAAATCTACATCACACACACACCACACCACACACACACACAAATGGAACCTGAGCATCTGATTTCAGCTCATTGATGTCCTACTTGAAATGCAACCCCACAATCAAACAATGATGCACCTATGTTATTAGGTGTATCACATTGGTTAGGAACTGTCCTAGCCACGGGAGCTAGTGCACAGTTCTCCTTTGTACTTTAGAAGCAAAATGTATTAAATACCTACATAAATATCACTGATCCTTCTAATTCAAAATGGAATCTCTTGGAACCTACTGACTACTTTGAAGCTGGTGAGTTCAGAACATTTTTCTCAATATTACATGTTTATAAATTTAAAATATCTCTATATTGAAAAATATACAATTTTTATCACAAAAACAGAAAAAAAAAACAGACAAGGATAGGTTTAAAAACCTCGATCAAGTTCACAGTAAAACCATTTATAAGAATAAGGCATAATAAGCTGGGTTCTTTAGACTCCACAGGACCAAGGGGCTTCCCTCCCATTGATGCAAGGTAAGGAAATCCTCTGCAACATATGCAGCTGGAGTCATTGGTCCCTTCATGTGTACTCTTTGGCTAGTGGTTTAGTCCCTGGGACCTTTGGGGGATATGTTCAGTTGATATTGTTGTTCTTCTTATGGGGTTGCAAACCCCTTCAGCTCCTTCAGTCATTCTCCTAACTCCTCCATTTGGTTCCCTGTGCTCAGTCCAATGATGTTCATGATGTTCATGATACAACTAACAGAATCTAGCAAGCTTAAAAAGAAAAAAGGTCCAAGTGTTGATGCTTCAATTCCACTTAGAAGGTGAAACAAAACAATCACAGAAAGCAGAAGAAGGGAGGGACCTGGGTGGGAGAGGGGAGTGAGGAAGAGTAGAAAAGGGAGACAGGATCAGGTATGGGGAGAGACAGGATAGAAGCCCAGAGGGCCAAGAGAATGAGTAGAAATATGAAGCAGTGTGGGGTGGGGGTGGGAAGAACCTCTAGAAAGTCTCAGAGACCTGGGATTTAAGAGGTTTCCAGGACCCAATGGGGATGACTTTAGTTGACATGGTAACAGTAGAGTGATGTAACCTGAAGAGACCTCTAGTAGATAGACATGATCCCCAGTTGAGGCATGGGGCCACTTACCCATCTTCAAAATTTTTGACACAGAATTGTTCCTGTTTAAAAAAAATGAAGGGATAAAATGGAGCAGAGAGTAATGGCAAGCTGTCTAGTGACCAGCCCAATTTGGGATTCATCCCAAGGGCAGGCATCAAACCCTGGAACTATTACAGATGTCACATTGTGCTTGCAGACAGGAGTCTCACATGGCTGTCCTCTTAGAGGCTCTACCAGTAGATGACTGACACAGATGCAGATACTTACAACCAACCATTTGAGGTCAGGCACCCCAATGGAAGAGTTAGGGAAAGGACTGAGGAGTTGAAGGGGAATGCAACTCTATAGGAAGAACAAAAGCAGCAAATAACTCAGACTCCTCAGAGCTCCCAGAGATTAAGCTACCAAAGAGTATACATAGGCTGGCCATTGCCCACCCCACCCTACTCCCACCTCTGCCCGGCATACATATGTTTCAGAGGACTGCCTTGTTTGGACTCAGTGGGAGAGGCTGCACTTAATTCTGTAGAAATTTAATGGCCCAGGGAAGGGGTATGCTGGGGGGGGGGGATGTAGGTAGGGTGTATGTAGGGGTGGGGGAGCAATTTCTCAGAAGCAAAGAGGACAAGGGTTGGGGTAAAGAACTCTGGGAGGGGGCCAAGGAAGGGCGTAAACATTTGGAATGTAAACAAATAAAATAATGTAACTTAAAAAATAGGGCACAGACTTAAACAGATAATTCTCAACAGAAGAAATTAAAGTGGATAAGAAATTTGAAGAAATAACTTATTTAGCCAACAGGGAAATTTATTTTGTTCATTGCTGCCAGAAATTGAAATAGATGTCCCTTGTCTTAGTTCGGTATTTACTGCTGTAAACAGACACCATGCCATAGCAACTCTTATAAGGACAGCATTTAATTGGGAATTGGTTACAGGCACAGAGGTTCAGGTCATTATTATCAAGGTGAGAACATAGCAGTGTCCAGGCAGGCATGGTGCAGAAGGAGTTGAATGTTTAATGTTTTCATCTGAAGGCTGCTAACAGAAGACTGGGTTCTAAGCACTAGGACTAGGGTATTAAAGCCCACACTCACAATGACACACTTACTCCAACAAGGCTACACCTCCTAATAATGCCACTCCCTGGGCCAAGCATATTCAGACCATGACATTCCTCTTGTGAAAAATAAATGAGTGGTACATTTATAAAACAAATATAAAGATAAAGAAAATGTGGTATATTTATATAACAAAGTCATATGCATCCATAAAAATTAAACATCATGAGATTTGCAAGTAACTGTAGGACAACAGAAAAAAAATCCCCAGTGATTTATCCAGATCATGAAAGATAGGTATGCTATGTATGTACTTATAAGTAGACATTAGCTGTGAAGTCAATGATAACCAAGCTATCATCCATAAAACCACAACTGTTGGTATAGAGTAAGGGGCTTGAGGGTACAGAGATTTTTTGACGAAATGGAAATAGAATAAATAGGTATAGATGGTTGGAGGGCTGAATAGGAAGGTCAAGGGAAATGAGGGAGGGGATATGGAGAGAGGCTGCTAAAATTCAGAGCCATTTCAAGGGTAGTGTGGAAACTTAATATGGTGGAATCTTCCATATATATATATAATATATATATATATTATATTATATATTAATATATGCTATCTAAATAAAGCTGCCAAATAATGGGAGAGAAAGTTCAAACTGATCATCTCTTGTAACAAATTGAAGCTGCCATTATCAGGTTTTGTTTAGATATAATTGATTAGTATAATTGAGTCTAATTGGATCCATGGGAATCCCCAAAATCCCAGGCTGCTGTCAATACTATCGGTTGTTCTCCACAAACTGACAGAAAGGATCTGTGACTTAAAACAACATCTACACAACTCATTGAACACGAAGAAGTCAAGCTTGTGCTAGTTACAGCCTTCACCCCTAAATGCTAGCACCTTTGTGACTAAAAACTGATCTCATTACTAGTATTTTTCTGAAATGATCCCAAATTCTTAATTTGCTGAGAGTTATGAAGGATGCATGTGAACCACATGTCTCAGCCTATAAGCTTCGAATTTTTCTTATGAAACACCTTTTAGCTTGAATTATTTAGATTTTTCTGAATCCTGAAAATTACACTGAGGATAAAACTGTTATCTAATAGATAGAACATTTTTTCACAAAAATAGTCTCAGAAGGTTCACCAGCTCAGTCTGTGTAGAAACAGGCTGTTGCGATAAAATAAGTCTTCTCAATGTGTATGAAATTTGTTCTTCAAGACTAATACTATGTATATGTTCAAAAGAATAGACAATGAAATATTAAAAAGGCAATCCTTTCAATTGATATTTGTTCTTCTGTGAATAACTCAAAATAATCTTAATATCTCATTTTTCTACTTTTTTCATTTCATTCATAGAATCATAGATCTTTAAGGCAACAAATATCTGTAATTTCAAAGGCAATCTCAACTAATAACTGAGAAAACATAAACTCTAATAACTTTGTACCTTACAAGAAATGTCTGACGTTTAACATTATCTTAATCTGTCTTCACCTTGAATACTCTTCTATTAATGAGCCTGTTTTTTCTAAGCTTTAAGGCTTTTGAAAAGCAGTAGACTGTGACAACTACCCCATATTCTAGCATCTATAATTATAAAACAAATTAGCTTCTAATTCTCAATTTGATATTATTCAAGTAGCTTTAAAAGTAAAAAAAACATAATAAGTGGCTATTACTAAGCACTGTTTCACAGTGATGTTAAAAGAACAATATCAAATGAAATTTATGAAAATGATTACAGTGTTTGACACATGCTAAACATTATCATCATAATTGCTGATATTAAATCACTCAGGGTTTATCTTAATAAACTCATGCTCAGTAGAGAATCCTCTATGTGAGCATAATGAGTGTACATGCATGGTTTCATTCTGTTCTCCTCTCTGATTGTAGTATGTTCAGTAAATTCAAGTTACTATTGCCTTGACATTTCCATAATGATAGAATATAACCTGGAATTGTGAGCCAAATAAACTCCTTATGCCCAATGTTGTTTTTATTGGAGTATTTTATTATTGCAATAGAAAAACAAAACAGATAGAAATTGCTACCAAGAGTGGGTGTATGGCTGTGATAAACATAACCATGTGGCTTTTATGACCCTGAAACAGGTATGTGAGAGAAATGCAAAGGTATTTCAAACTTTGGTCTAAAAAGCCATTATATATTTAAGCAAAGTTTAAATAATTTTGTGTGGCTTTCTTGTGATTGAAGGACAGATAGATAAGGCCTAGTTCATGAGGTTTTGGAGAAGGTTAAGGACTCATGACCTGTGTTATGGATGGATCATTTCTTTGATGTTTTGGTGAAAATTTTGCCTTTAATCTGCTGTGTACTTAGAACATGAGTGAAGTTGAAGTGAGCGATTGTAGAAATGTCAGGATAAGATGGTATTCCTGTTGGTTCTGAAAAAGCAGCTGTAATTGTTAGAGACCACCACCACTGAAAGAAGCCTTATGGATTGTATGACTATTGTAATGATGATGATGTGAGGATTAACCTATTACAAGAGACTCCATCTTCTAAAGATTGAAACTTACTAAAGGAGAAAAGCTAAAATGATATGGTTTCCATGAATTAACTTCCAATAAAAGGAGGTAATCTAACTTTTGTCAAGTGGCATCAGCTACACTCTGGTCTGGCAGCAGAACTCTATGATATTGTTCAGTGATGTTGATCTTGGAAGGATCCAGGATATAATCTTGAAGAGATTATGAATGGTCAGTTAAGTCCATTGAGTAAGTTTATAACATTTTAGTCCTTGGAATGGTCATAAAAGATATTATGTTATGATGTGAGGGTAAGACAAAAGCTAAATTAAAGATTCCTAATAATGGAGGTTCCAGGAAGAACCATGAAGCATCTGTCAATTAGAGAATGGCTATAGAGTAGAACTGGCATAACCCTAAGAAAGAAGCTGTACTCTGAAGATGGCATAAGTAGCTAAATTTGTATACTGTCTCTGTTGGATGTTTTGGACATGCCCATGCTTTACTGTGACCAAATACTTCCTTGTTTTTGATTTTTTTTTTAACAGATTCTTTTTCCTGTTCTGTTATTTTCTTTGCTGGAGATTTTATACAAAATGATAGTTAAGAGAATTTGGACTTTAAAGAGCTATAATTATAGGGATTGTAGTTTATTTTAGAACAGCCTTTGAATAAGTTTACTTGTGCTCTCCTTCCCACCTATAATGTAAACACCTTTTTCACTTTTTTTAAATTGGTTATTTTATTTATTTACATTTCAAATGTTATCCCCCTTCCCAGTTTCCTCTCCACAAACAGCGTATCCTTTCCCCAATCCCCTGCCTATATGAGGATGTTCTCCAACCTACCTACCCACACCTCCCTGAGTGTTCTAGCATTACCCTACCCTTGGTCATCAAGCCTCCACAGGACTAAGTGACTCCTCTCCCAGTGATGCCCAATAAAGCAATTCTTTGCTACATATCCACTGAAGCCATGTGTCCCCTCATGTGTACTTTGGTTGGTGGTTAATCCCCTGGAGTTTTGGACAGTCTAGTTTGTTGATGTTGTTGTTTTTCCTATGGGGTTGAAAACCCTTTCAGCTCATTCAGTCCTTACCCTAACTCCTCTATTGGAGTACAGTGGTTGACTGCAAGCATCCACATCTGTATTGGTCAGGTGCTGGCAGAGCCTCTCAGGGGACAGCTATACCAGGCTCCTGTCAGCAAGGGCTTCTTAGCATCAGCAATAGTGTCTGGGTTTAGTGTCTGCAGATGGAATGGATTCCTAGGTTAGACAGTCTCTGGATGGCCTTTCCTTCAATCTCTGCTCTACATTTTTATCCCTCTATTTTCTTTTGACTGGAGGAATTCTGGATTAATATTTTTGAGATATGTGAGGGCCCCATCCCTCAACCAGGGGCTGTGCCTATCCATTGGATATAGTTTTTATAGGTTCTCTCTCCCCTTTGTTGGGTATTTTGGCTAATGTCCTCCCTGTTGGGTCCTGAGAACCTCTTGTGTTCCTGGCATCTGTGACTTTCTAGTGTATACCACCAGTCTCCCAGACTGCTACATAACTCCTTTCAAATTCCTGACCCTCTGTATGTCTCCCCAATCTCCTCCTATATCTGTACTGGCACCATTTTCCCTCCCCCTCCTCTCTCCCTCCCAGATTCCTCTCTCCCTGTACTTCTGAGAGATTATATTCTTTCCCCTTCTGAGTAGGACTGTAGTATTCACACTTTTGTGTGTTCTTTTTTCTTCTTGGATTTCATATTGTCTGTTAGTTTTTCTTGGGTATTCTGAGCTTCTTTTTGGCTAATTTCCACTTATCAATGAGTATACAACAAGTGTGTTTGTTTGTGACTGGGTTACCTAACTCAGGATGATATTTTCTAGTTCCATATAATGTCTAAAAATTTCATGAAGTCATTGCTTTTAATATCTGAGTAGTACTACAAGGTGTAAATGTACCACATTTTCTGTGTTCATTTCTCTGTGGAAGGACATCTGGGTTGTTTCCAGCTTCTGGCTATTATAAATAAGACTGCTCTGAACATAGTGGAACATGTGTCTTTGTTATATGTGGGAGCGTCTTTTGCGTATATGCCTAAGAGTTGTAGAGCTGGGTCCACGAGTGGTAAATGAACTTTTCCAATTGTCTAAGGAACTGCCAGACTGATTTCCAGAGTGATTGTACCAGCTAGCAATCCCATCAGCAATGGAGGAGTGTTCCTCTTTCTCCACAGTCTCACCAGCATCTGCTGTCACCTGAGTTTTTTAATCTTAGCCATTTTGATTGTTGTAAGGGGAAATCACAGGGTCATTTTGATTTGCATTTCCCTGATGACTAAGGATTTTGAACATTTCTTTATGTGCTTCTCAGCCATTCGAGATTTCTTAGTTGAGAATTCTCTGTTTAGCTCTGTACCCCATTTTTAATAAGGTTATTTGATTGTCTGGAGTCTAATTTCTTGAGTTCTTTGTATATTTTGGATGTTAGCCTTCTATAGAATGTAGGGTTGGTAAGATCTTTTCCAAACTGTGTGTTGCTGTTTTGTATTATTGACAGTGTCCTTCACATTACAGAAGCTTTTCAATTTTATGATGTCCCATTTGTCAACTCTTATCTTAGAACTTAAGTAGTTGGTGTTCTGTTCAGGAAAATTTCCCCTATGCCAATGTGTTTGAGGTTCTTTCCTACTTTCTCTTTTATTAGATTCATCATATCTGGTTTTATGTGGAGGTCCTTGATCCACTTGAACTTGAACTTTGTACAAGGAGATAAGTAAGGGTCAATTTGTATTTTTCTATGTGCTGACCTCCAGTTGAACTAGCACCATTTGTTGAAAATGCTGTCTTTTTTTCCACTGGATGGTTTTGCCTCCTTTATCAACAAAGATCAAGTGACCAAAGATGTCTTAGTTCATTTCTGGGACTTCAATTCTATTCTACCTGATCTACCTGCCTGTCTCTGTGCCAATACTAAACAGCTTTTATCACGATGCTCTGTAGTACAATTTGAAGTCAGGAATGGTGATTTCCCCAAGAAGTTCTTTTATTGTTGAGAATGTTTTTTGCTACCCTGTGTTTTTTTTGGTATTTCAGATAAATTCGAGAACTGCTCTTTCTATCTCTGTGAAGAATTGAGTTGGAATTTTGATGGGGATTGAATTGAATCTATAGATTACTTTCAATAAGATGCCATTTTTACTATGTTAATATTGCTAATCCATGAGCATGGGAGATCTTTCCATCTTCTGAGGTCTTCTTTAATTTCTTTCTTCAGAAACTTGAAGTTCTTGTCATACAGATCTTTTACTTGCTTGGTTAGCATCACACCGAGATATTTTATATTATTTGTGATTGTTGTAAAGAGTGTCATTTCCTTAATTTCTTTCCCAGTCCATTTATCCTTTGAGTATAGGAAAGCTAATGATTTGTTTGAGTTAATTTTATATCCAGACACTTTGCTAAAGTTGTTATAGACTCTTGAGGGTACTATTAGACCTGCTGGCATCTGCCTGCCTAAACATCTCCTTCTTAACCTACTTCCTCCATTCCTTGAGCCTTGGGGTCAAGGGAAATCCAATGCCATATTATCCAATTTTTCTCTGCTACCTTCAGTCATTCCTCCAACCCACTACAATTACTCTCTACCAGGGAACATATTTGGATAGGAACCAGGTAAGTTATTTATGTGGACTTTCCCCTCCATTCTATTCTCTCTTTCTTCTGCCTGCCAGCCTTAGCACTTCCTCAATTAACCACGGATGATTGAAAATGGATCCAAAGCTGTCACCTTGCACAAAAATCAAACTCCAAGTAGATCAAGCACCTCAACATAAGTCAAGATGTGCTGAACTTGATAGAAAACAAAATAAAGAAGAAACTTGATCGCATTGGCAGGACTTTCTGCAAAGGACACCAATATCACAGGCATACAGTCTGATAATTAACAGTGTTATTCCCATATCAATAGAGTAAAGCTGCAGCCTCCAGAAGCAAAAAGGTGCTTTACCATTTAAGCATATGATAGAGTGTTAGTATCTATAATATTCAAAAAGGGGGGATTAAACTGAACATTGAGAAAACAGGTAACCTAATTTAAAAATGGAGCATAGAACCAAAGAGAGAGATCTCAAAACATAAATCTAAAATACTTTTGAAACACTCTCAAAAGTGTCCAATGCTTAGTTATTAACAAAGTGTAAATTGAAACTACTTTAAGATTCCTTCCTACTTTATTCAGAATTGCTAAGCAAGAATACTAAAACAAATGACAGCCAATGATGATGAAGATGATATGGGAAAGTGGAGCACATATTAATTGCTGATTGGTGTGCAAATTGGTAAAGTCACTATGCAAATCCTTGTGGAGTTGCTTCAAAGGGCTGAAAAATACATCCACTCAAACATCTAGCTGTACCACTTATGAACTTACGTAGAGAACTGTACTACACCTTATGATTAGATACTTGCTCATCTGTTTTTTATTGCTATTCAACTCTTAATAGCTAGAAATTTGGAACAGATTTAACCAAAATTTCAAGAACATGAATATTTGTAGATAAAAAAAATTTCTTTGGTTTTCATAAAATAATTCCAAATACTAAGCCAAAATAAATTAGATGTGAAAACAAATTTAATCCTATAAGCATATACTTAAAAGCTCTCTGGTTGATCAGAGCATCTAATCTGTTTCAATGTTATTATACTTGAATAAATATAATACATTTTCCATATGTGATTGTCTCTTCCTTAAAACTAAATATTAATCCTGAAACAAAAATTCTCCATGTTTTCCAAATTTAAATATGTATGTAAATGCTAAAATAAAGGGAAACACAACTGATTTTTTGTCAGACCAAAACTAATTTTAACTAATGAGATAACTTGAATGCTTCCAGTTAATTTTCCTCCATTGTGTCAAGAAGTCAACATGTTCTCACAATTACATAACCTATTAGATTAGACTTTACTTTCATTATCCCGTTTTGAAAATAGGTTGAAAGTCTAAAAAAGAGAGATTTATTGTTAAAAGTCACATAATAAGTAAGTGACAAAGTTAGAAATTAAAACCATATTATTTTGGCTTTTCTGTAGAATCTTCCTATTATGTTGCTGAATTTAAATGAGTGCACTGGTTTATCCAAATTATTCTGATATTGGAAGTTATGATGAATGCTTTTAAAGTAATTTGTAATGTGGTAATTTAAAGATCAACTTGTTTTGAGTAGATCCAATGAGGTTAAAAATCAAATTTAGTGACTGTTGTAAGATATAGGGAAATAAGCAAATCAGAAAGGCCAATTATCTATTGTTTTATGAAGATTTGCCATGAAACTGACTGGGTAATTGACATCAGTGTTGATATATGGCAAGTTAACTGTAGGTTTTTAGATAACAAAAACAAAGTTATGAACATAATTCCATTATAGTAAGGAAAGTCACAGAAGTCACATTTATTTTATATGTCAACATTAATGATTATGGGAAACTTACTTTCCTTGGTGTTATGCACTAAGTTTGTTGTATATATGTAAGTTACAGAGTACTGTAAGGATAACTGTTCTTTATCCTTGCTGTCCATAAAGCTTGGAGAGGTTAAATAATTTTCAGTGTTCTATTTATTATATAGTAAATTTAAAAGCCAAATAGATTTCTCTGAGTCTGTAATAAGTGTTCTTCATATTGCAGACTTTTAATATTCCAACTTAGATATAAAATAAAGGGAGAAATGGCAAATGGAATTACAGATACAAAGCACAAAATTTCTTCCCAGGAAAGGAAAATATAATACTACGCAAAAGTAATTTTAGCACAGAGATTGAAAATAATTCTATAAACCAATTTAAAGTAATAAACTGATCAATTTGGCTGAGGGAAAAGAGGTTCAGTGGCCAGCCCTAATTGGGATTCAGCTCAAGGGGAGGCCCCAAGACTTGAAACAATTACTGATGTTAGGTGTACTTACAGACAGCAGCCTAGCATGTCTCTACTTCGAGAGATCCAACAGGTAGCTGAATGAGTCAGATGCAGATACTTACACCTAACCAATGGACAGAAGCTGGGGACCTCTGTGGTTGAATTAGAGAAAGACTGGAAGAAGCTGAGGAAGAGGGTGATCCCATAGGAAGACCAGACCCTGTTACTACTGGTACCTTGACTCCTGAGATCTCTCAGACACTGAGACACCAACCAGGTAGCAAACACTAGATGATAGGAGGCCCCTGGCACATATACAGCAGAGGACTGCCTGTTCTGTCCTCAGTGAGAGAAGAAGAACCTAACCCTGGAGATACATGAAGGCCCAGGGACTGAGGAAGACTGATGGGGTGGGGGTAGGGGACATCCTCTTGGAGACAGGGGAGGAATAATGGGATGATGAGCAGTGGGAGGGCAGACCAAAGAATGATAATGACCAGACTTTAAAAAAATGATTAAAGATAATTTTTAAAAATGGTCTGTTTTCAATAAAAGAATCAACAAGAGATAAAAGAATGAAACACACATTATCCAACTCACAGAAAAAGAAAAGCCTGAGTGGGGATAGGAGGGGGGAAGTCAGAACTGGGGAAGCCCTTCTCAGGGAAGAGGCAGTACTGACAAAGACAGATGGAAAAAGCAATCTTCCTTCATCTTGTGTGTTTGGTGCCTTTTCTATACTGGACTTAACCTTTTCAAGCACTCCCACCCCCAGAAGCAACAAGACACAGATGGCTAACTAAGGACTTTATTTCAAACAAAAATTAAAAAAAAGGAGAAAAAAAAAAGAATGAAACACCCATAGCAAAATGAATGTCTCTTCATCATAAGCATCTAACATATGGTATCCCCAAAGAAACAGAAATTTTAATACCTAAGACTTTTTGTCCACATAATTTAAAATAAGCTGATAACATAAAAATATTTGTAAAGCATAAAAAAGATTTAAAAATAATAATATTTCCAAATTGTTAAAATTTAACAATATTTTTGCTTATGAAGCAATAATATATTCTCTTTTTTTCCTTTCTAGAATGGAAAGTTGAAGAGTGAATGAACATGGGACCAATGGAAGTTTGCCAAGGTATACATATTTTGTAGCTACAATATATTAACTTAAAAAATGAGGTATGCAAAGTAAACAATTGTGTATTTCATAAACTAGAAAAATACAGCATGTTGATCAGAGGTTGGATTACGTGCAAATAAAATTAATTTTGTGGGCATAAAACAGAATGGCAGGAAGAAAATTGAAATGCTTGTTAGCACAGGCTAGTTTGGATAAATAGCTCCTAAGGCTCCATGTTTTAAAGGACTGGAGACTATGGTAGCACTGAGAAGAGAGGTTGGTAGGGTTATAGAGAAGTCCTTAATTATTTCTATACTTCATAGTATACATTCAGAGTACAGGATCTCAGATGTCCATTTACTTTGTGAATCCTAAGATAAGAAGTTTGTTCGACTATGGCTTTCTCATTTTCAATATTCCTCAAATATTGTACCAACTAGTTTTGAACAAAAGCTTCCATATCTTTGAGCCTGAAATGTCATACACTACTACATTGCAGATGGAATCTAGAGCCTGTGCGTGTAAGACAAGTATTCTCCACTTACCTACAATGTTAGGCCTGAAATTACACTTTCCTTTATATAAAGACAGCTGGCTAAAAATAGTTAGGCTTCAGTCAAGGAGAGTGAACAGGGATGAAATATAAAAATCAATTAGAAGTATTTTGTTCAGTGTTGATCTACAGCTCTATTTTAATACCACATTTTTTTTTTTGTAAATGCTGGGAGTTAAACTTAGTACATGCTCTGAATGTACTGTGCCAGTGAGTTAATTCTAGTTCATCATGATAGCTATATATTGTATAGTCATATATAAAATTAACTGATAAGATATAATATGGAATATAGTGAATTCCACTAGAAATACGATTTGATGTGTTGAGTATTATAATAGGATAGGACAGAAGTCAAGTGTTTTATCTATCATTATTGTCAGTTAAACCTTTCCAATGAACATATGCAAAATATAAATGTGCCTATTGCAATCAGATAATATTATATTGAGAATATTATAGTGAGAAGAGGTTTTACTGATTAGGTCATACACCTTAAAATAATTACCACAATAAATGGATATTTTTTCTGTAGCAGTAGTCCACATTTAAACATCCTTATTTGCAGTATCTACCAAGGAAAATGTGACAGATCTAAAGTGTATTCTGAAATCTTATTTTGACTTTTTAGTACCACAAAGAGGAGTATTTTGAAAACTAAATGTAATAACAATCAATTCATTTCAAATGTTTGAGAATATAATTAATTTTAAAAGACAGATTGCTGTCTTAGTAACATTTTATTTGCTAGAGGTATAAATAAAACTCTAACAATTATACCATACAAAATAAAGCTACATTTTTAAATTAGTATTTTGTAAAAATTAATATTTAGAAAATGATTGACTAAAATATTTAGAAACAATTACAGAAACGTAAAGTAATTTTATATTATCTTTTTAGTTTTAACCATAACTGATGTTATGAGCTTCTACAAAATCAATATGAGATTGTACAAAGTGATTCTCAACATAATAAACCAGATACATTTTTCTGCCTAAGGCATATCTTGTAAAATTAAATTGATGGACTTTCAACATTTCTGAAGGCAAC
The DNA here is from genome assembly GCA_021653895.1 of Mastomys natalensis. Lineage (NCBI taxonomy): Eukaryota > Metazoa > Chordata > Mammalia > Rodentia > Muridae > Mastomys > Mastomys natalensis. Next base: position 1,449,617 of record JAJTUV010001058.1, read on the forward strand.
GTTGTTGACCATGAATGTAACCAACTGTGTATGTGTGTGTGATATATATGTATACAAATTTAGTGATATTTCTATGTATGTAAGCTCAATGTGCTTAAAACATCTTTATTTTATTGTGAAGATTTGAAAAAGAATGGACCACCAAACTTCATTATTTGAATAGTTGGTGAAACTAATTGGGAAGAATTAGGAGGTGGGTGAGTGAGACCTTGCTGCAGGAGATGTGACACCGGGCTTGGGCTTGAGTCATTTCCTCTTTGCTCACTCTCCTGTCACTTGTAATAAAAGGTAAACTCTCGCCCCTGCTCCAGCACAGTCTCCCTGTCTGCTGCTATGTATCCAGCCACGAATATCCTGGGCTCACACTCTGTCCTATACACCCCAAACTAAATTCCTTGTTTTAGAAATTGTTTTGGTCATATTTTCATCACAGTAATAAAAATGTAACTAAGACATGCATGAAATGTGATTCATCTGTAATATATTGGTCTTGAACATGATTATTTTTGTGACACAATAATCCTTTCTTTTAATTATGTCTTAAAACTGGACATGAATTCCTAAGGTCAGTAGATGCAATAATATGGTTCATTTTCTTGTATCTTTGGAAGTTTTAATTTTACTTATTGGTCTCTGTGTGTATTTGTGTGAATTATGCTATTTTGTATGTGGGTGTCTACAGAGGCCAGAAGAAAAAGTTAGATCCCCTAGAGCTATAGGTAGAGGTAGTTGTGTGCTACTCAATGTGGGTACTGAGACCAGTCCTCCAGAAGTGCTAGAAGTATTTTTACTTCTTGTTATCTCTATATACCTTACATTTTCCTTGGTGATAGCTTTTATATTTAATAAAAATAGTTATTTAAAACTATAGCCAATAAAATTTATCTGACTGTATAGCTGCCTGGTTTCAAGCAATTCTTCTGTGCTGAGAATTTAGTTGAATTGGATAATGTTTTTACAGCATGGGTAAGGTCCTGAGTTCCATCCTCCACACTACAAGAAATCTAAAGTAATAATAAGTCTAAAAGTCTGTTGTTCCCCAAACTGTGTACTTAAACATATAAAAGTATCTAATTAGTAAGCAAGCCTCTAATTTACCAATATATATTGTCTGAATTTCTGTATTTTCAGAGAAATCATATGGAAATTTCTGAAATATAATTTTCTCACCTGCACAAATCAGAATACTGGGAATAATATCTAAACTGATATTATAGGAATCAGATGTGTGCATCCTGAATGAATTAATTAATACTGCATGAAAACAGTTATTTATTATTTGTTTCTTTCTTAAGAATATCGTACCATAACAAACATAACTGAATTCACAGAGTTAATCTGTAATGTCTCTTTCATCTCATATGGAATACTAATATGAAATTTTCTATTATATAAAACATTTATATCTTGAGAATATCAAGTTGCTTCATGTGAAACAATAGTCATTTTGATTAATCCACATTATAAATGAGAAAATAAATGAGTGACTTCAGAAGATATATCACCAGTCAATTATAAACTAGTATATTGGTTACTTGCAGAACATAGTGCTGTTTCACAGAAAGTACACTAATGGAAATAGAACGTCTCACATTTTGTTGTAAAAAAAAAAATCAAATCCATGGAGAAAAATGTTTGAACTCAGTTATTTTCATTTTTGTTCAGTTTTCACCTCAATTTTAATAGTTTTGTGTAGTCATTTTTTTTTTTTTTTTTTTTTTTTTTTTTTTTTTTTTTTTTTTAGCAAAAGCCTTCTCAATTAATCTTGAACTCATACCTAGTATCAACTACAAAGGGTTACGTGCATCCTTAAATCTTTGTCTTTCTTGGATTTGAAAGAGCCTTTTTATGTTCACAAAAAGTTTCAGAAATCCTGTCTGTCCTTGAGAGCAATCCAATCATTAATTTGAATCTTCCAAAGAGAAAAATGGTGTCTAAAAGAAGAGTCATTAACTGCCTAAGGTGCATCACAATTTTAATTGACTATTTTTCTAATTCATTTGCATGGCCAATGGCAAAGCAGTAATTCTTCAGTGAGTTATAATATTGAGAAAGTAGTTACTACACTGTAACAACTTTTAAAAGTTTGTTTAGAAGGACAATAAACACATTTGTCCTCAACTTCAGTATTTCCAAGGGTCTGTATTATTATAATATGCTAACGATAAACAAATGATACTTCCAGTGGGCAGGTATCATTAACAGTTTAATAGAATTGGAAACGCTTGCTATTGTCTTTCATTTTCCAGAAGTGGTTATTTATCTTGCATATGTACTTTATGTAGAGGCATCTACACACAAACTATGCTGTTAAGCCAGAGGGCCAAACCTCTGTGTTTCTTAGATCTTTTATTGTCCGAAGTAGATAATCAGAAGACAAGGACAAGTTCCAGCTTGGCAGGGAGAAATCTTCAGAGCCAGAAAATTATATTGAGTTCAATCACTCTCAATCTAACCTTTATGGCAGTCTAGAGACAGGAATATGGAAAGAAATGCCATCAAGCACAGTTAAATCACCAATGTGTGTGGTCATAAAATACCTTATGGCTATTTGCTCCTATCCTGTAATAAGTCTTTCAGATATTTTCTAATACTCTTCATTGGGAAGGTGTTCTCAACCTCATTTTACCTACAGGAAAAGAGAGGAGTGATTCACTGTCTTTAAAAAGAATACAAAGTAAAATGATAGGTGATATTTATCATGAGAAGAAAAGGTTTGTGTAGAAATTGCAGGGAGCAAAGGAAGAAAGCCAATGAGATAAATGAAGTAAGACAAGAACGACAGAACGGCTCAGGCACACTGCTAGAATTTTCTGAAAAAAGCCATGGGGGAGTTATATCAGTTATGGAAATGAGGATGTAAGCTCCAAAGTTCCCTCTCCCTCTCATTACTATCCTTTCATTTGTGTCCTTTACGACCAGGTATTTGGATTTGCCAAGAGTCTAGCAAGTTAGCATGACACATAACAAATTGTGATAAAATATATTGCTTTTGTTTTAGTTTATTAAGTTGTAAATTTCTTTACTTATTGAAAATAGACTCTTCTCTCATACAATTCAATTTGACATGGTTTCCCCTCCCCGCTACTCCTTTCAGCTCCTCTTTACCTCCCATTTCCCTCATATCCACTTCTTTCTTTCCTCTTGAGAAAAGAGAAGGCCTCCAAGAGACTACAGACAAACAGCAAAGCAAGATACAGTATAACAAGGCAAAAGTGCCCATATTGAGTCAGGAGAGGGCAACCCAATAGGAGGACATTGAGTCCCAAAAGCAGGCAACAGAATGAGAGATACACATACTCGCACTGTTAGAAGACCTACAAATATACAAAGCTAATATCTAGGACATGTATGCAGAGGAGCTGAGGAGTATATTAAAGTATCTATGCATATGTGTATAAGAGAGAAGATGTTTATGAAGGTCATAAAAAAGCATTGGATTCCAAAGAAGACAGAGGGTTACTGACAGTTGTGCGCCCTCAAACATTAGTCCTAAGCATCAATTACTGAACTTACAAAAAATTCTGGACAACATACTGTTATTATAAGGATAAGTAGCACTAATGGAATTTATCTACAATTATGAAACATATTATGTCACTATGATAAACCATTTATGTATTTATTATGAGTCATCTCAAAAAAAATTGGGAGGAAAGTAATCTCATTGAAGAAATAGTGAGAAAACTGAGTTTTCTGTGGCAAGAGTTGTTCAAGCAGTCATTTTGCAAAATGTACTTTTAGCTTAATTGTGACTGCCCAGAAGCAACCATCTGGGAGTTGTTGTTTTGGGATTCCTTAAAATATATGTCATGTTAATTCTTCATTTTAATAGCCAAAGAGAACAAAATAAGCCTAGATGCTTTTACACCTGACAAATTATGGATCTAATTATCAGCCCTAATATTCTAAACCTTAGACAAAAATAAAATATGAAATATTTGCCAACGTTAGTTGTTCAAATATTTATATAGCAGCACAGAAGTTACTCATATAGTAACTAAACAATAAATATATAATTGTTACAATTCAAAATGTTTTGCGTTGAAGAATAGTATCAGGAAATAGAAAGCTAGTCATAATAAAATCAAATGAGACAATTGCATCATAAACATTTATCAAGCTCATATCACAGAGATTTTCTACATTTCTACCTTAGTAACAGCAAGATCTTCAATATAATTAAAAATACAGAAAGTATTTTAATCAAAAGGCAGAATAGAATGTAAATAAATTGTCGTTACATCTACTTTGAAATAGCAAAGATGGATGAGAAAAATGTCTATGTACTTCAAATGTTGGCAAAAATGTAAACCAACCAGAACTTCTACACACCGATAGTAGAGTAAACAGCTTTGTACATCAATCTGATCATTTTTTATTAAATTAAAATACTTCTTTAAATTAAGCATGTAGGAAGGAAAACAAGAATAGTTTAAATATTAGGTAATGAGGAAGGGTCAATTATATGTAATTGGCACTTGCATCATAAAAGAGGATAGGCAACTAATTGTTTTTCTAGGTTTGAATGTGTCATGGATTGTTTGTGTTAGCTAGTAGATAAGGATTTACATTTTATTTGATAAATGCAATGTAAAATGTAATGTGATGCTTGAAAAAATGGGTAGTCTAACTATGTAGATGGAGATTTGTTATTATGGATACAATTTGAATTTGGTTAATCACACTGTGTGATGCAAGTTATTAATCATAAAGTTTCAATTATTTATTTTTATAGGTACAAGATTTTTGCTTGCATCTATGTTTGTGAACCACATATGCAGTGGCCACAGTGACCAAAAGAAGGTGTTGGATCCCTAGACATTGTAATTACTGATAGTTTATACCAACTATATGGAAATTGGAAAGTAAACCTGGGCCTTCTGGAAGAACAGCCATTGATCTTGACCATGGAACCATCTGTGTAGCCCCTACAACAACATTTTAATAAATCTAAGAGTTTTTTTAAATGTGGAATGAAATAATAATATATTCTTTTGAAACTAAATGAAGATGAATACACAAGATTTGTTCAACAATGTTTGTGCACCTTTATTCAGAACAGCTCCAAATTCAAATCATTCAAATGCTCATCAAATAAAAATAAAGAATTGAATATTATGTTGTTCACCAACAAAATGGAACAAACTGTTGATTCACATATTAGTGTGAATAAATTTCAAACACATTTGCCCAGTGGGTTGAGGTTATAGAAAGAAAAGAAAGTATTCTATTGACTCATTAAGGACATGAATGTGAAGGTTTAAAAAGAGACTAGTACTTCATAGTGAAAAAAACTACACATAGACTTGTTGTTGAAGAAGATACGGGAACTAGATGTGTTGGATCCAGCAAAACTTCTAGGGATGATCAAAAATGTTTATATATTAAGAACACTATAAGTTGTATATTTATGTAAGGGATATGGATAGAGAAAGGGGGAAAGTAGGGAGACAGAAAGAATGAGAGAGAGGGAAGGAGAGAGAGAGAGAGCTTAGAAAGACATGCATACAGTGGTGGGATAAGGATTTGAAGGGGAATGAGTGATAGATTTCATGAGGATACGTTATGCACATGTATCAAATTTCCAGGAAAAATTAAAAAAAAAAAAAAGCCAGATACCTCTGAACCAAAAAAAAGCCCACAAACACTAGAATTGTAACATTTTCCTCTTTCACACACCTTATTGTAATATATAGTTATTATATAGTGTAAATTTCATTTCCATCTAACACCATCTTTTTTTTATGCACATTGAGAGTATACGTTTTATATGCCTTGCAGATAATTTCTTCTTAATGATGCTGATAATTGTATAAATTTTATTTTGTTTTAGTTGAGTTTTGCATCTCGGTAGTTCTCATTTTGGCGGACTCTCTGACCTGGAGCCCCAAAGTCTCTCCAACCAGCTTGCTAAGATCCCACTGGTGTGTCTCTGCCATGCCAACCCCACGATTTCAAATTACCAAGGCCTTTTGGGGTGCACTTCTTAGAAACCCACACTTTGCCATCATACCTCTCCCTTTCTGGATCCTAGTTGAGTCACAGCATGAAGGAAAACACTACACAAACTTAGTTCAGAATCAACAGGTAAGTCAATCGCTGGACATTGCAGCTAGCATCCTAATCTTGTAAGCCATTCTTAATTAAATCTTTGGTAGCAAATCCTGGAGGATCTGCCATATAAATCAGGGGCCTCTTGTTAACTACATTTTGTCCTCCAAGCTCCACTTTGTTTTTGGAATCACTTCTTCAGATCGCTTTACTTTCATCATGTTAAGTAATTACAGTGAATATCTTCCATACTTACTTTAATTTTACAGTATAATCTTTTATCTGTAACTGAATGTACATAGAATCACTGCCAAATATATTCTTTTACATTGTTCGAAACCATATTATTTAGGTATTTCTTACATAAAATACATAACTTGCATTTTAAATTCTCTATTTTATAACTAAGTACTTGTTACTTCATATGAATGCTGAGGAAGAATTATACACATGAATTTTTAAAGAACATAAACTTAGTCATTTCAAATATCTTTCATGAGTCTCTCAAGCTAATATGTTTTTATAATGTGTGCACTAATGAAATAGTGCACAATATTATCTACTTACTCAAATTTACATTTTGTCCCTATCTCTTTATCTTCTCTCTTTCCAAGTCTTTATTTCTGTCTCTCTTATGTGGTCCTGGTGATCCAATCTTTTACATCATTTTGTTTATTCTGCATGTATTCTTCAAAAAAATAGACATAGATTAATGAATTAGGGTATCATTGGGTCTCAGAACAAAAATTAAACTAAAAAATGTACCATTATAAAATATTTAATAAATGTCTCAAAATTATTCACATATATAAATTTCAAGATGTTCCATGTTATAATGATTTCCTTAAAGATTTTCTATTTATATGCTCTACTTTCTATTTATATGCTCTACTTTTTATTTATATGCTCTACTTCCATTAAATATAAGAAATCTGCATTTTGTGTAAAATAATTTTTTAAAACATAATAGGATTGAATAGTGTATAGTGATATTGAATAAGTAAATAATTGCTACATATCTCCTTATCTTAAAATAAAGAGTGGTAAATAGTGAATTTATGCTAGTGCTTACACAATCTATTTGTTGCAAAATACCTTGAAATGTTATTTTTAGATTATTAAATATAACAGAGTGACAAAGTGTGGTCCTCACTAATGAAATAAAATCAGAAATAGGGGGGATCCTCTTGAAAAGATATTAAAGAAAAAAACCTCTTCATTCTACTTGACTCACTCAGTGCTCAGGAGCACAGACCAGACTAGATTAGAACTGACTTGAGTTCCAGAAATTTCTTGTAGTACAGGTTCTTGGTAATAGTCAAAATAACATCGCCTGTCCGCTGAAAATGCTCTGACCTAGCCTCTACTTTGTCCTAAGCACCAGTCTATAGGGCAGTACCATCATGGCTTCTGTGATCTTTTCCTATTCCACTTCTATCTTTTGCTTACCTAGTTACCTAGTTAATCTAGCTAAATACACTCAGTGCTAATGAGGTCATGGCCATTGATGGAGAATCTGTAACTACTAATTTATTAAACCAGTATATTTCCTAACAACAGTCAATAAACACATGTCCTTATACCCACAGATAAGAGCAGTCTCCACCACTCTTAAGGAATGTTCTCTTTGGAGGAGATGGAGACTATTACAGAAAGCTACATTAATCAAAACACACAGCAATGGAGCCTAGTCTCCGTGGATTTATCTACACAATATTTCTGCACATAAGACCCAGGGAAATTTTACAGAGAATGTGGTTGAGTCATTACAAGAGTCAGAAATTTTGGGAGTTTCCTGTAATATTGTATCTATAGAAATAAGAGAAGCTACACACATAATGTCTCACCAACATTACTTCCCAATTGTTAGCTGAATAAGAACAATTCCAATAAACTTGACAGACTGAACAAAGAAAAGCCAACAAGTCTTCAACTTACAAGCAACCAAGTAAAGCTAAAGACTGAAGAGTTGGGCTTTCAATGGGAAAAAAAAAATGAAGTAAATGGAAGAAGAATATGTCTACTCCTAGAGTGTGGAGAAGTCTTTATTTTTCATTAATTCATGAAATTCATCTTCATCTCTATCTTCATCGCCCCCCCCCAGCTCCATCCCACCTCACCTTCTCTTTCCTGAGGGTGGAGTCTGCCCCCAACTAATTGCAATAATTAAGAGAAATTATTGTAGTGAAATAAAGCTGGGGCTAGGAGTCTGATTATTATTTATAAAATACAGGAGTCTCTGTATTTTAGAAAGAATCTCAGGATCTTCAAGCCATCATTTCTGCAGTGTTGTGATATATATCCAGAAAGCTATATTTAAAAAAAAAAAAAAACCTCTGGAAGTCATAAAAAGTAATGAAACATAAATATAAATTTTTAGAAGAAAGAACAGCAGATGAACCATAAGGATATGAATTAACTGAGGATGTGATGCCATGTGAGAGTGAAAAAGGCAAGAACACAGTGAGTAGAAGGCACAGACAAGTCAAACTCTGCCAGTATCACTGCCAACTTCTAATGAAACAACAAATTGTGTGGATAAGCACAGTCTGGAAGGCATGTCGGATTTCTCTTTCCCAGTTTTTCCTCACTAAATTCAGCATTCACATTAGGAACATAGATTAAATTCTAAACTGATACATTTGGTTGCAATAATCGTATGCGTTGCTCTACTTTCAGCAGTATTGCTTTGGACAAGTGATGCAAGTTTATTTTTACTATCATTTAACGTATGATATTAATAATGGTAATTACATCACAATGTTAAATTCTGAATTCAAGGGGCTGGAGAAATGGCTCAGCGGAGGGTGGGTGGGGGTGCACCAATGTGGAGGCAGGAGGAGGGGGGAAGGGATAGTGAGTTTCTGGGAGGGAGGAGGAGAAATGGGGTAAGGAGAGAATATCTGAAATGTAAATAACATTTCCAATAAAAAAAAAAAAAGAATACTGGCTTCTCTTCACTAACTAGGCAGCATACACTGGCTGGCCCTAGGCCCCTGACACATACAGTAGAGGACTGCTTGGTCTGGCCTCAGTGAGAGAAGATGCTCCTAGTATGATCGAAACTTGGGGACCTAGGGAGTGGGGAGGTCTAGCAGGGTGTGTGGGTGTGAGGACATCCTCTTGGAAATGGTGGGAGGAATGGGATGGGAAACTATCAAAGGGTGGAACTGGACTGTGAGGAAAGATTAATAATAATAATAATAGTAATAATAACAATAATAATAATAATAATAATAATAATACTGGCTACTCTGGCAGAGGACCAAGGTCTGATTCCCAGCCACAACACAGCTCACAACTGTGTCAGTTTATCCATCTTATGCCTTCTCTTGACCTTCAAAAGACTAGGCACACATGTGGTAAATAGGCATACTTGCAGGAAAGTAATCTTTGTAAATTAAATATTGATTTCAATTTTCAGGTTGAAATGAGAAGAGAATACTAAATTAGTTATCCCAATACCATGATTTTTTAAAATCTAAGAGTTCATGTTTTTGGTTTGTAGTTGAGCATTTCATACATATCTATCATGTATTTTTATAAAATCCAATTCCATACAACCCTCCTTCATTCTTACCCTATCACCTACAGTTTTTCCTTTCAAGTTATGTGCTCTTTTAAAAAATAACACTTTTAGAGACTATGTTTACATAATTTTTTCACTTCCTTACCTCTTTCCTCATCTTTCCATGTACTCCACCTCTTGCTTTCTTTCAAATTCATTTCTTCTTTTTCTGTAATTGTTGTTACATGTATAACATATATACATAGGTTATAATCATGTTATGTATATGCATATATACTTCTAATATATGCAACTGGATAAATATTCTACCTCTAAATATTCTACAACTGGCTGAGTCAGTACAATGTATACGTATATGTTCATTTGCATATGTTTTCAGGCTGACCATTTGGTATTAGATAACAAATTTGGGTCTCTTCTCTAGGAAAGATTATGTCTTCTGTACTTATTATATAAGACTCCTGTAGTTCTTTGTCTGGAGAAGAGGCCTCATAACCCTTCTCTTTTTCATGTGACATGTCTATTTTTTATCCTTGTTTAGTTTTAAGAATGTTGTTCTTCACATGAAGTTTTGCAGGTAGTTTTCTTTTATTATTATTTTTAATAATAATAAATTATTAATAATTTCTTTTATTATTATTTTTAATATAATAAAATTATTAATAATTATTATTATTTAGGTGTCTATTTAGGTGAGACTACATGGGTATAGCTTCTGACAATTTTTGAAGATTCAATCTCACAGCATTAAATCCATTAAGTCAAGTTGGTACTATCTGTATGTATGTACATGGATTTAGAACCATTAGCTAGAGTAAGCATAATCTTTCATGGATCTCATCTATGAGGAGAACTCACAGTAGTTGTCAATTATCCAAACATTCTCATGAAATGAAATGTTTCTCTCTCTCTCTCTCTCTCTCTCTCTCTCTCTCTCTCTCTCTCTCTCTCCCTCTCTCTCCTTCTATCTTTCTTCCTTTCTTTCTTTTTCTTCTTCAATAGATGATCATTATTATACAGGCCCTCAACTGGTCGATCCATAGAGAATTAAGGAAGTGCTCAACTCTAAAAAGGATATCTGTGCCTTTTTCCTGTGCCAGTGGTCAGCAATCAGAGTGGAGAAAGGATAGTTTGGTTGTAAGTGGTAGAGGCTGTGAACATCTACTGTGAAAAAAGTGTTGGAACACTGCACACATGGACACTTATGTCTTTTAAAAGAGATATGGAGCAAGTACACAGCCTTGTCTTGTTCCTGATTATAGTGAAACTGCTTTGAGTTTATATCCATTTAATTTGATGTTGACTATAGACATGCTGGACATTGCCCTTATTATGCTTAGGTATGTCCTTGTACCCCTAATCTCTTCAAGATTTTTCATAATTTTATCAAAGACTTTTTTAGCATCTAAAAAGATGATCATGTATATTTTTCATTCATGTTATTTATATAGTGGATTACATTGACTGATTTCCATATGTTGAACTACCCTACATATCTGGGATGACACCTGCTCTATCATGTTGTATCGTTCATATATTTCATTTGCAAGTATTTTGTTGAGTATTTTAGCTTCTATATTCATAAGGGAAATTTGTCTGTAATTCTCTTTCTTTGTTAATCTTTGTGTGGTATGTGTGACTAGCACCTCATAAAATGAATTTAGCAATGTTCTTTCTTTATTTAGTTTGTGGGATAATTTGAAGAGTTTGGTGTTAACTTTTCTTTCAAATTCTGGTAAAATTTTGCACTAAAATTTCTGGCCCTAGAATGTTTTTGTTTGGGAGATTTTAAAGTTTTTAACGACTACTTCTATTTTTTAGGGGTTCTATGTCTATTTAAGTAGTTTACCTAATCTTTGTTTAACATTGGCAAGGAATATCTATTAAGAAAAATATTCATTTCTTTTAGTTTTCCAATTTTGGTGAATACAGCTTATTATTCTCTGGATTTTCCTTGGTGTCTGCAGTTATGCTTCTGTTTTGACTCTGATTTTATTAACTTGGATATTCTCTCTATCTTTTAGTTAATGTGGCTAAGAGTTATCCACATTGGAGATTTTCTCAAAGAACCAGCTTTTCATTGCATTGATTCTTTGAATTGTTCTCTTTTATTTTGATTCTCAGTTTGATTATTTTTTACCATCGATTCCTCTTGACTGTGCTTGTACGTTTTTATAATCGAGCCTTTAAGTATGTTGTTAGACTGCTAGTATGAGAGTGTCCTTTTGTTTTTTAATGTAGGCACTTGGTACTATGAATGTTCCTCTTAGGACAATTTTCATTTTTCCCATAAGTTTGGGTATGCTGTGTAATCATTTTTATTGAATTATAGAAAGGCTTTAATTGATTACTTTTCTTCTGTTTTGACCTAGTATTCATTCAGTAAAGAATTTTTCAGTCTCCATGATTAGTAGCCTTTCTGTTGTTTCTATTGTTGATGTCCATGTTTCATCCCTGTTGGTCAGAGAGAATGTAGAGAGTTATTTCAACTTTTTATGTGTATGTTTGTTCAGATCTGATTTGAGAGTGAGTATATATCACTTTTGAATTTCTGGGAAGAAGGTATATAATTTTGTGTGTTCAGGTGAAATGTTTTGTTGATATTTGTATATACAGTAGTGAAAATCAATATTAAGTTTTCTTATACCTTAAGAGGATAGATATGTACATAAAGAATACCATTATCATTACATCTGTAGAAGCTATCAGATAATACTTAAAAGGTTAGTTCAAATTTTATATTATACACAAATTACACAGAATGCACACTAATGTGAAGAAAAACTACAAAAGTTTTCTTATTCTATGCTTAATACTTTAGCAAAATTCTAAAAAAATTATAACCTCTTATGGCCTATGTTATTGGTTGGATACAAACAGCTCTGGGAAGAAAACATCAGTTCACCACTACCCAGTCATGTTCATCAATGCAGGCCTCATATGGGTGTTTTCTGTCTTGATGTTGTATCATTAAAAATAAACATCATCTTCTAATGACATTTGTCATGTCAACGAAAACACACTGTCTAAAACAGATGCCACACAGTGTATGTGTAAAATGATACAACTGAATGAGCTTAGGCATGTAAGAGGAACGACAATCAGAAGCAGTAAGTCAGCGTAGTTAAAATGATAAAAATATATTAAAACTATATTCCCATTGTTAATCAGTCTAGTAAACTTTTCACCTTATGAACAAATATTATTAAACAATTAAAGCAGATTCAATTTCCACTCTGGTTGTAAATAGTTCAAATCTGTATTAATGAGATACTACCTTTCCGCAGATGTTTTATATCTATTTTCTCTAAAATTTCCAGACGTGCACAATGAGATGGTAATATTTTCTCAATGTTATGTTGCTCAGTATTAGTAGTATATACACAACTTACCCAAAACAACTCTTGAGCAAGAAACTTACCACAGTAATAAAAGTATTACTTCTAGAAATGTCATCTTTCTCATGACTTCCTTTACAATGAAATGTGGTAGAACAATGAATATAAAAGGCTTATTTAAAACACAAACTAATAGAACCTGAGGTCATCTCTGCCAGAAGACCAAGTCGGTTTCCTGAAGACCTTCTCCCTTTTCAATCTTTGTTTCTCCAGATCTAATACTCCAGTCTCCTCTTTAGTACTACAAAGGAACACCATTTTAAACCTTCCTTCACCTCTGTTCATACTTCATATGGATCCTACAAATCATCTGCACCTAAACTTATTCTCACATTTGCTTGTTCCATATTCCAACTCCAGGAAGCAACACTGGCTAGCCCAAGGACCATTCCTCCCAGACAACAAGTAGACTAAAGGCAGGCCCACACCTCTAATTTTACCCTGAGATTCAGTCCCCCTATTCTCATACCCAATTCTGTAACCAGAAACCTGCTGTGGTCTCACATTTATCTCTGATGACACTCTCAAGGTATCACAAAGACTTTCTCCTCAATCTCCCTTCCCCCAACTCATCTCAGAATCCCAGGATTCAACAACGGCAGGTATTCCATGTGAGTTCACCAGCTGAACAGGCTAGGAAAACAGGTAGTACATAGCTATCAAACTCTCTGAAACTCTAGAGAAGAAGGAGAAATAAAGGAACATAACCTCCAATTAATAATGACAATCCAGAAATCAACACCTAGAAATATAATCATCCATAACCCAGATGCCTTGTCCACCAGCATAAAAACTCAATCAATAACAACCAGGAAAATAATTCTCCAGTAGTAGAACTAGCTATTCTAACACAGCAGACCTGAATATTTCAATGTAACAGAAACACAGGAAAATAACCTTTATAAATAGTTCCTTAAAGAGGAAATGGATATATCCCTTAAAGAAACCAGACAGGATGATCATTTTAAGAAAATTAATACTATTCAAGTGATGAAGTTAGAAAAAGAATCAATTAAGAAAGCACAAACTGAGGAAATTCTGGAAACTATGATTTTAGAAATATGAACAGTAGTTACAGGGACAAGCTTCATGGACAGTTGTAAGAGTTGGAAGAGAGAATCTCACACATTGAAGATAAATTAGAAGAAATTGATGCATATATCAAAGAAATTGGTAAACCTAAAAAATTCATAACATAAAACATCAAGAAAATCTGAGATACTATTAGAAGACAAAACAACAGAATAGAGGAAAATAGAGGAAAAGAAGAAGTCATCATAAAGACTTAAAAATATCTTTTAAGAAAATCATAGCAGAAAAACCAACATAGAGAAAAAAATGCCTAAAATGGTAGAAGAAGCATACAGAACATCAAACAGATTGTATCAAGAAGACCATCACATAATAATCAAAGCTCTAAAAATACAGAACAAATAAAAACCATTAAAATCTCTAAGGCATAAAGGCCAAACAGCATATAAAGGAAGACAGGAAGACCTGTTAGAATTACAACTGACTTATCAAAGGAGACTCTAGTAGCCAGAAGGAACTAAGAAGATGTGCTACAGATGCTAATAGACCATAGATGTCAGTCCAGACTACTACTACACCAGTAAAAATTTCTGTCACCAAATATGGAGAAAATAAGGTATTGTATGATAAAGTCAAATTTAAATAATTTCTATCTACAAATTCAGTCATAAAGAATTTCAAATTAAGAGGTATACTACACCTATGAAAATAGAGAATACATATTCTCACACCATCAAAATCAAAATAATGGAAGCAAACAGCAAGCACACACAGACACACACACACACACACCAACATCAATGCCAACAAAATAACAGGAATCAACAATTATTGGTGTGTGATATCTCTCAATTTTAATGGTCTCAATTCCACAATTAAAAAGACACAGACTAACAGAACGAATGCACAGTCAGGACCTGTAGGAAACACACCACATCATCAAAGATAAAAATATTTTTCATAGGGTAAGTGGTTGAGAAAAGTATCTACATTACAAGGAAATTAACCTAGGAATTAAGCTTTAAGGCATTTTAATAACTAATAAGTAGACTTCAATGAAAAACTTATCAAAGAGTAAAGTAGGATACCACATAATCATCAAAGTAAAAATCTACCTCAATTACATTACAGTTCTTATTGTCCATTCCTAAACAAAAGGGCACCCAAGTTTACAAAAGAAACATTACTGCAGCTTAAGTCATACATTGACTCTCAAACATTGATACTGGAAGACTATGACACCATTATCATACAAAGGTCAGGTGATCCAGACAAAACTAAACACAAAAATACTCGAGTTAACAGAAGTTATCAGCCAAAAGGACATAATAGATATTTATAAAATATTTCACCTAAACAAACAAACAAAAATATACAATCTATTCTGTACCTCATAGAACTTTCTCCAAAACTGACCATATACTTGGACACAAATCAAGTCACAATAGATAAAAGAAAATTAAAATAACTTTCTGTATCCTAACAGCTACCATGAATTAAAGTTGGATATCAACAACAAAAGGAACAAAAGAAAGTTTACAAGCTCACTGAAACTGAACAACTCTCTAAGAAATAAAAACTGCATCAAGATAAATAAAAAAATAAATGAAAGACTTTCTAGAATTCAATGTAAATAAAGTAGTGCTAAGAACAAAGTTCATAGCATCACTTGTATGCCTTAAAAATAATGAAAGATCTCATAGGAACGGAACAGCACTTCTGAAATCTCTGTAACTAATATAAGTTCACTACACCTACAGACAGTAGACAATAATAAATATTCAAACTGAATTCTGACATCAATGAAATAGAAACAACTAGAACAATGGGAAGGAACCATGACACAAAGAGTTGGTTCCAACAAGATGGGCAAACCCTTATTCAACCAAACTAAAGAGCAGAGAAAGAATATCCAAATTTAGAAAATCAGAAATGAACAGGAGATATAACAACATATATTGAGTCAATCTGTAGAATCATGAGGACATGTATTAAAAACTCATACTTCATCAAATTAGAAAATCTAAAAGAAATGTTTAATTTTGTTGACAGGTATCACTTACCAAAGTAAAATCAAGAAAAGATGAACAAGGTAAGTAGACCTACAGCCACTAAGAAAAGCAATCACTAAAAGTCTCAACCAAAAAAATGCCATGGCATGATTGGTTTAGGTCAAAATTCTCTAAGAATTTCAAACAAGAGTTAACACAAATGCTGCTCAAATTATTCCACAATATAAACACAGAAAAACTGTTTGCATTCATTTTATGAGGCTACAGTTCCCTTCATAGTCAAACCACAGGGAAACAATACACAAAAAAGTAAAGTACTACCAACCAATTTCCTTTATAAAGATAAATACAAAAATGCTCAGTAAAATTCTTGCAAATCAAATCCAAGACCACATCAAAAAGATCATCGACTATGATCTACTAGGCTTCATCTCAGAGGTGCAGGGATGATTCAATATATGAAAATCAGTCAATGTAATCCACCACTTACACAAACTGAAAGACAAAAAAAAAAAAAAAAGTGAAACAATAACAAAACCACATGATTATCTCACTAGATATCAAAAGAGCCTTTGAGAGAATTTAATACTCCTTCATTGTAGAAGTCTTGGAAAAATTAATGACACAAAGGATATACCTGAACATAATAAAGGCAATTTACAGCAAACCTATACCCTCAAATTAAATGGAGATAAATGCAAACCACTTTCACTAAAATCAGAAAGAAGGCAAACTTTCCAAGCTCTCCATATATTCAATATAGTACTTCAAGTTTTAGCTAAAGCAGTAAGACTTCTGAAGGAGATCAAGGGGATACAAATTGGAAAGGAAGAATTCAAAATATCATTATTTACAAATGTTATGATAGTATACCGAAGTGAATTCTACCAGGGAATACCGACAGCTGATAAACACTTTCAGCAGAGTAGCTGTATGCAAGAGAAACTCAAAAAGAAAAATCAGTAACCCTCCTATATACAAATGACAAATGACCTGAGAAAGAAATCAAGGAAATAACATTTTTCACAATAGCCTCAAATAATATAAAATATCTTGGTGTAACCCTAACCAGGCAAGTGAAAGACTTGTATAATAAAAACTTCAAGTCTTTGAAGAAAGAAAGTTAAGATAACAGAAAATAGAACGATATCCCATGCTCATGAATTAGTAAGATCAACATGGTAAAACTGGCCACCCTAACAAAAGCAATCATCAATTCAGTGTAATTCAATACTCAATGTAATCCTCATCAATGTTTCAACACAAATCTTTAGAGATATTGAAAGACAATTTCCAATTTTATATGAAAAACTAAAACAACCAGAATAGCTAAAACAATCATGGACAATCAAAGAACTGCTGGAATACTTAGCATTCTGGATTTCAATTTGCACTATAGAGGTATACTAATAAAAACTGCATGGTATTGGCATAAAAAAACAGACATTTTGGTCCTTATAACTGTATTGAAACCCAGACATAAACTCACACACATATGTATAACTGATTTTTGCAAAAGTCAGACATACACACTGGAAAAAAAACAGCATCTTCAACAAGTAGTACTGGTCAAGCTGGGTGCCTACATGTAAAAGAATGCAAATTGATAAATCTCTATCAACCTGTACAAAACTCAATTCCAAGGATCAAAGACCTGAAAAGAAAAGCTGATACACTGAACCTGATAGAAGATAAAGTCGGGAAATAGCATTCAACAGATTGATACAGGAGATTAGTCTCAGAATAGAACAATAGTGCAGTCACTAATATCAATAATCAATAATGGAGCCTTGTCAGACTGAAAATCTTCTGTATGGCAAAAGCCATGCCCAATGAGGCAAAGCAATATCCTACATAATAGAAATATAATTTAAAAATGTAGAACTAATCTAAAAAGAAATTCTCAATAGAGGAATCTCAAATAGTTGAGAAACAATTAAAGTAGTGTTCAACTTTCTTACCTTTCAGAAAAACGTAAATCAAAATTACTTTGAGATTCCACCTTATATCTGTCAGAATTGGGAATATCAGTAACACAAGTGAGAAGTCATGCTGGCAAGCATGTGGAGCAGGGAGATTATTCCTCCATTGTTCATGGGTGTGCAAACTTGTATTGCCACTTGTATTACTATAGAATTCAATATGGTCATTCCTCAGAAAGTTTTAAATTTATGTAATTCAAGACCTACCTATAACATTATTGGGCATAATCCCAAAAGGATGCTCCATTTTACCAAAAGGACACCTGTTCACCATGTTCATATGACTTCATTTATACTAACTAGAAACTTTAATCCACCTGGATGTACCTCAACAGAAAATTGATAAAGAAAATATAGTAATCTACCTAATAGATTATTACTCAGCTTTTAAGAAAATAGCATTATGAAATGTGCAAATAAATGTATGGAATGAGGAAAAAGCAACCCAAACCCAGATGTATAAATATGGTGTGTATTCCTTTTTAAGAGACAATTAGCCATTAAGTTAATGATATCAACGCTGTATTCTGTAGACCAAGAAACTTTGGAAAAAGAGGAGTGTCTAGGGGGTTGCAGGGATCTCCCTGGGAGGGAAAAGTAAAATAGATTTATGGCAGAGTAGGGACAGATGGGTACATGAGTTGGGGAATCAAGTCAAGTGGGGGAGGTGAGGTGGAGAGAGAAATTATTGGAAATGGTAGTGGAATTGGGTAGGACCTTTTTTGAAAACTAGTGCAGTGGAAACTTTCTAGAATCTATTAAGCTGATCCTAATAAGGACTTTGGTAATGGGGCATACAGAGTCTCAACTGGCAGGTGACAGTTTCAGTGGTGGAACTATGTTGCATTCAATTACGTTGTTGGCCAAGGGGCTCCAAGGGAAATCCCCAAATGACAAAGTCTGGTGTTAAGACAACTACAAACTGAAAATTGTCTCATTGCTAAGGACAACAGTCACAAAACTCAATAAGCATGAGTTGGTGCCAATATACATCACTCTATGTTTTAGTCTCTTTGGTATGGTACAGTACTTTGCAGCATACCAAAAGAGAAACATGGATATCACCCCAGCCACTAAACCTTTGACCTACAATCTGTCCTACCTAGAAAATATGCTAGGGAAATGTCGCACAGAACTTGTGGGAATAACCAAACCAATGTGTGATTTGACCTAACACTCATTCCATGAGAAGGAATCCATACCTGATACTTCTTCAACTACAAAGACAAGATACCAGATAACCAGAGACCTAGTGTAAACTCAAACACTACTGGTCATGATTATATCTATAAATCTATATGTATATTTATATCTATACATTAAAAGGTGATCCTAATGAGCATTCTAATAAGTGATTCCTAATGATACCCTGTTACATTCTTACATAGTTGACTGCCTTAAGCAGTCATTAGGACTACTTCCTCAAGCAGGAATAGATAGGAAGAGATGCAGAGACCCACAGCCAGACATTTGTGGAAAGGGAGTCTGAATGGGAGATCTCTATCAAATTTCTCTCTTCAGAGATAAGGGAACAATGAAGAAGTGAAGGCAGAAGGATTATAAGAACCAAAGGAAATGGATGATATCAGGAATCAAGACTTCAAATCAACTGAGAAAGGTGCATATGAATATGTACTCACAAAGACTGAAGCAGAAAACACAGGGCCTACAAAAGTCTGAAGCAGATCCTCTGCATATATATGATATCTATTAGCTCATCATTTTATGGGATTGCTAACTGTCAAAATTGGGTCTTTTACTCTTGTGTCTGCATTTGGGAGTCTTTCCCTCTGGTTGAGTTGTGGTGCTCAACTTTGATATGATATTTTTTGCTTCGTCTTCTTATATTTTATTTTGTCATGTTAGGTTGTTATCTCTGAGAATGTGTTCTTTCCTAATGAGATACAGAAATTGACTGTGTCCAGAAGGAAGAGGACGTGGAGGGCTACTGGGAGAAGTATAGGGAAGAGAAACTGTATTCAGGTTATACTATATGAAAAAAATCTATTTTTAATTAAAGGAAAAACAAAATTGATCAATGGCAAGATGTGAAAGAATGATGAAAGTTTAGAAAGTTAATGTTGAAGAGCTTCTTTTGAAGCAGATAAACAAGAACATAGTATCTACAATTAGAATCAGTGACAGAGTTACCAAATAATTTTTCTCACATTGAAACATGAAAGCATTCTTCAGTGTACAATACTATTTGTTTAGAATATTATAAGAAACAAACTAGTAAATCTTGACTATCCATAAACTATATATAAACACAATTAGAATTCTGGGAGTATATGTGTATTTTCTGACTTTGCCTTTATTCCAAGTTATAATATTTTTAAAATTATGACTTTTTTTAAACTAAAAAAGTCTATTGGAAATACAGCATACCTATTTTAAAAAGAATCTAAACATCAATTTTACAAAAATTGAATACTTTTTAATGTTTAGTTGATGAATTTGAAATATATAAAATGTCAACACTGGTCAGATGGTTCAGCTATTAAGAGTAGTGATCATTCTTGCAGAGGTCCTGGCTCCTAGCACCTACATGGTAATTCTAGTTTAGAGAAGGCCCAGAGAAAAGACAGAGAGAGAAAGAGAAGAGAGAGAGAGAGAGAGAGAGAGAGAGAGAGAGAGAGAGAGAGAGAGAAAGAGAAAGAGAAAGATCAGAGCTGCTATAAGGACTGTTTTTCAACCTTTCCATGGTTGTCAACCCCACTTCCTCCCATCTTGGGACCATTTATTGGGTTATTTTTGCTGATTCTTTTGGTCCCGGGCCTTAAATAGGCTGACTAACTTTGTGATACAACCGATAGATAATTTGGTAGCAAAACCTATTCAGATACATTATCATAAGTTAGTTATGGAGGACCATGAGACTCAAGATGAGGTTGTTACTCTATCCAGGGTGCTCCTCAAACCCATCTCCACCCAACCTAAAAGAGGGGACTTCCGCCCCTAGGCCAAGCAGAGAGAGGCTACCCAGAACCCTCTCTGACTGGTGATCTGAATTCTTGCTTAGGCTGTGAGGCTAAGCACTGCAAGGGAATATAAATAAAACTGAAAAATATCTATCTGGGTTCCCTGAGGGACAAGCCTGACTGCATAGGGGTTGAGGTCAAAAGTATCCCCTCTCCAGGAAAAAGACATCAGGATGGGTATGGCCCTCATGCCTCACTGGACAACGACAGGAGGACCTGAGCCATTACAAGGTCCCTTTCAATTATTGGAGGTCAGGCCTCTATCCCCGCCTTTGCAAGAATAGAATTGCCAAGGCCCTTCTATACTTAAGAAGGGAGGAGATGTCAGGAGCAGCCCTGCATATACACTAAAGGCCTAAAATCAGCCATAGGTCTAAAGTCAGCAGTAGGCCTGACATACATGCATGCTAACACAAAGTCTTGGGTCTCTGTGGAAAAACACTGAAAACAGAAGGCTATAAGCTATTGTAAACAAGCAGCTTCTGTGGAAATTTATCAGACCTAGTAGTCATAGATCTTGTAAATAGGCAGCTTCGGTGGACAGTACCATCTTAGACAAGGACAAGTGAATCATAGGCAGAGCCATAGTGATCTGTCCCCTGAACCTACACCCAGCTGATACCCTGTTCTGAAAGGTATCTGTACTCCCCCTGAACACCTATGCTCCTAGTGCCATTCCCTTCCCCACATCCTGCCTTTTTGAGTTTATAACCTCTGTGTAAATAAGCAAATTACGATGTGCTTTAAAAATAAAAAAAAAAAAAAAAAAACAATGAAAAAAAAAAAAAGAGTATGTGACACCCTTGCCTTGCCTCTGTGCAAGTTGTGTATGCATATAGTACATGTATGTGCATCTAGGTAAAACACCTATACACATAAATATAACTTATATTAAAATCATATATATGAATGTACACATAATTCCTACTTTAAATCATAAATGTGAGATTTAACATTTGCAAAATGTGTTCATCAGTTGTTTAAATATTTTCTGAAATCAACGTATTTCCCTATTACATAAATACTGATTTTAAAGTATTTTTATAACATAGCATATTCAGTTGGACACAGATCTCTGAAGGCACCTTTTACAGTATAATTTCATTTTGCCCCAAGTTATAATCACAATAAAAGAAGCCTTAAGTTAATTAACTTCAAAATCAAACTCCATAAGCACTTTAAAGCAACATATTCAACCTTTACCTACCTGTGGAAAAGTCATAATTACTATTATTAGTAAGTCAGACCTCTGGAGGAAAATTGATAAATAAATTGTATGATTTCACATGAATAATACTTACTTGTTTGATATAAATTTATCACAACAATCCTATAATTAGCTTTTTCTGTGAACCAAATAGTCTTAACACAATATATTCTACCTCTAGTGTGCCACTGAAAATTCACTAACCTTGTCCTAAAGTTTGTAGGATGAGGATGTCCATCATATAAAGATAAGTAGTCGTATTCCTCTTCGAGTGCAAATGACTGAAAAACAATTTGTATTCTATTTCGTTCTTCTGCTATTATTACCCATGTACAGTTCGCACCATTTGGATATCCATATGGAAAACCAGGGCTTTCTATGGTGCCATTAAGTCCTTTTAAAGTTCCACCACATGTATAAATAAATCCTGCAAAAAAAAAAAAAAAAAAAAAAAGACAAATAGACATTGTTATAGAAAAATTTAAAAACCCACTAGACATTGTGGTTTTAAATTTTTAAAATTCTTAAATTTTTTAAATATTTGGTTTTCTTTAAGACTAATAGTGATAATAAGTTTTAAATTATGTTTTATGAACTAGATAAATTTTATAAACATATATGTAACATATATATGTACATATGATATATAGTATGAAAAACAACAGAATTATAATTTACCAGACTTAATAATTATAAAGCAAGAGGATAAAAATCACCCACTATATTTGACTCATTATCCATTGTGATCTAACAAATAAAACTTCCAAACACGTCAATTTTTTTCATGTGCTTTTTAATCTAATTCTAGAGAGAAGTAAACAGTGTTGAAAATTGATTGTAAAATGTGCTTAGGTCTAAAAAGATTAAATCCATCTTTTTTGGCATAACAAGCTTTAAAACATACTCAGATATACCTATGCATTATTTTAGACGAATACGCTCACTTCATTAGAAGAGAAGGATTTGTGAAATACAGTCTATGTAATTCTTTTAATTACGAAACAGTGATTGGTGTGTGTATATATATATTTAAATATATATGTATATATATATATTTAAAATTAAGCTTGGCTATTTTGTATCAATGATCTTAATTTTTGTACTACTTCTGTGAGAGGTCCACGAGGGCATGTCCCTCAGAGGTAATTTGACAGCTTACTATATTTTTGTCTAATTAGTTTGTTTGAATATACAGACCAAGCTGCAGAGAGACATGTACAGAGGTGTACAAGCACAATTAGAGCTTAGGATAGACAGGGACCATGTTCCAATGTTTTATCTCATTCTGTACCTTAAATCACAGCAGCAGCTGTGCTTGCTTGGTGAATCAGTTCACCATCCAAGAGCCCTTTGCTCTAATTTAGCTGACTGTAATGGGTCTGCTCCTAAGAACCTGTCTCATGGTTGGGTAGATATATACAATACTCTCCTTGATCCTTACTTAGCTGGCAAGTCTACCTCTACAGGTCTGTATATGTCCATGTGCTAATCTTGAAAAATAAATGAAATTCTTGCTACATTCTTGCATTTAAAAAGCTTACCAAGAGTTCAGATCAGGTAGAAGCTTAAAAAGTCAATACTTGCCTATATTCACTTATTTTTCGCCAATTCATCAAAAGTCAAATAGGGTATTTTATGATTTTTCAAAAGCATATAAATAAATAAATAAATATTAAAAGGTCTCGCTCAAATTGCTTCCTGCAGAGCAATTACTTTGAAGCCTTAGGTTAATTAGCTATCACCCATTTCTATTAGGTTTCTGCCTGAACAGTTGCCAATTTGAACTTCATAACAAAATGCAAGTATGAATCCCTTTAGCTACAATCTGATCTATGGGCTGTTTTTCTATGTTCTCAAGTCACATAAACCTGATGATGTTGGACAAAGGGCACACATCTTAAAATAACATTCTCACTATTTTGTCTGACTCATACCCTGAAAATGTTATTTTCTTTAGATAAATGGAGAATTGCACCTATGTTTAATTCCCTCTTTTTCTAAATTTTTCATGTCTTATTTTTAAGTGAATTACTCATGAAATTATACATAAAAACAAAGTATTTTTCTAAGGTTTAACAATTTTGAATAAAAGTAATTTATAATCAGAAAATAGAATTTTGAATGTTAAAAATAAATATTACCACTCAGTGACCTTGAAGCTTACCCTGTTACTATTTGCTGTTTTGCATAAAATTTTTAAGAATGTAAACATCTTTGTAATTTACTACACATTTGATATTTTACAAGATACATTTTAATAAGTATTTATTTTAGTTAATTAATTCATATTTTTCTTAAGGGTATTCCTGTCCAATCAGTTTTCTCTTGATAAATTCTTGTGTCTCTTGTCTATTTCTTTTTTAAAATCATTTGTTTACATTTCAAATGATAACCGCCTTTCCATTACAACTCCAAAAAGCCCCCCAATCCTATCCCTACTCCCCTTTGCCTCTATGAGTGTGCTCCTCCACCCATTCACCCACTCCTGTCTTACTGCTCTAGCGTCCACCTACCCTGGGCATCAAGCCTCCACAGGATCAAGGGACTCCCCTTCCACTAATGTCAGATAAGGCCGTCCTCTGCTTCACAAATATCTGGAGTCATTGTTGGTCTAGTTACTGGATATTGTTCTTCCTATGATGTTTCAATCCCCTTCTGCTCCTTCAGTCCTTTCCCTAGCTCTTCCTCTGGGGTCCCAGTCTCAGTCTAATGATCGGCTGTGAGTATCTGCCTCTGCATTGGTCAGGCTCTGGTAGAACCTCTTAGAGAACAGAGATATGTGGCTTCTTTCAGCAAGCGCTTCTTCTCATCAGCATTAGTTTGGGGTGGATCCTTAGGAGGAACAGTCTCTGATAGGCCTTTCCTTCAGTCTTTGTTCCAATTTTTGTCCCTGTCTTTCCTTTGGTCAGAAACATTTCTAAGTTAAAAATTTTGAGATGCATGGCTTGCCCCATCCCTCAACAAGGAGCTTGCCTATCTACTGGAGGTGCTGTCTACAGATTGTATCTCCCTTTTGTTGAATATTTCAGCTAACATCATCACTGCTGAGTCCTGTGAGCCTCTAGCTTCTTTGGAGACTGGGACTTTCTAGTGGCTACTGCCAGTTTTTGTGTCTTATCATACAAAGGACTACATACATCTCTTCTACTCAATAGAACAAGTCACAAAATTTGAAATTCAAGCTCTTTGGTGTTTTTCTCATATTTTAATTCCTAATAATTATAGGAGATATGAGGTAACAGGAAAATTTAGGCACTTCCAGAAGTAACAACAGTATATCTAAGGCATATTTCTGCCCACATCTGAATATTCCTGTAATCACATGGAGTTTCCTAACAGAATGTGTCACAACCTCTAATTTGCATCTTACTCTCAGATGGTCAGAAAATAATTAGGGAGCATAGGATAAGGAGTTTGTTGATCAGAAGTGAGCACTCAAGGAATCACAGAAGCACATGGAAACTATAGTAGCAATAATTTCTACTACTAGCATACGTTTTTCTATCACAAAGAATACATATTTTGTTGCTTGGGATTTGTAACCAAATTTAAAAACTAAATGAAAATGTCAATTTAGAATAAGAAAGCTTTTGCTTGCCTTTCTAAATCACTGCTATATACTTTCTTGAATCAATGTAATACAATGAATAATATATTCATTTATTCACTTTATGAACAAAAGTTGTATAAACATCCTTCTCTCTCTTTGACACAGTCATCTAGACATGTTGATAAAGTTTCACTCATCATATATTCTATTTTATTAAATACCCCCACCTTTTCTTAGAAAAACATCATATTATATTGACTCAGTGATGTATTTCTAAAATTATATTCTGGTTACCATACTGTTTCTTCTATATCAAGAACTTGTAGTAAATTTTTAAACAAGAAAAAATTACATTTCTTAGTCACAGAAATGTAAGTAAACCTTAAAGGACAAAAATTTGCTTAGGAAATATTTATGTTTTAAAGCTTTATACCGGATGAAATGAATTACATCAATTATATTTATAATTTTCCAACTATTCTAAGATTTTCCATTGTTCCAAAAACTCATCTAAAACACTAACTTACATATTAACTTACAAAAAAAAGTAAAGGAGCCAACGAAAAACTTCTAACAAAATCATCCATTCTTTATGATAATTCAAGTAATTTGATACTGTTTCATCTACACAAAATGCTTAAGACCTTACACACACACAGAGAAAGAGAAGGGAGAGGGAAGATGAGGGAAGGGAGGGGGAGAGGGAGGGGGAGGGGAGGGAGGGTGAAAGGGAGAGGGGAGGGGAGGGGGAGGGGGAGGGGAGGGGGAGGGGAGGGGAGGGGAGGGGAGGGGGGGAGGGGGAGGGGGAGAGGGAGAGGCAGAGGGAGAGGGAGAGAGAGCTCTGTCTCTTGTTATGTTTTTTTTTTTTTTTTTTAAGTTTTTGAGACATGATCTTAACATGTAACTAAAAATAATGATCTTAATTTCACTGTGTATGTTATGTTGGTCTTAAATTCAAAACTTCTATCACAGTCATTGATATTGTAGTTGTACAAGTATGTCTGGTGTGTGTGTCATTATTATCTGAAAACTATATTAGTATAAATCATATTAATAGAATAGCTGGATTGCTAATTCATAGACATTACCAAGTGCAATTATATATAAACTATTCTGCACATTGACTTCTGAGTTTGATTTCAGATCCTTATTCTCAGAGGAAATATGCCTGAAGAGTTCAGATAGTTAATTTTGCCAGGTTTACAACACATTCCAAATTTATAGACATGACATTTCAAGGATTTACCTTCAAACCTTTTGATATTTGAGTCAGTTTACCTTAATATATTATAGAAAAAGATCTAGAAGCAACTGATTAAAATACACTCTTAGTCACAGAAATGTAAGTAAACCTTAAAGGACAAAAATTTGCTTAGGAAATACTTATGTTTTAAAGCTTTAGAAAGGATGAAATGAATTACATCAATTATATTTATAATTTTCCAACTATTCTAAGATTTTCATTGCTCCAAAAACTCATCTAAAATACTAACTTACATATTAACTTACAAAAAAATTAAAGGAAGCCAACAAATGGATTAGCTATCAGGGCACTTGCCTCCAAGTCTAATGGCATGAATTTGATTCTACCTGTACATGGAAGAAAGAGAGAAGGAGCTGCTAAAAAAGATTTTTTAACCCTAACCTCCAATCATGTCCAATTAATTTGTGCACTGGAACATGTGTCCACATACATACATACATACATACATACCATACATACATATATGCATGCATACATATGTACATCAAATGACTAATTAAGATGTTAATTTACTAATTATTATTATAAAATATATTAATTAAAATATTAAATAGATAAATAATTAGATTATTTTATGTTTAAAGTTATAATAAAGTTATTCAAGTATAATTTGCATATGGAACATTTTCACAATTTCATTATTAAATCAGACATATTACGTGAAAATTTTATGGATAGTTTATTGTTTAATATAAATAAACTCAGAAGAAAAACATGGTAATAGACCTTTCTGAATGTGTAAATGGTATTTAAATACAGGGAAAAGATCCTGTTTCTCACCCATAAAATTTCAATCCATCCATTTTTTTTTTATAATTGTGACACATAACAAAACCTATGAAAACCATGAGTAATTTAAAAAAATAATAAAAAAAACAACTGCTTAACAGCACAGCATATGCAACTCAAAACTACTTCCATTCTTGGCTTTGTACTTGACTTTCAAACTTAGCATTCTTGAAAACTTCTGATTAATATTATACTTAAAAGAAGGATAAAAAAGTTATTTGTACAACAAATTCCCCTTCCACAAAGAATATTCTCAATATTGTACCTGTGTTACAATTGCCCGGAAATCTA
Source organism: Mastomys natalensis (assembly GCA_021653895.1). Classification (NCBI taxonomy): domain Eukaryota; kingdom Metazoa; phylum Chordata; class Mammalia; order Rodentia; family Muridae; genus Mastomys; species Mastomys natalensis. The sequence goes on from JAJTUV010001058.1 coordinate 1,477,706, forward strand.
TTTGTGATATTATTAGGCATGATCATACAACCCATAACTTTCTCAGTTATCAAAATTACTGTATGTTTAAATATGTTTAAATCTTTATTATTGTCAAAAGAAAATAGGTAACAATACAATTATCTAAGTTACAAAATAAAGTAATATAGACAAGAATCTGGTCAATGTCTAAAAGCAAGACCTGGGAGAAAGTTGTTCATTGCTGATTTTGAGACACTCTTAAACCATTTGAGGATTTGGGTGTCCCCTGGCCCATATGTACAATGAGGAAAGAATTGAACTATCTCTGATTTCTCAACTGAGGATCATTTAAGTTCCAGCTCAAAGAACTGGAAGCTAATATAGACTTTTAAGTTTTTATGATGCAGAAAGTATACCCAAATGCATAGCAGAACTTTCTGATAAAAGGAGGAACACGGTGGTTGAGATATTTGAACAAAATATCTGAAATAAATTGTCCATCATGAAGTTAATTGATTGTGAGCTTCATAGCTATTCTTTTGAAAAGATAAACATTTTACCAACAAGATAACAAACAGCATAGCAACAGTAAACAACTCAAAAAGAAATAAATGTACATAATCTACATTCAAGGAAAGGAGTTTATCATCCCCCGCCCAAAAAAATACATTGAGCATTTACAACAGTAAATTTTTCCAAAAAATAATTAATTCTGTTATAACACTGGGTATAAAATCATCTCTCTAACTAAACAGCTACTGTCAATTTATAGTTGGCTGATTTAAAACAAATTGTTTTTATGCCATACATAAATACATTTTTTGGGTTTTTGAGACACAAAAATTCAGTAGGTTGGGAAGGAGTCAGCCTGGGAGGAATGAAGAGAAACTGAGCAAACTTGATGCCAGCTCACTGAATACAATTCTCTAAGAGATATTACATGATAAGTAAAAAATATAATAACGTTAATGCTGTGGTAGTATGTACCTCTATTCCTTTCAATAGGGATGCTGTGAAAAATTACTAGTTAACAGACAGCAATGATATAGTGAGCATGTATCTCAAGTCAAACAAACAACAAGCAACAAAAAAAACCTCAACTAACAAAAACAACAAAACTGTCAAATAAATATTTCGTTTAGTAACTCAAGAAAAGATAAAAAAAAAGGAGACTTCAATCTAAAGCAAAGTTCCATAAAAATAGTAAGGAAGAAAAATAAACAGAATAGAAACTTAAATATATGTCTTAAAAATCAATAAAATGGCTTGGCAGTGGTGGTGCACTGCCTTTAATCCCAGCACTTGGGAGCAGAGACAGGTCGATTTCTGAGTTTGAGACCAGCCTGGTCTACAGAGTGAGTTCCAGTACACCAGGGCTATACAGAGGGAAAAAAATGAAGAATTGGTTATTTAAAAACATCAAGAAAACAATTAATTTTACCTGAAAAAAAATGTGGTCAAAACCAATAAAAATAAATGCTGGACTACAACAAAATAAAATAAAAAACACAGAAATATATAGGGTAGTTAGCCCAGTTTTGAATGACTATACACCAACAAATTTGGTAACTTTGAAGGAATGAACCAATTCCTGGTCACATAAACCTTACCAAATAGGCTCATGGAAAACAGGAAATCCAACAGAAAGTGCAGCAATAATTGCATTTTCCAACTAATAAAAATAGGCAGATTTATTGTTAAGTTTTATAGAAATTTTCAGAAAAATCTTATGTCAATTAACCTCTAATTACCTAATATATTAAAGTAGGTAGAGTTCAGCATGATCTGGAGATTAAAATCAAACAAAAAGTCAAACACCATGAAAGCTCCGACCTATATTGCTATTGAACATAGCTACAAAAATCAACAAAAGACTAACAAAAATAGACTCTCCAGCAAATAAAATAATATAGAATCTAGTAAATGAAATCTAAGCTTAAGCTACAAGTAATGTAAGCATAATACATAAATCAGTAAAAATAAATATATCAAATAAACAGCAATTCCATATTCTGTCAATAGTGATGCCAAGAATTGAAACATATGTTACTTTTATTATGCTAATTTATTATATTGAAAAATGCAGATTTATCACTTCCTGAATAAATCAAGAGCATTTACATTATAAATATAACCATATCTTCTGACATTTAAGCTACCATTTGTTATGTTTATTTAGATAAATGATTATAAACTTAATTGCATATATTCTAAATTATATGCATAGAACATCTAGAAGATGCTATAATTGTTTCATCACTGAATGTCCATTTGTATTCAGCTTCATAATTATTCTTTCATCATTCACTCTGTCATACTAGGTTGACTTTTCCTTGCAACTAAAGTTATTTGTCAGTATTGATTTTATTTATCCCCAAAATATATTTATTTGCTTTATTTAGTTGAGAAATTAAAACAAGCAAACAAAAAACCCACCACACTCTCTACCCAGCCCCTTCATTATGATAGAAACCTTGTCCCAATGAGTCTTACTGCTTCAGATCCCTGAAGGGGAGCCACTCTCCACTGCAGTATGTTTAGTCTTTGTAAAGCTATTCCATTCAAGATATTCTTCAGCCTACCTTATTTTAATGCTAAAAAGAATCATATATAAATTATGATATTATGATCAGCTGTTCATGGCATACTCATTCACTAACGTTGAAGACCTGTGATATGTATTTATTTTTCATTTCATCTATGAGTGGGTTTTATGTATCCTGGCATGCTTTGAACTTACTTTGTAGCCAAAGATACCAATCTCCTGATCCTCCTTCCCCTTCCCTTTCCCTCTCCCACATGATAAAGTTTGCAACTTAATTTTATCCAGTAAGCTTTAAAGCTTAATAAAATATTATACATAAACAAATCCTGTTATATATCATAAGCTATAACAGGAGTCTCTGAAGACAATATAAATTACTCTTGAAGAAATAAGGAATTATTAAATTTTGAGCTGTTTTCTGAAAAAGTTAAACTGATTCCACATTTTACCTTGATTTTGTTCATATCAGATAAACACTCTTTAGTTTTAATGTAATTGCAAATATTATTCAAGTGCCATTCTTGCTCCCACATGTACTAGTTTTAGTAGACTATTGGAATATTCTAGATTATACTTCATTTCTCATACATATTCTGCATACAATTTTATATGTCCCAAATACCTATTCCTTTTCTGCTTAGTAGGAGAAAATGCATGCTCCTTTTCTGAATTCATTGGCTCTTTATATTAAACATCTGTGTGTATATGTGTCTGTTTAGCCTGAGGTAAACTAGAACATTCACTATCTTCAATAAAAAGAAATATAAGGTTGTAGAAAAGCTAAAACATTTACAGTGGTATTTAAAAGATCTAATGGATTCACTGCAAGATTTTTACAAAAGCTGCCGGTCTTAAATAAGCAATAGTGAAAAGATTTTCAGTCAGACTCCAGACTGCTTTGGAAACCTTACGAGACCCAGTAAACACTACACTACAATGCCGCATAGTAAGAACTACTTTCTCATTCCTTCCAAGCTTCAAATCACATGAATTTTTTAAAAATATAGATTATTCCTGAAAATAAATAGACTTGTTGATAATTATGAAATCTAAATTATTTCTAAAGTACCAATAGCAAGGTTAAAAAAGTTAATCAGTACGCTACATAAAGGTTACAGTCAAAAAAATTCCAATAAAGTTGTAATAAAAATACATTTTTAGTTGTTCTGATGAATTGTAAAAGAAACACTGAATAAGTATAATTTGTTTAGTTTTGATATTCTGCATGCAAATATTATATTGCATTGCAAAAGGGAATCGTATTGAGTTTTTTACACTGGTTTATTTATTCATTTTACATCTCGATTTCAGCCCTTTCCTTCTAGTCCCCCCACCTTGCACACAGCCCCTTCCCCATATCCCATCTCCGTCTCCTCTGACAAGGGGGAGTCTTCACCTGGATACCAACTATCACCGGCACAAGTCACTGCAGGACTCCTCACATCCTTTTTCACTGAGTCCAGAAAAGGCAGCACAGTTAGCAGAACAGGATCCACGGGCAGGCAACAGATTCATGAACAACCCCATCCGCACACTCCAGTTGTTGAGGCACTCACAAGAAGACCAAGCTGCACATCTGCTACATGTGTGCTGGGGACCTAGGTCCAGCCCATGTATGCTCTTTGGTTGGTGGTTCAGCCTCTGGGACACCTTATTGAAGTTTTAAATTTTGAGAAATTTGAGTTTCCTAAGACATGACAACAGATTTTATCATTCATAATATATGTACTGCATAGGTGAAACAGAGGGAATTTTTAAGTAATAAATCAATATAATACTTGTTATCATGTTTTTCTTTCATGGATACCATAACCTCTTGAATTTTAGCCACTAAAATGGAATGAATTACAATCATTTCCACTTTGTAAAATTTAGGTGTTCTAAACTTAAAGTCTCTGTTGTAAGTCCAACAGTTTGGAATAATTTTTAATCTCCATGTTACTGCATTCTTTTAATAATGGTGGGGGGGAAGGGGGCATATAGCCAATATTAATTAATGAAAAAAAAGAGGCTATATATTTGAAAGAAGTGAGGAAGGGCATATGGGAAAGTTTGCTGGGAGGAAAGTGAAGGAGAAAAATGTTATAATTGTAAATAATCTCAAAAATAATAAAAAAAAATAGTAATAAATCCCATAGACTGATGAGCACATTTTTACTAACTACTCTTTTCTTAGTACATTCCTTTCTCTTTAAATGAATATTTGATCATATTCTCAACACCTTCTCAACACCGTTAGTGACATAATTTAAGATCTGGGTATACATGAAGCTGGATCTGAGTACCTATAATTAGGGAGTTCCGTGAAGTACCACTCCCAGCCTTCCAGGATGGCTACATTTAAGTTTGACAAATCTTGTATCTACCAACAGTGACTCCTGCCATGCTCACAGAACTCTGTAAAATCTTCTAAAATTAGGGCAATTTGGACAATCTGGCTTAGAAACTTTCTTCTATATTTTCACATATTACAACTATTGAATATTTATACTATCTATAAAACTGTCATTTTTTTCTAAATAATAGACCAATTTTTATGTACATAGAGTATGAAATGTGCTGATGAATTGCATTTGCATATAACATTCACATTGCCTGAATAATTATGCTAATTTAAAGTGGTACACATTCTAAGTTGAAAATACCTATATTGTGAGCATTGTTTTTCCAAGCTAAATATAACTACCTCCTTTTCTCTATTTTCTGATGTTGTAAGATGCTGGCGCATGAAGATATCTCTTCAGATATGGCTTTCTGCTGTCATAAACCTTCATTTAAAAGCTAATAATAGGGCCAGAAATATAAAGGAAGAAGAATAAATAAAACATCCAGAGAAGAGGATCATTGTTCTTAAATCTGACCATGAACATACTCATTATGCTTGATGTGCAAACTTACTCTAAAATTCTTAAAATAAGCAAAAGCCCTAAGTGTAATGAACAGTCTACTAGTAAAGACCTCTAAGTGTTGTGCTGAATTTAAAACCCCTATACGTCTACACAATTGCTTCTTCAAGGCAAATGTGTTGTTTCATGTTTAATTTATTTGTCCTTAATTAAAAAAGACAAAGGCCTGCGATGAGATTTGGTTCTGTCATTCAAGCATTTACAAATAATATTCCTTTAATCTTCTTCATATCCCTGTGAGGTATATTCTATAGTCTCAATTTTCAGTCGATGCAACAGATAGAGAAAAAAATTAATTTAGAAGAAATGGGTATATTATTTAGGTACCAACTGACAGAGAAGGATTTTAACACATATATAAATCTTCATTTAGTTTCACAAAGTTCATTTTTTTTCACCTACTAAGCTCTATTCTAACAGTCTTCCATAGTTGTTTTAGGAGTCTTCTGCCTTTCTCTTCATTTCCAAGCCATAGCATAAGATGAATATCTTCGAAATAAATTCTACAGAGGTAGTTCAAAGGTCAATTAAAAAGTGGTGTATCAACAATCTTCTTTATTATATCATATATTCAAAGGTTATTTTCTTATTGTGATATTAATCATTCGCAAGTTTCAAGATAATAGATTTTTAAAAATATGAATACTCATATTTTGCCCAATACCATTGATAAAATTAGGTAATATTATACTTTATTCTGTGCCTTCTATATTTTCACCTTATCTGGTATAAAAAGCTTAGCTAATTTCATTTAACCTAAATATTTCTTAATGTCATGTATGTGTGTATGTGTCTGTCTGTCTGTCTGTCTGTATGTATGTATGTATGTATGTTGTGTGTATCTATCTGGCTGTAGATCAGAATTCAAACTCTGCTATTTCAGTGAATCAGGATCTTGTATGTTTAACAAATCTGAATGACCAATAAGATTCCGAGATCCTTCTGCCTCTACTGTCACGGGATTGGGAATACATTGTGCACATCTGCTGTCCTTTATTTGGGAGCTGTTGATTGGATTTAAATCCTCTTGCCTATGTAGTGAGCATTTAACAAGATGAGCCTTTTCCACAGATCTTCAATGTTACATTTATAGTCAAATATTAAAAATTTTAAAAAGCCTATGAGGAATATGTTAAAAATTCCTATAGTGCATCAAATTATAAAATGATTTAAAATAATAGGGAAACACATATTGCTGTTATGATGTTCAAATATGTTGTTTTGGTGAATATAAACACTTATCCTTGCATGCTTCACTTATAGGCAACTAACAACTGTAGGGGACAAATAAATGTGTAAATAACCCACTAAGATCTTGTAGTTTCTGACAGTTATCTTGCTTTCCTTTGTTTATAAAGGACATATTGTAGTTTCTGACACTTATCTTGCTTTCTTCATTTATAAAGGACATAATATACTTCAGGTAATGGACTTCATCTCATTCACTATACTAGAAGGTCTTATGAACTTAATCACTCATTTCCTGTCTCTTTCAAAAACCTAAAGTAAAAGGTAATCTGTTTGTCATGTTTCATTTGAAAACCTCTATATAAAATTAAATAAATAAACCTTTAAAAGGAAGCACTAGTCTGTAAAAAGCAACAAAAATATTTCTATACCAATAAAGAAGTTAAATACGTTTCATGGCTGTATCCCAACTTATCTTCGTTTTGACACTTATTTTCCTTACTACAGCAGCAATAATGTGATTTTTTTTCTCTTTTGTATTGTTGCTCCATACATCTTATCCTAGTGCCAATAATAACTGTTGTGGTTATTATCTCCTTCCACACCTCTATGGCTCTTGCCTTGGGCCTGGAGTCACTATTTATTTGAGAAGAAATGGTATATTGAAAGACTTATAAGGTGAAAAATCAAAGTTTTTGTGGTTCTGGAAAGTTGAGGTTAGAATCTTTTGGCACATAAGAAAACAAATCACAGATAGTCCTAAATTCTCTCAAAGGCTTTCTTTCTTGCAGGGTTGGAAAGCAATAGTGTGATTGACAGCTACGATGACATTATCGTTTGGGGGACATGGTTCTCTTGGTGATATTATGCAGAGAAATAGAGGAGGTGGAAGATAAATTGTCATTGAATAGGTTTTCATACTACTGACGGTGTAATTTAGTTTAACAGTAGTGACAGTCCAGCTTGAACCTGCTGACAGATGGCTGCTGGCAAAAAAGATATGGTTGAGACTTACTGTCACGATACAAGCATTCATGTTAGCTGAACAACATTTTTTTTTTAAAGAGCATTTCAAAGGATCGTGAAAATAAAGAGAAATGATATTTAACACTCATATTGTATGAAGCATATCTAAGTGCTTCTAGTAGGATAGATGCTGACTGAGGGAGATAGCATACTATTGTAGTGGTGAGTGACTCCAAGAAAGAATGAGTCTTTAAAAATGAGTTTGGGTTAATGTTTGCTGGGATGCTGTATGTCTAAGCATACTCAGAGAAAAGGGCAAAGCTGTCGGATTAAGACTAACCAAAAAACACCAACAGCTCCAGTATTTAAATAGAAAATAGAACAAATGGGGTAGTTTTTATAGGCTATGACCAAGATGTGCAGTTTGTAAACTCCTGATAGCTCCATTAGGATCTTGATTAATCTTCAGGATTGAAGGTGATTATTAAACAATGCCCATAAGAATTTTCTTTTAAATATTTTACTATGCATCATGAAATGTTAAGATATCTACAGTTGTTACACTCATTTTATAGAAACTAAAATGCAACCACTGGAGATTATATAATATCTCAATTTAACATTGATTCATATAAGTATTACTTTGTAACAAACAGGGATATTGAACTCAAGACCTTGCAAGGAAACATCTAGTACAGCTTTTTGGAGAAGGACAAATTCTGATAGCAAATTATTCTACAGTATAAAGCTTTGGGAATTAGTAAAAATAAACAGAAAACCATTGATTATTAGGAATAATTATGAACTCTAGAAATTAAGCAAGTGTAGGGGGGATATTGGAAGAAAGGGTATTTATACACAGAATGTTTTAATTTTTATTTAAAGCTGTTTGTTTTCTGAACACACAAAACATCTTACTGACCAGAGAAAATTAGAAAATAACTGTTCCCAAATATGGTTTTGGAATTTTGGTTTGTTTGTTTTGTTTTCTCAAAATTTTGATACACTAAAATCATCTTCTTATCTTCTTCCATATCATACAGAATTCTCCACGGCTTCATTAGTAAAAATGCACTCATTTTAAGATGCCATCAGACAATATGCAACGATATGATAGTTACTGAATTCTGCCTCTCTCTATCAGGTATTTCTCATTTAAGTTTTCAATAAACTGCAACTTTGGTCCTGTACAGCATTGCAGATTTGCCAAAAATTCCAAATTATCTTTTTTTTAAATTTTTTTGTAAGTAGGAGCAAACAGCATTCAGTGCCTTGATGTGCTATGCTGTCTATTAAAAAGTTCAGAAAGCACCAGACACATATATCAATTGAAAGTATTCTCTATACAGCCCTTTCTCTAAGTCTCCTATCTAAAAATGTATGCCTATTTTATGGATTCTTTAAAGCTTTAAAAATGATGATCCTTCATCTTTCATCATTTCTGAAACAAGTCCAACTACTAGTTTCTAACACTAAACAAGAGTATGTGCTGAATAGTGCATAAATCATTCCGTTTACAGTTTCATTTTATAAAATATTATACCATAAACAGATTATTCTTTCTACTTGAAGTACATATAGAATGAATGCCCTACCACAAACAAATCACTAACTCATGAATTTCTATCATCACTGTTAGAGCTAAAGAAGATACAATAAGTGGCACAGATGTTGAATACTTTTGTAAAACTACATAAACTATAGTGTAGCTATGACTTGCAGAATAACAGCTTGCAAAACAAAAATCTTTATATACTTAAATATTTTATCTAATAAATAGCCTAGTTCAAGATCAAGTGCATGATTTCACACGGCATTGAGCCCATTTTTTTTTTCTTGAAAACAGTTACCCTTTGAGAGAAATAGAAAATCTACACTCAAACATAATTGTAAAGTATGCTACATCCCATAATACAATATAATATTTTTCTCTAAATAGTTCAACTCATAGCTTTGTGCTTGTGACATTCTTGCCAGTAAGTACTGAAATCTATTTACCCTCTTAAAATCTGGGCAGTATGTCTGATTCCCTAGAATAAAAAAAAAAGTTGTAATGTAAATCAATTCTTTTGCCTAGCTCATGAGATGACAAGTAGCTTAGCTTCAAATTAGAAGCCAAGACTACCATGAGTGAAACTTAACCACTTGTCAAGAAAGCAGTGACAACAACTACTATTGTACCTATGCAAGATGAACCTAGAACATGAAGTAAAATGTTTTCAGTGATGCAGTCCCTATTGATGTCCCAAGTTAAAGACATTCTGGTGGTTGACTACAGACAGTATTTAAGAGCAAGAAAATCCACTCAGCGGAGCACAAATAGAACTTTTACACAAATTTACATGTCATTGTTTATGCATTCATTTTAACTTTGATACTATAATAAAATTACATCATTTCTCCTTCATTTTCTTCAAACTGTTCCATATTCCCTCTGTACTCCCTTTAAATGAATGGTGTCTTTTATCATTAATAGTTTTTATGCATATATATATATGCATATATACATGTATTTATGGATATATATACACATACATACATGTACATACACATATATATATATATACATATATAAGTTTGTTTAATATTACTTGTCTGATAATGTTACTTGTATATATGTTTCCAAGGCACACCATATGGTATTGGATAACCAACTGATATAACCTTTAATGAAGAAAATTATTTTTTTTGCTCTCAGCATTGCTTACTTGCCTGTAGCTCTTTGTCTAGAGTTGAAGCTTAGAGTGAGTAGGAATATTATAAGATACAGAGAGCACAGGACTTGCTGTATGTGTGAAATTTTGTCTCATAGGGATGCCAGAATCTATATCCTTAAAATTGTAGTAACAAGATTGTCTAAATATGTCATCATTTTAATTCACTAAAGTTTGGATATTCTTTTCTACTAACCCTTGATAACTGAAGCAAGGTAGAACCAGAAAACAAAACAGAATAAAACAAAACAAACAATAAAAGTTTGAACCTAAATAATCAATTTAGAAATCTGATCATATCATAGAGATTTTTCTATAAAGCCATATCCATTAGGATTTGAAATTTATGAAATATATCTCTGTAAATTAGGAAGAGTTCTGCTCAGAAAACAAATAATTACTGATAAAACATACACAGGCATCTTAAATTTAATAAAATATGAAAGCTGATCAGATACCATATAATAAATCAAGTTATTTAAAGCTTTCTAGATTTTTCCTACCTTACTAGAAAGATAGAAATTATTTGGACTCTTCTGATTTCTCCTAATGACACTCATTGGCTATTCATGGCCTTTATTTATTTCTGACATTTAACTTGCAGGTAGAGCCATGCTCCTGATTTATTTATTTATTTATTGCATATTTCAGTTAGGACCAGAATAAGTGTATCAACTACTGGTTGGATTTCTTGATCTCGTATATCTACCTTATTTTTTATACAGAAGTCATGTCTTCTCTTTCTGTTATGTCTGCACTCCTCTCGTACTGAAGCTGCATGTCCTCCACGAAATGTTCCTCTCCTTTGTTGTCTTTCTCTCCTTAGTTTAAAGTTCTGTATATTTTTAAAACAGAAAAGTGATTCCGGTTCCATTTGACTTACACTTTTCTGTACTCACGTCTCACCCATTTGCTCTACCTTTGAGTTATACTAGCATTAGGGAAAACCACACGTTGGAGTACTCACACTCCATTAGTGTGCAACCTGAGTGCTGGGGGGTGGGGGGAGCTTTTAGTTCCTTATCCCAGACATAGCTCAGAGACCAACATACTGGAAAACATACTGTTTCTTGTATGAGTGAGTCAAAATCAGATGAAATTGAAAATGCATGTGAGAGTACGTTACAGAGTTTGAACTACATGAAGTTCTGGGCAAATATTTTTATTGTGATTCCTCCATAACAGGCTATAAGAAAAAGAAAAAAAAGCATACAAAAGTGAAGGTAAAATCAAAATTTTTAAATTAATAAAAGTGAGGAAAAGGGGGGAGATTATTTTAATTATGAAAGAAGCTTTTCTTTGCTTATTTAATAAATACAGAAATTATTTCATACTGATCATTTTAGAGAGTAGAAATGAATGATTATTTATAAGTTGATCATGATAGCTTCAAAAGTGATTTAATACACACCAATAGCATGAAAACAAATTAAACTTATTCCTTTAAATTAAATTGAATTTATCATCAAAATAAAAGAAATCAGCAGCTGTGAAGTGCTATTTAAACACCAGACATTATACAAATTATTTTGTAGAAATTATCTATTTTTGTTAGCAAAACTTAAGGAAATTATCATGTCCTTTTTACAAATGGAAATTTAAATTTATTCATGCTAACATGGGTAATATCTAATACAGTCATAGTCATGTTTTAGGTTTAATATCCTGCATTTTCGTTACCAAAGAAAATGAACAGTAGAAAAAGTTTTAGAAATCCTGAAATCTTGGTTTCTTTTCCTTTCACTATTTAACTATAGCAGTTTAACGGAAGAAAGATTTATTCCATCTCAAAGTCCCAGGTTACAGTGTATCATAGTGAGGAAGTCAAGGCAGCAAGGGGTTGAAAAAGTACTCATATGACATTCACACACAAACTAGAGCTATGGATGTATGCGTGCTATTATTCTACTTGGCTTCTCTTCTCTGTACAGCCAGATTCTGCTGTACATTATGTTGCCACCCACAGGGGGTAGATATTCCTACCCTGCAGGTGTTTTATAAGCCCTTTCCCAGGTGAGTCCATATTTCATGTGTTTGACAACACTAGCTATCACAACATTTTTAGAAGACAAATACTACCTTCTCAAACTTATTTAATGGCTTTTATTATTTTTAATGTATTTATTAAATTACTTTATCTACGTTCCAAATTTTGGCAATCTGCCCAGTCCTCCCTCCCAGAGTTCTTCATCCCATTTCCCCTCCTCTTTGCCTCAGAGAGTGTACACGCCCCACCCACCCACCCTTCACAAACCACCCCCCTTCCTGAGGCATCAAGTTTCTACAGGATTAGACTCATCCTTTCCACTGAGGCGAAACTAGGTAGTCCTTTGGTACATATGTATAGTGGCGGTGGGGGGTAAAGTGACCGCCTCCATGTATGATCTTTGGTTGGCTAAGTCTCCGGGAATTCTGGGGGGTAGGAGGAGTCCAGGTCACTTGATACTGTTGTTCTTCCTCTGAGGTTGCCATCCCTGTCAGCTCCTTCAATCCTTCCCCTAACTCTTTCATAGACCTCAGGCCAATGATCGCCTGTAAGTGTGTGATCTGTCTCAGTCAGTTGCTGGTAGACTCTCTCAGAGGACAGCCATGCTAGGGTCTTGTTTGCAAGCACAACATGACATCAGTAATAGTGACAGGGTTTGATGTCTGTGCATGGGATGTATCCCAAGTTGGGCAGGTCAAAAGATGCCCTTTCCTTCAGTTTCCACTGCATTTTTATCCCTTCATTTCCTTTAGACAGGAACAACTCTCAGTAAAAACATTTGAAGATGGGTGGGTGGCCCAAAAGAGACGTGCATGGTATGTACTCACTGGTAAGTGGATATTAGCCAAAACATACAGAATACCTATGATACAAATCACAGAGCAGATGAAGTTTAAAAGAAGGAAGGCCCAAGTAAGGATGCTTCAATTCCCCTTAGAAGGAAGAACAAAAAAAATCATGAGAGGCAGGGGGACAGCGGGGCCTGGTGCGAGAGGGGAGGAGGAGTGGATCATTTGGAAAAGGGGAGCAGGATCAGGTATGGAAAGAGACAGGAGGGAAGCCTAGAGGATCAGGAGAATGGATGGAAATATGCAGCTGCAGGGGTGGTAGTGGAGTGGGGGACACCTAGAAAGTCCCAGAAACCTGGGATATCACAGCTCCCAGGACTCAATGGGGATGACCTTAGCTGAAATAACCAACAGTGTGGAGATGGAACCAGAAGAGGGTTTTATTATTATTAAAGTAACCTCAAACCTGTTTTCCTGTGGGTTCAATTTAGTTATAATTCCCGTATGTCACACTTTAAAACTCATTATTGAGAAATAGAGTTCCTATAGTACTTCATGGTTACTGCTTACAATTTAAGAGAGGCCTCGATAAATTGTGCATGTAATCTTAGAAACTATTAAATTTACATGTGAAATTAGTGTACAAATCTTCAGGAGTACTAGTAGACATCATAGGACACCCTAGTTTTAAGCATTAACGTTCTCTTGTAAGACGGAAAAGGCATAGGAAAGGTCAAGTTAAGATAGTCAGAAACTGGAATTATTCTTTCTCTCATAAAGCAAATAAAAACTAGCATCTTCAAGAGATGAATATTATTATAAAGGATCAGACATAGTGTTTTAAAAATTCAAATTAGTGACTGAGATTGGAGAAAAAAAAACAGTAGGTAAAACAATGGAAGGAAGGTACATTTAGCAGTTTTCTCTGCATTAAAAGACTCCTTTCTGAAGGAAGACCAAGGAAGTTAACAAAATTCACTGGAAGTTAGTAAGTAAACAGCTCACAGGTTTCAGAGAGCTTCTGAAATAATCATGAGGCCCCTCCCCAAAGCTTAAAGTAGCAACAGTTGCTCAGAAAAGACTTTTACCAGCTGAACTGTTGAAAACCAGGCAGGTAATTTTATGTATGCATCTTTCTTGAGTTGTGGAGCATGTTGTGCTAAGTTTTTGGTTGCTGCATCTGCTTTTGAGTTATCTATGCTTTTATAAGCAAACGTTTACCCTTACATGAGTAAGTAACCCTTATAAACTCAATGGTTCACTAAGTTGGCCCTGAGTCGAATCCATTCCTTTGTCTGTAGTTGGTGCCCTATCTAAGATGAATGGACTTTACTGACATCACAGGCAATGTTACCCATCACAAGGAAAACAGAATTCTGCATATATACAAAGAGAACTTTCTCTCTTTTTTAGTTGTGGTTTTGTTTCATTTTGTTTGTTTTTGTTTTTCCAGACAGGGTGTAGCCCTGGCTGTGCTGGAACTCACTTTGTAAAACAGGCTGGACTTAAATTCAGATCTGCTGCCTTCTGCCTCCTGAGTAGTAGAATTAAGGTATGTGCTGCTGCCACCACTACTAGCTAAGGAGAGGACTTTTGATCTTAGCAATGATTGGAGAAATGATTTCTTATGAGGAATCCTATAGAGGTTTAACCTCGTGATGGATTTGGGAAGACAAATCAGACATCACAGTTCTGAAAGAAGATGGTGTTGGGTGTAAGAGTAGAACCAAGAAAAAGTTGATTGTGGGGGGGGGGGGGGAAAATGAAATGATGCCTGGAGGAAAAGATGCATGCACTTATGAATCAAAGTAGTCTGTGCATAATTTTGAAACATTTTTGCATATGAATGTTGGGAACAAGAAGCTGTAGGGAGAATAGTGGATAAAAGATTTTTGTACTAAATTCTCTTCTAACAAGACCAATTTGTAGTTGAGCTGTTTATATCCCTTTGACTATAAAGAGCAGTAATTATATACAACACTGAAACACTAAATTATTCAATTGCTTCAAATTTGTTAACCTCACATTCTTTTTCTCCATGCGCCTGTTTTAGGCCCATCCTCTGCATCAAGACATTTTTAGATTTGTTTGAAATCTGGCATTAGTTTACTCAAAGTGAGTGTATTTGAAACAACTTTCACTTCATTCTCAGAAATTTTCTTTGCACTTTTGCCTGTTGTTTATAATGACCTTATGGGTGTCTTGTTAAAGAGAACTCATAATTTACGTAAAATCATCAGTGTTTCATGTTTAGTGAAAGGGACATTTTCCCTGGATCATTTAATGACTCGTGCTATAAATAATATTTCAAGATGTTTTGACTAGTCTATTAAGAACTTCACTATCTATAGTGCATCTTTCAGGAGTTAGTTATTCCAAAAAGGAGAGATTGTCTATTTTCTGCTTCTTGGTAACTGACCTACTTTATTGTCCAAAGCTTTGACTGACATATTCCTCTTATCTCCTGGATTTCTTACATGGTATTTTCTTTCTAGCAAATGTTATTTTGATATTACATATTACATAAAAAATATGGACACAAACACTGATGTTCTTTTAGTGAACAGAATCTACTTAATGAAATTAATATATAGGTGTTTTACTATTTCACTAATGGAGAATGCCAGGAAAAGATAGAATCTACTATGTCAGAGATAAACGTCTCATTGATTAAGCTTCTTTACATAACTCTTTCATTCCCAGAGGATAAAATTGTTTCAACGGGATACTTTTCAAAGAGTTTTGAACTGAGTTGTAGGTTCAAGCATTTGAAACGCCAAAAATAAATAAATAAATAAATAAATAAATAAAAAAATAAATAAATAAATAAATTGATTTGGAGGAAAATAGCAAGAATTTATTCACTCCGAGTGAATTTTCGTCAGGTTCTAAGTGTAAAGGCCCATGTAAGGAAGGCCAAAATGTTCAGTCATTTTTTTTTTTCTGAAAATTGTTGGAATCACCCTTCAATATCCATGGAAATGAGTTCCAGGATGTCACCAGAAACCCCAATACTGCCAATGAATTTGACTCATGAAACCACAAAAGTTCCTCTTAAGATGCATGAATAACCATATGAGCCTACATAAATCCTCAATATAATTAAATCATTTTCAAACATTCAGGCTTCCTAATACAAAGTAATACTAAGTAAACATTGTTTAAAGGGAAAAATGTAAAAATATTGTAAATACTCAATGCAGACCAAATTCTTTTTTCCAAATATTTTAAATTCACATGGATTTGGAACAGAGAATTGAGTAGGGAGTCTTATACTAAAACCCAAACTGCAGCATGAAAAGTGTAGCTAAGATCATTGATATGAGAGGTTCTTGTTAATATAGTTTTTGTTTGTCTTTGTTTGCTATACTTATTATATGGGATTCCTGTGGTTCCACAAAGGCTAGAAGGAAGCTCAGATTTCAGAGTTAAGAGATACAGGAGTTAGAAACACCTTAATGTGGAAGATAGCAAATAAAATCAAATTCTGGAACAGTAATTAACCCTTAAAACCTCCGAGACATTCTCATATACAAACATGAACAATTCATGAAAACTCTGAGAGACATTGTGAACAGAGAAACATAACATTGAATTAGATATAAAATCAGAGAATATCCAGATTATTTATGCTACATATCTGGATAAAAGTTTATAAATTTTAAAATGCTCATTCACATATAAGAGAGCTATAACTAACTTTAAAATCGATTCTTAATGTATTATTGCCTGTCTTGGTGTTTTCTATTGATGTGAAAAAACAAAGAAGCCCAGAAGCCTGAAATACCCAAGATTCAACTCACAGACCACATAAAGCTCATGAAAAAGATGACCAAGTAGGGGGGCTTCCAGTCCTCTTAGAAGGAGTAACAAAATATTAAGGGTGCAAATATGGGAACAGTGCAGACAGAAACTGAAGAGGGCCGTCTACAGACCATTCCACCTGAATATCCATCCATGTGCAGTTCACCAAAGTTAAGGTTGTTATTCAGATGTACATGCTGACAGGAGCCTAAATACTGTCCCCCCTTAGAAGTCTGCAAGAGTCTGACATACTCAGAGGCGATTGCTCACACTAACCATTAAACTGATCATGGTTCCCAATGGAGAAGATAGAGTGAGGCTGAAGGAGTTGAGAGTATTTTAGACCCATGAGGAAAGCAACGAATACAACCAACCAGAGCGCAGGGTCTAAACCACCAGCCTGGGAGCGTTAGGAGGACCCATGGCTCCAGCTATATAGCAAGGACTATATATAAGTGGAGAAGAGATCCTTGGTCTATGAAGGCTGATTCATGGGGGGGTATTCAAGGTGGGAGTGAGGTATGGAAGTGGTGGGGGTACACAACGTGAGGCAGGAGATTGGGAAGGATAGTGATTTCCTGGGGGAGAATGGGTAAGGAAGAACATCTGAAATTTAAAAAAAATTTCAAAATAAAAAAAAAAAAAGAAAGAAAAGAAAACATCATAATTAAAGGCAAGTAGAGGAGGAAAGGGTTTATTCGGCTTACATTTCCAGATCATAGTCCATAATTGAAGGAAGATAGTACAGAAACTCAGGCAGGGCTGGAACTGGAGGCATGTGTTGATACAGAGTCCATGGAGGTGTGCTGCTTTATTGCCTACTCCACACGGTTTGCAAAGCCTACTTATAGAACCAAGGACCAGCAGGCCAGGGATGGTACCACCCACCCTGGGCTGGGCTCTCCCCACTGAATACTGAGAAAATGATTACAGTTAAATATCATGGAGGCATTTCCTCAACTAAGGCTCCTTCCTCTCTGATAAGTTGCATCAGGTTGACACAGAAAACCAGTAAATCACTAATTTTCCCTAATATACTATTTATAGTACATACTTCAGTTGTTTTAATTAATTCATCTATGCACATAAAAAATGGAGTAAACATGAAAGAATTGGCAGTTTTTATACTTTATTCACTAGTTGATAGTGTGTTAGTGTGTGTGTGTGTGTGTGTGTGTGTGTGTGTGTCTGTATATGTGGGGAGGGGGAAGGAGGGTGATATCAGTCCATATCTGTCATGGCATTTACATGGTAGTTAGAGGAAAACTTTAAAAGTCAGTTCTCTGGTGTTCAAACTCAAACCACCAGGTTTTCAGAGCAAGACTTTTATAGCAGAGGCATTTCATTGGTCCTAATTTGTAATACTTGTAAAGCACAATATAGGTTATAATAATCTTAATCTACCTGTGCTATGCAATATGCAAGCATGAAATTTGAAATCATGAAAACAGTTTGGATACTTATTATTAATTAAATTATAGGATAGTTAAATTATGCTTCTTTTGTAAAATATTGAGTGTAGATACATTTTAAAATATGAAAGAACTAAATACTACTTGTTCAAGGGGGAATGCAGGAGCTAGAGGTTTAAGCACAATACTTAGAAAAGAGCACATTGAGAGGCAGTGAGAAGTCATGAGAAGTTCTCAGTGACAATTAATGATGGTTTACTGCATGTAATAAAATGTAAAAAACTTTGTTTTATAAAACATTATAGAAGAATGTAATGTAATTTATATATATATATGCTAATATATAATTAACATGACAATCTCTCTCAGCCAAAAAAGTATCTATTAATGTAAGTATACGAAATCAGAAATCAACATTAGAACACGTATTCTTCATTGCTTTTGAATTGTCTTTGATTTGTAACTTTAACCAGCTATGATTCTGTATGCCATGTTATCTAAAATAGAAAAAAAAAAATCTACCTTTGCTTTTACAGGTGTCACATTTTGGGTATGGCCATCATTTTAACTAGGTGAGACAGATCATGAATTTGTTCCTTAATTTTCATAGATAATATTCATTTCTTTCTCAGTGGTTGTCTATCTGTTCATCTAGAAAATGTTCTTCCAGGTTCTTTGGAGGTGTTTCAAAATGTATAGGAAAAAAATAAGTCATTTGATTATCTGATAAAATAATTAAATATGATTTTTTTGATCTGGGAACCATTAGAATTATCAGAACTGAGAAGAGGGAACTGATTGAGAGCATATTGTAGGCAAGAAACAGATTTGTCTTTGGGGAGTTCTAGGCAACTATGGTCCCAGTTTCTATAATTCTGATGTTGCAGAAAGAAGATAAGAAGATGCAATAAAACTTCATCTACCCATGGATAGTACCAAATGAGAGGAATCAGTTAATGATCTTCCTGGGCTCTGATGCTGTTACAGCCATTTGTTGTAATTCACAGTAAATGTTGCAAGCAATGATTTAACTTGAATTTTAAAGGTTACACACTTGCAAAGTATTGAAAGTCATTAGCCTCATGTTCAATATTCTAAACTTAACTGCAGCTTACTAAATGATCTCTGAGTTAGAGAAAAGTGGGAAGGAGCAAATACAGCCAATTTGTTCATTTGGCAAAATATTCAGAATTGAGATTCTGAAATGTGCAACTTCTAAATATCACAAGTTTTGGGTTATCTGAGGTATATACTCATCATTCTATAGTAAATTAAATATCAAATAAAAGAGTCATATTGAACTATAGAACAATGGAGAAAGTAATTCAATGAGAGAGATAGGAAAAACAAAAATAATGAAAGTAATGTTTAAAAAGTCTGATGTGAATGATTGTCATTATAACGCAAATATCTGAGGGGATTGAATTCTAAAACCGATTTCCAATTATGATAATGCAGGCTCCTATGGACACTGTTTTCCACATATAAATATACAACATAATTATGTATGTAATTATATATATGGGAATATATATGAAATATGTAAGTATGTAACATGCATGTTAAAATAGATTAATAATAATAATAAATGTAAAATTCAGAGCTACATACTATAGTGAAAGTTGCTGCATTATGTTATATGCTTCTATCTTCTTAAACTGTATTTGTTCTGTTGTAATGACATGAAATGATAAGATGCCTATATGACATGCTGAATGCAAGCAATTGATGCAGTTTTTGTAGTGAAGCAAAGTCAACTATTGATTTTGTTTTTTTTAATATTCTTATATTTCAATTTACACTGTAAGGATGTTTTGTCTGCATGTATGTTGTGTAACATATGCATGCCTGCCATACTTGGAGATTCTGGAGCTGGAGTTACACATGATTAGCAACAGTCATGTGACTTTTAAGTTCACTACAAATCCATTAGTTATATTTTTATTACTATTTTGCCTTGCACAGTATCTCTGCTTCTAGATCAAACTGTAAATTTGTGTCACTTTTGAATTTGAAGTTAAATATGGACCTAGTAATAATGAAAATAACAACAAAAAATGTGTCCTGATATGACACTCCTATTTTCAATGTAAATGAATTTTTAAGTGGACATTAAAAAGCTGAAATTTATTATGTCAATTAAAGAAGTCATTATGCATAGTTAACAATATTATTTTAGGGCATAATATTTATGGTGATGGTAATTGAACCCAGGGATTAATGCATGCTGGGCAAGTGCTCTCCCACTGAGCTATATTCTTACCTCATGAAAATATTTTACATAATGTCCATTCAATATTGTCTTAATTACTTTCAAATTGCTAGGATAAGGTACCATGATCAAGGACACTTACAAAAGGAAGAGTTATTAGTAGGGAGAATAGAAGGAGGCAGACAGTCATGGAACTTGAACAGTAACTGAGAGCTTAGATCTGATCCACAAGCACAAGTCAAAGAGCAGGATTCACTGAATGGCCTGGCTTCTTAGAAATTCAAAGCCCAGGCTCAGTGACACTCCTCTTCCAACAAGGCCATACATACTGATCTTATCCAAGCACTTGACTGACTACAGAGAAAACCGTGAAATAGATTAGCCTACAAAGATCCTTCTCATTCACACAACCACAAATGTGATATATTTTAGTGATTTAGACTTTCTTTTGAAGAAATAAAAATAAGTGCACATTTTTTAAAAATTTTCCCTAAAGTATCATACGGGATAAGGTTTTTCATCCATCATATGACTTTGAAACAATCAAATCTAATATATTCTTAGTCGTATTACTGGCTATTAATCCTCTGTTGATGGAATTTCAATTTTCAATAACTGAGCTTAAAATACAATCTCATTGAGATTTAAGGCATTTCCTATTTTATAGTCAGGAAAATCATGACGCCTTATAGATCATTTTAGCACAGTCTATTGTTATATCCAATATTACACACACAGGTTGACAATGGTTATGCTTCTCCTAATTCATAAGTCATTACTCACAAGAAAATATTAATTTCCAACATAATAGTTTCTCATCATTGAAGCACATATTTAAGGAAGTAGTAATTTTTATAGAATATCTAAAAGCACATTTATATTCATAAATAAATGAATGGTACAAATGTTAAAGTACATTAAAATTATTAGAATATCTGTGCAAGCTGTTTATTCATTAGAATTTCTGGGAGGAAGACCACCCTGTGGCAGTGCTTCAAAATGCCTGTGGCCATAAATTATCCCATCTCGGCACCTCTGTGACACTACTAAAGATCTTTCTACTTCTAGTTTCCCAGAAGGAAACTTAGACAATGAACATAAGTGCATTGTATGATCAGGGTGGATTAAACAATGATGTAGGGATGATAAAGTGAGATGATACAGAAAATACCTACTCTTGGAAATCTGATTTATTCAGAAGTTTGTCATCAGTGTGAACTGTACACAGGAAATAAGATACACTGTGTTCCAATGGGAAAATCCTCACATATTTTGTCTTATCATCTGACAAAACTTCGATAGAGATAATCAGTCCAATTGTATTATGTCTGAGAGTTTATATTGCTATGATGAAATACCATGACCAAAAGTAAGTGGCAGAGGAAAGTTATAGTTATAAAAATTTTCCAAACTGAGGAATTATTTCAGTCATAGGGCTTTTACTTACCTATGTTTGGCCCTATTTTCCATCTCTAACGCTGAAAATTAGAAAACATAAAAATAAACGACTATAGTAGACAGAATAATTAAAGATAATAGAGATGGATAAACCTAACAACCAAAAGCCCGTTACATATTTGTGATTTAAAGAAACCAGACACCGATGTTCACTAACTATAGTAGTCCATTCAACCTTCTATATAGTCTGCTGACCAGGAACATTCAGCAACAAAATCAATGAAAAAAATTACTCTGTTAAGGACCAAGTTTAATCTTAAGAGCACATATATTATATAGTCATGCAAGAAAAAAAAAGCTGGTTGTAATTTCTTCTCCTTTCCAGAAGCTCTGTAAAATATTTACTGTACCATACTAGAAAAAAAATGAGTTCCCAATTAAAATAGTATGCTTCTATTAGCCTCATTTTCTACAGTATGATGAAAAGATCATATTATTTTATATTACGCAGGTCATATTTATGATAATATATATATGACTAAAGGATCTAAACTACTGGATTGCTTTTATGATTTCCTACCATATGAGGACATCCAGTTTGCAAAGACTGCAATGGCCAAGACACCTGCAGGTGCTTAGAGTAAGCCCACTTAAATTACACCTGCAGAGCAGCTTCTGTGTTCTCAAACCTGCCAAAAATAAACTTACAAAATGTGCAGGTGCAGGGATGGAGACCAATACATCCTATTATGCTCCGTTTCTAGCTCTCCAATAGAAGGAGCCTGCATTAATAGAATCTGAACAATTTTGCAGCTCTAATGGGTAACCCATCCACAGAGAAGTAACATTTGTGATTCATGAGATACTAAATATGTTCAACTGATTTTCATGAGTGAAACTAATTAACCTTTTTCTCTTATTTCTAGAACACAATATGGAGAAAATCTAATTGTCATGTTCAAACCTAAATTTCTGTTATTATTCAAATAAAAACACATAAACGTATAAAAAGACATTAAAGGTTATTGGTCCCTAAAATTTAAAGTTACATAAAATGGAGCCCACACAATAAGAATGCACAGAGCCTGAATAGTAGATGACACTCTAGAAGTTGACAGTGCAATGTTGAAAGTTTCATGCGGAAATGTTTAAAGATTGATCAATGCACTATAATAAATGTTAAAAATATGGTATGTGGAATATCAATATAATAATTGTTGTCTAAGTAAATTAACAAAATGGAAAACATGTCAGGCATTAAAAGTATTAAAATTGTGGGAGGTTTTTTTTTTTTTCTAAATAGAATTTTTTTATTTTATCTTAATAAAATTTTTTTTATTTATAGCCTTTTAACCAAGAAAACTGTTTTATATTAAGGAAATTATGTTTACACAGCAATGGTTCAATCGTTTGCTACTAAATAATCTGTAGCAAATTGCTATAATTGATGCTTCAAAAAACTATTCTGATAACTTTTATATATTTCTCTTATAAATGTTGTTAAATAGGCTTTTCCACTATTGATATTTCCATACATGATAAAAGAGTATATTCTATGACTTATTTTTAGAACATTTAAAGCCTAATCATCTTCTATATTAAAAATAATATTAATTTGATATATTTTTTTCTTTTCTTTTTTAATTTTATTTTTTTGCTTATTCACTTTATAACCCGTCCCAGTCACCCCCTCCCATAACACCATCTGTTATAGATGCTATTAAATAGAATTCTTGTCAATGGGAAACCATTAGAGAGGTTGACAAGCAATAACACAAATGGCAGCTAGTGAGTGTAGAGCAATATGACCCTAAATATGTATGGATTTTGAGTTTTATCCCATGTATAATATTTAAAGGGCAGTCAGTAATTTTTATTTCATTGTGGCTCATAATTCTTGATTTTGAAGTTTACAGTAAAATTCGAAAATGTATTATAATTCACTTAAAGAGTATCTATTAGTTTCTTTTACTGTTAAATTCTTATATGCATTTGTATTTTATTTTTTAAGTCTTCTCATTTATGTTTTGAAACCACTTTCTCTTGTACCTTGGTTAGTTTATAATTTGATAAATATTTTTATATGTAGTAAATATTACCATCTCTATAGATTTGGTGAACACTTTCCTCCCTTGTTTGATTCTGTATTTCTTCATAGGGTAAGTTGTATCAGGTTGTTGTAACAAAATACCACTAACATTATGGCTTAAAACAATAAGTCATTAACTTAATCTTATCTATTAGAAGGCATTTTTCTTTTTTTTAATTTTTTTATTAGATATTTTTTTGATTTGCATTTCAGATGTCATCCCCTTTCCCAATCCCTCCCCCAGAAATCCCCTATCTTATCCCCCCTCTGCCTTCTTGCTTTTTTTTTCTTTATTAGTATTTTAAATTAACATACAAAGTACTGAGTTTTATTACAGCATTCCTCATACATGTGTTATTAGAGTTCTGATTTGTTTCCCTCTGCCCCTTCCCTTTCTTTCTCCAGTTAGTTTCCTCCTCTGGTTTCCTGTTACATGTATTCTATCACCCTCCCTCCTCATCCTTCTTTTTTAAATTAGTAACTTTTTAAAAATATTAATCAAAGGCTTTATAAGTTTGGTAATGCTCAATAACAAGATGCCCATACAATCAGAAGTGTAACCCAATACCCAATCTAGATATACCAACTATCTTTGACTGGCAGAGACGCGTGCATATCTTCCTCCATGTTCCCCTCCCCAACCCCCCCTCCTTCTCTCTCTCTCTCTCTCTCTCTCTTCTCTCTCTCTCTCTCTCTCTCTCTCTCGTCTCTTAGCTCCTCCTCTCATTCTCTCCTTCTCTCCTTACTCCTCCTCTTCCTCTCCTTACTCCTCACACCTTAGCTCTCCTACATATCACCCTTCCTGTTAAGATAAAACTTTTCTCTCAAAATACAATTAGAGTGTAACTATACCAATTTGTATCAGTAAGGTACAACATAGACCTAATACCCAGTCCAACATTTTGTTGACTAACCAGAACCTCTGTCATCTCTCCTAACTAAAAGACTTAGTTCTGAACCTGGCTTTTTTCTTGGCTTTAGAATGAATTTCAGATGAAAACCATCCTCTCAAATCTTTTCTGTCAAA
Source organism: Mastomys natalensis (assembly GCA_021653895.1). NCBI lineage: Eukaryota > Metazoa > Chordata > Mammalia > Rodentia > Muridae > Mastomys > Mastomys natalensis. Next base: position 1,502,703 of record JAJTUV010001058.1, read on the forward strand.
GTAAATAGCTGGGATTGGCTATGAGACTGTAAGTCTTCAACCCCGTCAGAAATCCAGAATGACTGAATTAACTGAAATTATGGGAAGAACAAAACAGTTGGTTTTCAAAATGTCAGAGGTCCACAGAATTGATGTTACAAACATTTCTGTATTAAGGTTCATTTTGATTAGAGACCTGTGTGCTCCTGACAGCTTCCTGTCTTGGATTCTAAGAAGAAATTAAGTATCTTTGGAGTTACTCCAGTTGTGGTGAGATAGCTACTAGGCAAGAATTGCCTCTTTTCATCTACAGACAAATTACTATCCAGAAAAGGACACACTTGTGGAATAGTCAACTGATTATATTTGCCAAGACAGAGTAATCAGCCCTTAATAATTCTGCATCACTATGTCTGTCAGATGATCCTGGGCCAGAAGGCTGAAGATCAGATGCTCCAATATTTTGTAGTATAGGGACTGTCCAGGTGTTCAGAGGTCTCTATAAATTGGCTAAGTATTAGAAGGCATTTTTCTTATTGGGCAATGTTTACAACTGCCAAGGTTGTATGTCCTGGTAACTTCTGATGTGAATTAATCAGCTTCCTAGATAATAGTTTCATTATGATAACAAATTTTTTGTTTCTTTTTTTTTTTTTTTTTTTTTAGTGAGACAGGATTTCTCTGTGTAGCCTTGGCTGTCCTGACAGGATTCTTGTTAGCTGGCTGTCGAACTCACTCTGCAGACCAGGCTGGCCTCGAATTCAGAAATCTGCCTGCTCTGCTTCCCAAGTGCTGGGATTAAAGGCATGTTGCCACCACTGCCCGGCGATAACACAATTTCTTAATTTGTTTCTTTCATGATTTATTTTGGGGTTTTATCTTTTTAAAATCACTTAATATGTACATGTTTAATAAATGTTCCAATGTGTGTTTTTTTTTTTCTGGAAGTTTAGAGATCTCTTACTTTAAAACAATGACTTGGATCACCAGAAATCTATTTTAGCCTGTGACATAAGGTGCAAATGTAATTTTTCTACAAGAACATGATTGGCACAGAAAGATTCTACATTGATGAAGTTAGCAATGCAGTAATGAGACTTTGCATTTTATGATCCTTAATTTCAGCACATGAAGGCCAGATTTTCATCAATCTATATACTCTTTATTTTAGTAAGGATCATTTTGTTATTTGCTTAATATTAATTTTAAGTTTTTAAAACCTAAACTAATTCTCTGAATTCCATGCTATACACATTTTTAGGATGTAGAGTTTTGGAGTCCAACAAACCAGTTTAAAATGGTTATTTTGATATGTTTATATAATTATTCAATGAAATATAAGGATATCTATCTATCCTCAAAATACCTTCCAATACTCCCATGTGCTTCTCAGTATTTCTCCAAGCAACTTTATATTTTTGTGTGTTTGTTTTAATAATCCACTAAGTTTACTCAGTGTTGCTGATATATGCATGACTATGTTGACATCTACTGACCCATTTAAAAAAAAAAACACTTCCATTGCCACATCTTACAATGAGAAAAAAAAATATGATCCTTTCACTCCCAATCAACTATCAATTGCTAATAGTCTTTCATAGACTAACCTATTCTACCTCTGTGGATGAATGTTGGCTGTCTTTATCACTTGAAGGCATTGTTCTTCTAGAGAAGAAACAATTGATGTTCTGAATTGATAAGAATATCATGTACAGAAGACAGATTTTTCACAGCCTTTCTCTCCATCCTTCAGCTCCTAACACCATTTCTACTCCACCTGCCACTAATATTCCCCTTAAGACAAGAATGTTTTCAACATGTTATAGAGTTGGTATGCTCACTCTTTAAAGTTTGTTGAAGAATGCATTGATAAATCTATCCAGATTAAATCCAATAGTAATATGAGGTTTGATATCCAAAATATATACACATCACGTTCCTCATGCCATGCCTATTGTCACCTACAAGCCATTTTTCTAGCATTTATTTTTAACGTTGTTTGTTCTATTTTTGTAGGTGACAGAAGTGTTCTTGTGCACTGATGGGTTTATATTGCATGTTTTGCCAAAAGGCTCTTGCAGTGTTGTGACTTAAATCACAATAATTTCAGTTTCTAATTCTGAAGACATGGATGACTATATTTTGTCATATATCAACTTATCAGTGAGTGTCAGTTTTAGAAATATATAAGAAGAGATCCAAGAAAAATTATTTATTAAATAGAAGATGTTGGACTCATAAGACTAGAAAGCATGGGTACGTTGGAATTTAATAGAGGACAAAATCAAATGTCTCAGCACAATCCAATAGTCTTTTTGATACTCTCTTTATAGAAGTACTAAAATACAAAGTTTTTGTCACATTCAACTACTCATGAATCTGTGTAGACTATTCCATGTTGGGCATATTTTTCTCTCCTAGCAACAGTCTTTGGAAAGCACCTTCTCTTTTATAAACAATAAAAACTAATTCAAGAGAAGCATGGGTAAATTTCATTTGGTAAATTTTCTTCTATTGTGGGGATTTCGTTTTTGTAAATGTTTTCTTGTTTCTTTTTGAGTTTCAGCCCAATCCCACTCATCCTCCACTTCACTCTCACTGTGGAAGCTATAGAGTGTGAAAACGTCTGCCATTTTTTTTTTCGTACTTCTTTTTTTTTGCAAATGTTCATTGCAATGAATCTATGTTCTGATTCGAGGCCTCTGGCTTTTGCTACACTATAATACTAGAACCTCACTGGGACTCATCTCACACATATTGTTGATTCCCTGTGGCATGGCTATCCTGTGGTGTTGGATCTGTAGAACTATAAATTTCCTTTTTCGGGGGAGGAGAATTTTTGTTTTGTTTGTTTTTATTTTTTGTATTGATTTATTTTTACTTTCCTGAAATAATTTTTTCTTTACAGCATAACCTTGTAGACAATTCATTATGATGTAGGTAAATTTCCCATTGATTAATTATCTTAATGGATTTAAAAATGGTTTTCTCTGATGCAATTATGTTTCTTAAATGCAAATTTAAAAGATCTGTTGTTTTCATTCAATTCCAATCATTGATTTCTAAAGTTTTATTAATAATAACTTTTGATTTTCCCATTATACACCATGAACAACAGGGTCTCATTACCATGTAAAATTTTGAGATAATTTCTTAACAATAAGAGCTTCAAGAAAGAATAGGAACACTATTCACATGCCAAATATTATCATTGTAATTAATAAGAGCCTAACAAAGAAAATAGGAAATTATTGCTGCTGATTGTTTAAAGAAATTACATATTAGTCCAAGAAATTAAAAGAATTAAGTTGTAGATGTGTCGAACCTTGCTCCATTGTTGATTGTGTAAATAAGTTGCGTGGCAATGGTTGAAGGAGACGAGGATGACTTTGATCCCTTCAGAATGGTAAATTGAGTTGGTGCAATGGTAAAGGGTAAGGAACACCGTATGCACTTAAGAATTTAAAAGGGTACTAAAAAGAGGAATAACGGCGTAGAAGTCAATGTCCCGAGATGTGAGTTAAGGGTCCAGGCAGAAGGATGGAGATAAATTGTAAGATAATCGGATTGTGGGCAGTGATTAGCTGCTAGGCTTGGGTCAGGGCACACAGTATGAGATATTAAATATAAAAATATATGGCTACTATGTCTTCATTGGAACTGTAGCGCTTGAGCTAGGAAGGAACACACATAGCATTACGGGTTTAAGAGTAATGATGCATAAATAATATATATGAATAATTGGCATTGACAACATAAGAATACTAGGACATTGCATGTGATGGACCGAAAAATACATAGCACTACGGTAACTTAATTGAATGAGATGAATTCAATTCCAACAAAATTCACTTATGAAATTTATGGCATATTGAAAACAAAAATCCTTAAAAAATTTTTTGTAATAATAGAAAATAATATTGTCACACAAAATAACATAATGGAAGACATCACATACGAATATACCAAAATTCACAATACCTAAGGCAATGTATAACACCATTAAAAACTCAAAAAATATGTTTTGTCCTTTTTAGAACGAGTATCAAAAGATTCAACCAGAGCTCCAGGATCTAAACCTCCAGCCTGAGAACAGACAGGGGCAAGCTGTCCTCTGAGAGGCTCTAACCAGCAGCTGACTCAGACAGATACAGACATCCAGAGCCAAACAGTGGATGGAGCTTGAGGACTCTTATAGAAGAATAGGGGGAAGGATTGTGGGCCCTAAGGAGATAGGAACTGCACAGGAAGATCAACAGAGTAAACCAACCTGAACCTTTGGAGCTCTCAGAGACTGAATCACCAACCATGGAGCATACCTAGTCTACGCAGATCTAGCTCCATGGGCTGGACCTAGGCCTCCCTGCACATATGTTGTAAATGTGCAGCTTGGTTTTCATGTAGGTCTCAAACATCTGGAGTGGGGGCTATCCCAAAACATGCAGCCTGTATATGGAGTATGGTCTTCTAGCTGGGTGCCTCATCTGGCCTCAATGAGAGAGGAAGCACCTAGCCTCTCAGAGACTTAAAGTGGCAGGATGGGGGATACAGGAGGAGGGGTACTCAGAAAACAAGAGATGGGGAAGGATTGTGGGAGGGGGTGACTGGGACGGGTTATAAAGTGAATAAGCAAAAAAAATAAAATTAAAAAAGGAAAAAAAAAGTTATGTAATTGTTAAAATATCCAGTCAGTCCTTAATAGAATGAGTAGTTTTGAAGGTATCACAAATTATATGACAGAGCAATAGTTAAAATAATTGGCACATTAATTAAAAACATGAATTAGCCAACCAGGTAACATGATTAACAAAGATCAAGTGTAGAATACTCTGAAGGAAACCCACACAGTTCTAGCCATTTCATTTTTACAAAAGGCTGTCATAAATGTACATTGGTTCAAAGACTGAATCTTGAACCAGTAATAGAGGGAAAACATGGCCTCCATATGTGGAAGAATGGAACTATGCTCTTATCAATTGTCCTGCACAAAAAGTGGTAAAAATGCATCAGAACACTAATGGGAGATCTAACATGTTTGAACTACTAGAGAAAAATGCTTCAAAATTTAGGAGTAGGTGAAACAAAAAAAAAAACTAACAAAAACAAATATCTCATGGAAAGAAATATAATAGCAAAGGAAATAAGCTTCAAAAGCAGACAAATGGAATTGTATGAAATTTAAAAAATCTTTCAGAGTAAACAAACAATAACCATACGGGAGAAAGAACCTTAAAACTGGAGATAAATGCTTGTCAGCACTTATTAAAGTTATCATATTAATATCTACATTACACAAACAACTGATAACAAACAACAAAAAGCAATTCTTCCAGTTAAATAATTGAATAGACAGTTCTGAAAAGAAATAAAGTGACTGATGAATATTAGGAAAAGTTTCCAACATCCCAGACTTCAAGGGAAAATGTACCTAAAACACAGAGATCCTATTTCATTCTAATAAAGATGGTTAAATGATGTGACATCAAGCAGGTTGATTCTATTTAGCCCAGTAATCTGTTTCAAATAATCATGAGATTATAATGGATCTAAACCATGTTCAGGATACCTTCATTCTATTGTACTACATTTTCTGCATTTTTGTTCCTGAAATCATCTATAATTGGTGAAATACAATTTTAACAACTCCAGGTTATTTCCCCTATTGAGATCATTTTAATGAATATTAATTGTCTGTTAAGGTTACGTGTCTATATATCAGTCTTCTCAACTAACATTCCCAAGCCAGTTATTTTGAAGGGATTTCTAACATTCATTTTAGTTTATTTTAAATTTCTTTTTATAAAGTATCTAATAAGCATTTAATATTATATAGAATACCAACTGTCAATATATTTTATCATTTTAGTACTATAATAACTTATAAATAATGAAATATAAATGTAAAATACAAACATATGCACTCTTACATCTGCTGTGTATATAACATACTGAGTTGCCCCTGAGAAATCCAGGAATATTAAGGTAGAATTACGATGTTATTTTATTCCTTCTCAATACTGTATTAAACATAAGCTAAACTCATTCTTCAACATTTTGTTATTTTTCTCATTTCTACTTGCCTGAATATTACCACTTGCTTATATAATGGCTGCCCTAATACACAAGAGCTGTGTTCATAAGCTATATGCTGGTCAATTATAGCAGAAAGTTATCACCGCAAAGACTAGTGCTCACCAGGAAGAGAAGCGCAGTTCAATTACATCTTAGAATTGTAAAATGACTCTTTAAGCTGAGAAAAATGGTGTCAGTTACTCGGTTTGGAAAAGGAAATAAACACACCCGAGTGATTCCAAGAGATCAACAAAAGTATTAAAGGATTGCAAAATAGGCTCTGTGAGAAAAGAGTGAATGAATTGTGGTTATTAGCTTGTAAAGTTAAAAGCAAACTAGCAGCCTAACACTTCTCAAATAAATGAACAGGGATTGCTCATATGGGAAAATCCCTCTGAAAGCAACATTACAGCAAGTTGAATAAAATGTAATGGGAAGGACTTTAGATGTGCAGAAATTTAGTGTAAGACTGGTCAAAGTATACTGCTTCATACTTGCTTCATTAAATTTAGATGCATACCTGATGAGAAAACCTACTACTGACTGTTGGCCTAAAATTTAGGCCACACAGCCTATTTAAACATTGAAACAAACATTATATTGATGCTGTGCCTATTTGGAAAAACTATTTTCAAACTAAAATGAGCTGTTTCCTTAAAACATCATATAGTGTTAAAAACTAAAAAGTATCACAACCGTGTTGTCTTGAGTATATCCTTAATCTATCCTTAATCCATACTTAGAATTTTGTTTTCACATTATCAACAGTTTACTATGTACAAATGTACTGGGGTCCATGTCCTTAAGATGGACTGGGTACAGTTAATAGTATTGATATCCCATTAATATAAGACGACACAGTTCTTCATACAACAAAAAAGATGCTAAAATGAATAATGATTCACCTAATCTCCTAAATTGTTGGTGCATTAAATCTTGATTATTATAATACAGATGAAGCAAACATTTGTCCAGTAGGGGGAGTTCTAGTTTTCTCCAGAATAAAGAAGCACAGATTTGTCACAAAATTCATTAAATCTTCAGAACTATTATGCACAGGCACTAAGAAGAATGAACTTCTCCAATGAAATTTGTGAATGGAACTTTCTGGCACAACAGGGTACACATAGATGGTGTTCTTATATTCTATACCTTCCACACATAACACATGCTTACAATTTGTACCAAAATCATCTAGGAAAAAGTTTCTATACTTAAAAACTGCTTTTCCTATTGGTGTTTGAGAAAACTAGTGATTGCCGACATTATCTTTGAATTTAAAGATGACTATTTGAAAATTTATTCTGTGACTTTTTTAAATTACATTTTGCCACATATTTTTCAAATTAATTTTATATAAAATCTGAACTTTATATATATTGTGTGTGTGTGTGTGTGTGTGTGTGTGTGTTTGTGTGTGTGTGTATACAGCTCAATGCTTTCAAATTACACACCTTGATACTCTTTATATGAGTGCATTGCTTGTTCATAATACTTTTGGAATATCATCAAAATATTTGCTTTCTTTGAAATATCTCTTCAATGTTCAAAATATCAAAAATAGAAAAATCCAGTTTAATTGTTGAAAAAGCATAAATGCCAGAATGCTTGTCGCTTATCTGAACGTTTCATGGTAAATGAGGTGAATTAATGTCTAGGTTTCATAATCCACTTGTGCTAGGGGAAATCCATTTTAAAGTTATTTTCTGTAATCACTACTGCCCCCTGGAGGAGCTGCCTATATACTGAGTGTATATTACTGATAAATGCAGGTAAAGATGTAACACATCAGGTTACCTCTTGAAGCTACCATGAGAACGAATGCTTTACAGTCAACTGAGTCCTAATATCATCAGACTATAAGGCTTTATTTGCCAATTATATCTTCTTCTCCTTCCTGTTCTTCTCCTTCATCTTCTCCTTCAACATCTCCTTTTCTTCTTCTTCATTGTCTTCTTCTCTCTCTGTCCATGTTTATGTATATGTTTCTCTCTCTGCTTACCCCATTATCTCCTCTGTCTTCATATATATATATATATATATATATATATATGAATACATAAAATATACATATTTATGCATTTATGAATATCAATACCTAATATTCTGGTATACCTGAGTGAATACACACACTACACACACATACTCACAAAACCACTTACACACAAAAATCACACACATGCTCAATTAAAATAAGAATTTCTTACCAAGATATTGTTATCATATATTTCTATTTATTAAATAATATTTTGATGCATATGAAAATTTGACATCTTATTTAGTTAAGTACTCTTTTCAGTTTTTACATGTTCTGATGTTTCTGTTGAGAGATATACATGTATAGATGTATGTATTTCTCTCCATAGAAAAGGAAATGTTTGGATTTTTATTTCTCACCTACGTTTTATCATTATGTAGTTTCATTAGAGCACTAGGCATTAACAAACCTCTTTTGTTTCCTAACCCTTAGTCCAGCTAGCTCTTTTCTTAGATTCTGCTAAGGAAATTAACATTCTGAATCCTTTTTCCATAATGACATCTAATATGTATAAATAGTGGATGTAAAGTGAAATGTTCAGGCAAACAATGGAATCTAGTTGTTCTAGGTTGCTTTCTTATATCTAAGACAAAATGCAAACTGAACCCAACTTAGAGAGGAAAGTGTTTGTTTGACTTACGTTTATATCCTAATGGAGACAAGCCAAATAGCAACCTAAGGTAGGGACCTACAGGTAGACACTGAAGCAAAGAGCACAGAGGAAAGCTACATACCAGCTTGCTTCCCCTCACTTTCTCAGCTACCTTTCTTATACATCCCAGGCTCATCTGACCATGGTGGCATGGCCCACAGTAATGTGGGTCCAGCACATAAATTGGTAATTAAGACTATACCCCTCAGACATGACGATCTCATGGAGGCAATTACTCAACTGGTGTTCCTTTTTCTCAGGTGTGTCAAATTTAAAAGCCAAGATTAGCCATCACACCAAAGAACATATAATTTTCAAGTAAAATACCTTCATAGCTTTCAAATCATGTCTTATTACCTTATATAGCCAAACCATCAGACAATAGGGTTGACCATTTTAATAAACCACAACAGAGTGTATCAGCCGGGCGTGTGGCGCAGCTTTAATCCAATTGGAGGCAGAGCAGGTGATTTTGATCGAGGCACCTGTTACAGAGTGAGTTTAGACAGGCTATAAGAACCCGCGAAATCGAAAAACAAAAAAAAAAAAAAAAAAAAAAAAGAGTTGGTAATCCGTGATTGTTCTCACAACATGATCCAATGACTCATTCACTGGGTTTTACATAGTCTATATGCACATTTCTGTTAAATATTAAATGCTGTTCCTACAAAATTGAGTCCCCATGATACGTGAAAGATGTAGGACTTAACATGAGCATAGGAGAAACATTCTGTGCCTTTTCAAAGACATACTGCAATGCTAAGTGTTTCACCATTATCATCTTCTAACATATACAAGAATAAAAGATGTCTGCCCTTAATCAGTAATGATTACATGACAAATTCTATGTCAAAATATTTGGGCTTGAAAATAGATAATTATTTTCTGTATTGCAAAAAGACTACCATAGTGCCTGTAAGACGAATCTATGGGAAAGAGTGTTTGCAGCCAAGTGTTTTAGCTTTAGTTCATAGAGCCATGCAGTGGAAGGAGAAAAGCAATTCCACTGTAACTTGTCCTCTGATCTCAACATAACACACACACACACACAACAATATAAAAATGAAAAATCAATAACTTCAGGATGATTTTTTGAATAATTACTTTATTTATTTTTCCCCAAATATTTTTTTATTATTTATTTGTTCCGATGTTTATTTTCCCAAATATTTGTTAATTATTTGGGATTTTTGTACAATGTACCTATCATACTCGCTTCTCATTTCTTTCAGGTCTACCATTCAGCCCCCTAAAAATTAATAAACACCAAGTCCAATTTGTGTTGAGCATATAGTCATTAGAGTATGGTCAAGCTCATAATGGCCAGACCCCTAAAGAAAGCATTCTTTGCCAGTCCTACCAGAATACATCAGCTTTATAAAGAGATGAAATTGAGTGATGTAACTCAGACCCCAAAGGACATGCATGGTATGTATTCACTAATAAGTGGATATTACCCCCCCCAAAAAAATACAGAATTCCCAAGATCTAATCCACAGAACTCAAAAAGTTCAACAACCTGAAAGGCCCAAGTGAGGATGCCTCAATTCCACTTTGGAGGGAGAAGTAACCACAAAGGGGAGTGAGGGAGAGACTTGAGAGGGAAAGGGAATTGGCGAGAAAAGGGAACCTGATCTGGTAATGTGAGGGGGGGGGGTTGGGGGGAGGGAAGGACTGAAGCCTTAAGGGCCAGAAGAAAGAATGGAAACAGGCAACCTAAGGAGGTAGGAGATTGGGGCACCCTCTAAATGTACCAGAGACCTGGCAGGTGAGAGACTCTCAGGACTCAAAGGGAAGGATCTAGAAGAAATTCCTTACATTGGGGAGAGGGAATTTGCAGAGCCCATCTCCAGCAGAAAGACAGGGCATCAAGTGAGGGATTGTGTTGCCATACCACGGTCGAAACTCTGATCCATAATTGTTCCTGTCTAAATAACTGCAGAGATGAAAATGGAGAGGAACCTGAGGAAAAGAAGGTCCAGCAACAGGCCCAAAGTGAGATACAGCTAAAGGGGAATCCCCAAAGACCTGACACTATTACTGAGGCTATGGAGTTTTCACAAAAAGGGACTTATCATGACTGCAATCCAAAAGACCCACAAGCAGCTGAAAGAGTCTGATGCAGATATTTGCACCCAACTAATGAGCAGAAGCTGCTGACCCCTGTGGTTGAATTAGGGAAAACTGGAAGAAGCTGAAGAGGAGAGCAACCCTGTAAGAGAACTAGCAGTCTCAATTAACCTGAACCCCCAAGATCTCTCAGACATTGGACCACCAACCAGGCAGCATACACCAGCTGATATAAGGCCCCCAACACATATACACCTGAGGACTGCCTGGTCTGGGTTCAGTCAGAAAAGATGCACCTACCCCTCAAAAGACTTGAGGCCCCAGGGAGTTTGGAGGTCTGGTGGGATGGGGGATAGGGCGTTGGGGTAAGAACATCCTCATGCAAACAGGGTGGCGGGGAGGAGGAATGGGATGTGGAACAGTCAGAGGGTGGACCAGGAGGGGAATATAATCTGGAGTTTAAAATGAATATAAATAAATAAAAATTGTTAAAAAATAAAAAAAATTCAGCATTTTATCACAATCTTTATTTACACTTCAAATGTTATCTCCTTCCCAGTTAAACGCCCTAGTCCCCTCTTCTGTCTCCCTTGCTTCTATGAGGGTGCTCCAGCCCCACCGGTGTCTCTTGCCTCAGTGCCCTACCATTCCCCTACTCTGGGGCATGAGCCTCCAGAAGACCAAGGTTCTCCCCTTCTTTTGATTCCAGATAAGGTAATCCTCTGAGGCATATGCAGCTGGAGCTTTGGGAGGTCTGGATGGTTGATATTGTTGTTCTTTCTGTGAATGACTCTCTCTTTAGTTGTCTTAGATCTAAAATGTTATTGTTTTCTTCCTTTCCCTCTCCCTCTCTCCTTCTCTCCCTCTCTCCCTCTTTCCCTCCCTCCCTCCCTCCCTCTCTCCCTCTTTCCCTCCTTCCCTCATTCTCTCTCTCCCTCTTTCCCTCCTTCCTTCCCTCCCTCTTTCCCTCCCTTTCTCTCTCTCTTTCTTCTTTGAGTGGGATGAGGGGTTGTCACTGAAACCTTCATTTTCTCTCATTCTCAGTTTTACATCTGCAGTCATTGATACCACTGCAAAAGAAGTGTCCTTGCCCACAGCAGCCAATGGCAGCATGGATTATGGCAATACCATCAGGGACTTCAACATATGTTCTTCTGGCCATTCAGATCAGAGACCTAGGTGCTGGTTGCAGCACGGACCATAGATATTAACATGATGTCTCATGGTAGCATTAACCATGTACAACAACATGACCTCAGGGAGCAGCACAAACCTCAGACAATATGGCCTGTGCCTGCAGTAGTAGCACAGACCATATATCTCAGCATGGCCTTGGGTGAAATCACAGCCATACACATTTGATTGTACATTGCCCTACGGTATATTAGCCAGTGTTGTTTCAAATCTGGCCTTATTATTTTAGCACTTTTCTTTATTATAGATCCATTTGTGAGACACTAAAGGTTTTGGGATTAGTTATGCTCTTCTTTTGGCTTACTTATAAGACATGATATATAAGATATACATGCATAGATCCAGTATTAAATTTCTGAAAATTGAAGGAAATATAGGTTGTATATAGAGGTTTAAATTTAACACACAATGTTCTATCATGTTTGCCACATCTAATTTCATAGTGAAACACTTTCACGGTCTTTAAAATCTAGATCAATATAATCTATAATAATGTGAGCCCAGCTGTGAAGGTACTGCAAAGATCCTTGCAAATGTGATTATAGTATTTGATTGCCATCTGACATTTCTCACTATGATGGACAGATTTCTAACTGACACATCATGTAGTAAGATAAAAATCTCCTACTTTTACACATTGTTTTCATTGGGAATTTATTGGCCTGATAACTTAATATTAAAATGAAAATGAATGGTTTTTAATATGAAGAAAATTATTTATTTGAAAAAGGTATAAAATTATCTTTGAAAAACAAGTTTGCAAATTTTTATGTGTGTATGTATACACACATATTTATAACATTTGTGTAAATATATATACATTTCTATGTATATGTTTTGTGCTTATACTTATATAAATCAAAAAAATTAAAGTACCTAAAAGAATAGAAAACTATTTCCAAACGTTCTTTGGAAAAAACATTAATATATTTTAAATAGAGATTTTTAATGTTTAAATATATAGACAATTAAAGATATGATTTTAATCTTTTAATTTTTATATTTTTAAATATAATTGCATGTGTTGACATTTTCTTATAAAATCTTGTATTGTGATTTTGTAACAAATATTTCCTTTGCAATGTTTGTCAGTTTAAATACTTAAAAACAATGAGATTCTATATTTTCCTGCTATATTTTAATTTCCTGTTTTTAATAAATTAATAAAAGACAAATTAAAAAATTTAAATCTGGTAAAATAATTTCAGGAAAATAAATGCTTATTCTTTTCATACTTTAAAACTTGTTTTTGTTTTGCAGTTGTGGGCATTAACATAGGGCCTGTATATGTTAGGCAAATATTCTATTCTGAACCACACACAGAAACAATATTTTTTTATATATAAAGATAAATATACATTATATTATTGTGTATATGTGAATATAAATGTTTGTATTGATGATTACATATGTAAATACCAATAAGTCATTCCATCTTCAGTAACAATTGAAGTGCTTAGCCAATTTGTGTGAAATTGTTGATAAATAAGAAGTGAGTAACACAGAACAATAAAAAAAATAGTGTGAATTACATGTTTGTCTAGAATTTGATGTACCTAGCAGAAAATCTGTTACCTGAATTTTATTTTTAGCTCAAGTTATGATTACATAACAAATTTTATACTTTCTCATGTTGTAAAAAATATGAGTGTATAAAACATAATTTTTAGAAAGGACAGAAGTACTGTCATTTGGAAAAGCATTGGATATGGAAGTGGGCCATCTGTATGTTAGCTCAGGCATGCAACTAACTTTTGAGATCTATTCTGTGCTTTATCCTCTGAGAAAATAAAAAATAAACTGCCAACAGAAATTTAGACAACTGATAAAGAATTACTAACCACAGGTTATCTAATGAACATTTATAACTGTATGAGAATTTAAAAAAGAGATATTGTCTAAAACATAAACATGATGAGAAAAACCTGAAACTAAAGTATAAATGCATCTTTTCCTGATTTTCCAAATCAGTTCATCTTCAAAGTGATCATCTAAATTTAGCTTTGAATATATACACTACTAAAAGAATGAAATGAGGCAGGAACAAACAATTAGATTTGACACAGTCAAAGCATACCTGTAAGTTAATAACATATAATTCCATACTCTTGACTGCTCTCTAATTGCTAAAACAGAAATGGTAATAATATCAATACGAATTACTATTCATAATCAAATATATATAGCAAAACATTGCTTCATAGACATGGACCTAAAAATGACATCTGTTTTTTCTTCACATATTTGTAAACAGAATACTCATTCAATTGTGGTGTGATGACGAGTGGATAATGAAGAGGGGGTGATGCCTGAATAGAGTTCTTCTATTGTATTAATTTAATTAGTAAATAGACAGTACATATACATCTGAATGTATATGTAGGGTGGTGGAGGCAATGGAAGGGACATAAAACAGGAGAAAAATGTATCTTATTGTAATGTATCTTTTTGAGAGAAGTAAGAATGATGTAAATAGTGTAAGGAGAAAAAGCCAGGTGAAGTGCAAGCTTGAGCCACTGATTGAGTTGAAGGAAGTGCCTTAGCACTGGAGATTGTGCTGATGCTGAGTAAAGTTGAAGAGGAATGGCTCTGAATGGTTTATAATCCATGATAAGGAGCTTGATTCTGCTCTGTAAAATGTTTTTGTTATCCTTTGTTTATAAGTAAGACAACAACAGTTATTACTACACAGTAAAAAGTCATCACTCTGGAAGATATGTTTGAATGATGTATTAGGGTAGCCAAAAAATTAAATTATAATGACCACAAATTAATTGGGACAAATATTATTGTTGTTGCTCTTTACATGGAATTAGAGAAAGTTCTATCTGCATAGTCACACTTTGAATATTAGATTAAGGCTGAGCCAAACAGAATACAGTAAGTAGTATCGGTATGAAAGATATTGTAATAATCAAAGCAATATAAATAATACAAACTTGCTCTAGTAAGATGGCATTGAAAATGGAATTTAGGGGCTATGGCTCAGCAGTTGAGAGCACTGACTGCTCTTCCAGAGGTCCTAAGTTCAATTCCCAGCAACCACACAGTGGCTCACAACCATCTGTAATGAGATTTGGTGCCCTCTTTTGGTGTGTGTTTGAAGACAGCTACAGTGTACTCATGTAAATAAAATTAATTTTAATAAAAAGAAAAGAAAATGGAATTTAGAAGACTATTCAAGACGATGGACCTTCTAAATATAAACTATGCAATAGGTTTGTGATTTTAAGCAGAGGAATGGATAGGATTACTGTAATCGCACTGAAGTGGATCAAGAGAAGGTAAAGAAGACACAAAATATGTGCTTATGGTATAGTATTGGGATGATTTGCAGATCCTTTGCTTCTCTTTATTTCTAAATAACATGTGACTGTAAATAGTTATGAATGAGATTTACCCTAATAATATGACCTTTGTGTACTTTAGTTTCTTTGAACAACTTTAACCTACAAAGTAGAAAGCAATAAATATATTTCAGGAGTATTACTTTGATAGGGAGCACTTTTGCATCAATGAATAACTATGCATTATTTATAATCTATAATACACATTTTCAGTTTGTCATATTGCTTTTGAGAAACTCTCCCACCAATAGGCAACTGAGGAAAACTGTCATCATAAAGCAAAATAGTTCTTATCAATGGAAATGCAATTAAATCCTATCCAGTAGATGTTTCCTTCACTTCCCATTCACACAGTAGAAAAGGCCAATTAACCCTCTATTTAAATATCATCTACTATTTCTAGTTTGTATGTTTTTCTTTTTAATCATTCATAACATACACCAGGCTACATCACTGATTAGTAAGTAATTAAAATGTTTAATGTGTAAATTTAGATATTTCTGTTAGGTAGTAATTTTACTTCTTGGAATAAATGTATTTTCACATGTTTATTATGATCCATTTTAATTTTTAATTCCTTCTTTGAGAGTTTTCAATGTCATGTAGTTTGATCATTGGTCCATCATCACTTCCCTAACCCTCACACAGATTTCAGCATTTTTCTCTTGCACAAATCTTGAGAAATATTAAGCAATGCCAGGGTCTTGAAGAATCAGCCATTAGCACCAACACATCTAATTTCAATGCCCAAGAGCACAATGATAGCTAATCATAATAAAGCCAGAAAATGTCGTGAAACAATTCTTCCTTCTGTACATAAAGAAAAATTATATTCAGAAATTGATTTCTTTACTCATAAATAAATCACAGAACAAAAATTCCATTTAGCCCCAGGATGCTTCAAATTCCCTTGTTGCCTTTCATGAAAGTACCTCCCAAACAAAATGTTCTGCACAACACAAGATGTAGCCAGAATGTTTTGACAAACTGCAATCGCAAGTAAAACAAATACATGGAGTGAGAAAGAGAGAGGCAGATAGGAGAGAGAGAGAGAGAGAGAGAGAGAGAGAGAGAGAGAGAGAGAGAAGAGACAGAGAGACAGAGAGAGGGAGAGAGAGGAGACAGACAGACTCCTAAGAGCTACATTACATTTCTCTCCTCCCATCTTTTCTAGGCACTCAAACCTTTCAGCTAGTTAAAAAATCTAACTCCTGCCTCCACAAATAAATGCCAAACTCACACATTTTTTCTTCTGATTTCAAGAAGATTCATTTCTCTTCACTAAAGTTGTCAAATTATTTTCAGATTTTCTGCTTATTTTGGCACAACTGATATAAATTCTTCATTATATAGGTGGGTAAACTAGCAGATTTTCCTAAATGCTAGTACAAGAAGCAAAATTGATTGTTTTTTCATAAAACAAAGTTTTTATTTTATATAGATGATCTGAGGATTATGAATAGTTGTATAAAATGAACAGTAATATATAGAAAGGGAAAATAATGAAAACAAAGACATTTAAGAAGCAGGGAAAGATTGTATTATTTAAAACATGAATTTTATTTTGTCGAAGGTTTGACTGATTTCATTTTAGAAAAGGTATACTAAATTTCAAAACAAGAGTTTTACAGACCAATTAGATGTTGTGTGTGTGTCTGCATTAGGGAGAGAGAGAGAGAGAGAGAGAGAGAGAGAGAGAGAGAGAGAGAGAGAGAGAGAGAGACAGAGAGACAGAGACAGAGAGAGAGACAGAGAGAGACAGAGAGAGACAGAGAGAGAAATTGTGAGCATACACACATGCACAGTTAAATCATATTGCCTCATTCCTTTTGACACTCCAATACCTTCCATATACCAGTATACCTTGGTCCTGTTGCTTTCTCTCAAATTTATGGCCTCATTGTCTGAAGGCCTAGCCAATGCCTGGTACTTAAGCACAAGTATCATTCTAATAATTCATCTCTACTTATGGAGAGAAACTCTGTTTAAAAGCACTATCTAGTTAAATTATTTATTATCGTTCACATGACACACAAACACATTCATACATACACATACATACATACATAGATACATACATACACACACACACACTCATACACAGACACACATACACACATGCACATGCACACACACTGAAACCTGGGGTTGGGAATTAACGTATGAAGCCTAGTTGGCAGGAGAGCAGGAGGGGAAAAAAAGTAATAAGCAGTGAATATTATTATGAACAACGAATATAAAGCTATACAAATATATAGGCAAATTACGGGAGTACTGTGAAGGTGAAAAGATGCATAGGTGTCTATTTAGTTGTAAATGTAGAAAATTAGTCACCAATGCAGATCTGTATAATAGAAAGACGGATTTTCATAAATTCAGTGAGAGAGTAAACACAAAACAAAATAAAACAATAACAACAAAAATCTACTGCAAGTCTACTGTTGCAATTCAATCTAAGCAGTGAAGGATTGATGACGATGCCCACCCTGCTGCCTCGAGAGAGGAGGAAATACTGTCTTGAACATTTTCATAGACACAGCTAAAGAACCTGGCTACTGAAATGTCACAGAGTCACTATGGCTTCTATCAATGACCATACCATCCAACAACATGAAGGCCCCAAGAAGAGAGACTAAGCAGAAATGCATACGTATGATCCAGAGAGTCATATAGTCATACTGGTATTATTGTTCTGTGTATTATATTTGAATGAATTTCCAGAAATTACATTATTGGAAGAAAATAAGCACTTCCTCACTGATTGACTTCTCATTAATAATTCTGGAATCGATATTCTTCTTTACGCTCTCTTTTATTGTACTGAATGTTCCTTACCACCTAGTTTGCCATTTCTTTTTGGATTACCTTCTTTATTTATTTTAGATTACATTTTAAATATCACTTCTGCCTTTCATTTCCTCTCTCCAAGCCCACCCCAATTGCAGCATCTTCATAATAAAAACCATTGGATTCACATTTTCCCTTTTTCTATCCATTCCCTAACTGGAAACAAATACTTTTCTGATGTGTCACCACCTTTTGCTCCTTGTGATTAAAATATAGGCATATATCACAATGCTCAATCCTCAACCAAAATATCTGAATATAGTAAAAACCCTGTATTGTCCCCTTTGTAATGTTCTTTTCTTGAAGCTGTAATGTGCCTCAGTTGTCACAGTTTTTCTATTCTCAATTATATTATATTTTCCTGAAGACAAAAATAAAATTGAACCTTAAAACTTCAGTGTCTCCAATAATACTTTCAGTGTCAGAATTACAGAGGATCTTTGGATCTATTTAATAAATACATTGTGTTTCTTTTAAGAAAGTGAATGATTCCTCCTAATACATTTTAAGTGTGAATTTGTTAGTTGAATTAGTCAGTTTGGGGTCAGTCGCAAATACAAATGTTACACTGGACATGTGGACAGAAAGGAACTGCATAGCTCTTATTAAACAGATGATAAACAGCTGATATAATGACAGAGCCAATCCCTTAAATCAGAGAAACAACTTGAGAATATATAAAATAATCATAAATATGTGAGAGGGATACAAAGGTCAGGAAATGGACCTCAGAAGAAATGGAATACTATGCTAGCTCTGGTACATTTAGAGGCATTATGGAACTGTTTTAAGGGGTGCTGAGAGTCTGGTGAGGATGGAATGAAGTTCAAGGAATGATGTCTAAATCCACATAAATGCTACACTACAGGTGAACAGGAGGAAATAGAAGGTATACACCTGCTTTCCTGTCTGCTCTCTAATGCCCCTTATCAGGAGATACAGCAGAATGTCAGCTGCAAAGATACACAGAACTTGCATAATACCAGCGCCACTCCACAAAACAAAGTCTAAACTTATTTCCATAGTCAAAATAAGCAGATGATTTTAGAGCACATAGAACTGCTTAATAACTAGAACTTGCATAAATGTACTTAGCCCTTCAATATTTATTCCAGGATCCTAATAAGTAAAATAAATAAGCAATCTAAAGCAAGGTGAAGGCAAGATTTACTCAAAGCCGACTTAAAAGAAAGATGGTTTACCAGTGTCCTTGAACATTAATGTTGTATCTTATTTATGTCAAGATGTAATGATGTAATACGTAATAAAAATGAGCTCACTAAATGAATAAGATGTTCCCAGGAATGAGTGTCAGTTTTCTATTGTAGTGAATAATTCAGTATATAGATGTGCTTGATAAGTTTGGTTTGACTTCATTCCATGGTATTCTCTCACATTTAAGGGCTTTGGCTTTCTAAATGATAACAGAAATGGTTTAGGGTATGTATAGGAGTTTGGCAAAGTATTTGTAAATTTTTCAACATTTTCATGAAGTAGATAATGTCTCCCAAGGGAACTTCATGGAGAAGGATAAAGTGCCCAAGATGATATTTGGAAAGCAATACTGTTTATATTTTACGACATAGGATGAAAAAGGGAAAAAAAGAGATTGGAAAACACTAAAAACGCAATTCAAAAAAGATAGACCCTGCAACCATGTTGCAATTTCAATTTGCATTTTTATTAAAATCCACTTGAAATCTCTTCTTATATTTAGAAGCCATATAATTTTCTTTATAAGAATCATCTATTTATGCTCATTAAATCTTATTTTGAGCTTTTCACGTTGTTCATTTAGACATTTTTATGAACATTTAAGCATAAAATTGCCATAATCAGAAGATAGAGAACCATAAATCAGTGCTACAATATTCTATTGAATCAGCCTTGAATTTTAGTTGCAGTTTTAAAAAGATAGTGTGAAGAATATAAGGTGTTTTAGAATAGCACGAACTGTGGGAAGGCATCAGCAGTTGTTCAAGTGTGGGTTCTCCCTACTCTGCCTTTTATTTCTGTGGACAGACTACATATTAAGAATTGTGTAGTGGCTGATAAAGCATCTCCCAGGACATGGATCTCATCTTGAAGGGTGGAAGCTGTCACAATTGAACCGACTGTGTACTCTTACATAGCTCACTTTTCTCTCCTTTCAGTTGAGGACATAACTACATGTCAGCAAACTGACATTGACTGTGAGTTTAGTTAAATCACAGAAATTAACTTAAATTTTACCTGCATATGGAGAATATCTAATAAATAACATTAACAACATTTATTCTCATTTATTCTCTTTCTCTACTTAATTATTAATTATCTTAATATTGTAAGAATATAAAAACATGGCATAATAATAAAATATTTTAACAAAAACAAATGATTTTTTCTGTGCTACTTGTTGATATATAGTTGTATTAACTAATCACAAGATTATGATCAAAATTAGTTAAACATTACTAAGTGCCACCCAATTTTACTGAAAACATTCTATGTGAGTTAAGAACTAGTATTTTATTTCTGTCACTTTAAATATCTTATAGGTAAATTAAATCAGAAAATGTTTCCAAAAAACTTTTACAAATGAGACCATTTATTGATAAGAAAGATAGTCCTGAAGGAATAAATTTCTAGTGACCAGAATGTTAATGAATATATATTATGAAATACAAACTAGGAAAATGATATTTATAATTCAAAAACTGAAGGAATATATTTGATTTGCTATTTTCTATTTGTCAAAGAACCAGTTTGTCATATCTCAAGAAGATTCAAAACTAAGAAAGTGCTGCTTTTGATATACAAATTATATTATAAAAAAGAGACATATGGTAGCATTCACTTATATGTGGAAGTCAGCTGTTATGTCTTCAACAAGTTGCTCTAGTTCATATAACAGTGAAGGATCTGCTTACAAATGGGAAATATCATAAATATTTATGATAGATCTTGGTGAGGGGAATGGAGTGGGATAATCAAATGGATAGATGGTGGGGAAATGGGATAAAATGGCGAATATGAAAAGAAACAACTTAAGCAAAGAGTCATTTGAGAAACGTAATACAGGAGTAGTTTCTTAAAATACATGCATATATTAAATAAATATAAATGGAATTAACAAATAATAGGAGAAACAATGTCTCAACTATACATCTCTCACCTTCAAATGAGATCTACATTGCTGGGGATGGGCTAAATCTAACAGAGATACTGGCCAAAGATGCACCATGAAAGCCAACAACCTAAGCTGTTGCAAAGCTATTGGTTAACACATCATGGTAAGGCCTATTCCTGAGGACAATACCTGCTTACTGAAAATAAAGTTTGTACCTACCAAGGGCCTTCAACACTACTGATTAGTATTCATGGTACCAGTAGGTACTTACCATGATCTTAGAGGAGAAAGGTTATCATCAACTCATCTACCAACATTGTCACCATCATGTAAGAGGTACTAGAAAAATAGCGACACAAATTTGTGGTTACTCCAACCAGTATCTGATTGGATCTAAGGTCCAACCATAAGATGGAATCCATCTTATTGTCTGGGTGACCCAGAACCTGGGACTAGAAAAGACATGAACCAAAGAGAAAACCAAAACTCAAGTAACATAACAATAAAATTATTGCTAAATACATTCTGCTATACAGATAGATCAGTGTCTTGCTCAGCTAATAACTTTTCTGCAGTGGATGGGAATAATTACAATGATCCAAAATGGGAAATGTGTGGAGAATAAGAGATGCTGGTACATTCCGTTGAGAGGGCAAGTAGGTACAAGTCATCATCCCTAACCCAGAAAGCTACTGCCTATTGATACCATCTCACAAAGGATCAATTAGTTTTCTCCAATGCAGTCTCACTGAATACACAAACCACAATTTATGGGTTGTTTCCTTTCTCAGCACTAAATAGCCAACACAAAATGAAAATGGTATTTGGGAGGATGTTTGTCTCATAATCCTTGCCAGGACAGGTTGTTTTGTTTGGTTTTAACTTTACAGATATTTTGCGTGTAGTCTTTCAGTTTTTTTTCTACAGGATATCTCTCTGGCCAAAAGTGTGTGTCGTAGTGTCTACATGTGTTTCTTGTGCTTTATAATTAGCTTATTTGCTTGTTGGTTTGTTGTACTCTAGTTATGTTTCTTGGTTTTTATTTTATTTTTATTTATTATATTGCTATTATACTTATTATTATTATAATTATTATTATGCCTGTTTTCCAATGATAAAGGAAAACAAAGTATGGATTTGGGTGTGTAGGAAGTGAGGAAGATCTGAGATAACAGAAAGCAGGAAAATCATAATCAGTATCAGCATATATTATATAAACAAAAAATCCAATTTTATTTGAACATTCAAGCTATATTCTTCATTTATTCATTCATTAACTATTCCATGGCTCCAATGTAAGGATCCAAACATGGAGCAGAGGGACATGTGTGAGTTTCTTCAACTGAGTACAGTTACGCTTCCCCACTGGAGTGAGTGACCTCATCCCAATGAAACTAAGATGAGGGAATGTCTGTAAAAGTTGTTGCTTAAAGTTTAAAGTGGAACAGGCTGATGCCTTTGTGTTATGAATGCAGTGTCACTCTTTATTACTTGTCAGCTTTATACGAGTCTTAATAATCAGAGATAAATTAGTAGCCTTGTGTATTTCAAGGACAAAGTAAGACATTCTTAACATTATGACAAAATTCGTATCATCAATATGTTAAATTAACAATCCACTAAGCATTTCAGTCAAGGGAAGAAAAAAAATTCATGCATTTCAGATGGTTAAAAGAGGGATGAATCTCTAGGGAGAGTTGGAACAATCAAGAAAGTATGAAAGGTTTAAGGGTTTAACTAAGCAGAATATCAGTGTAACATAGAAGCTATCTAGTATGATACATCTGTATGAGGGCACACTCATAGACCCAAATCTCTCTTTCATTTGGTGCAACAAGTGTTGTCTCTATAGGCTGATAAGGGAAGGAATTCAGCATTTAGTTAATCAAGATTTGATCATGTCGCTATGATATGTACATTATATAGGTAATTTATATGTCTAGGTGAAATCAGGCTAAAGGCAACTTAACCATTTTCATATAAAATAATATCAGTATGATATATGAAGTGGTACAGACATGTTGAGGATTTTAGGGTAGGAAATTAAAGATTACGTTCTACTTTCTGGTTTGGGTACATAAAAATAATTTGTGTTACTATATTCTGAGAAAATGATTTTTATTGGAAAAAAAAAGTGTTTTGCAATATACTGATTGTCTCATTTGCTGTTGTTGTTTTTTCTTTTTTAATCTCACTGAATCTGAGTTATTTAGTACCTTTTTCTGGACCATTGGAATTTGAGCAAGGAACTAACATCTTTAAATTCTGTTAATTTTCATTCACAACATTTGAACATCTGGGACAGAGTCAGAATCCGAACATAGTTGTCTTACTGAATTGCATAAGTATAGTATGACCCTTAAAATAGACTGTCAAACTAACAAAATTCCCATCAAGAAAATTCAAACCGAAAGAAAAACATTTACATGATTACAGTTGCTACAGTCCTGAATTTACCAGCATGCATTCCTTTTAGAAAAGGCATCCTTGGCTCTCTGAATTGCTCTTTTCACAGTTTTAGTAGCTTCATTGACTTTCATCTCAAAGATATTTTTAGCACACAGATATTAGCTACTGAGACATATTTGGTAATCAAATAAGATACTTGTTTATCATGATCATCTAGAGTATCATGGAAATAATTACAGAGGGAGTATGTGACTGTTGCAAGGTTTTTGAGTTATAGCTGGCTAGGCCTCCTCTTCAATTTCTTCTTCTGACTCATTGAAGGGATGCAATCATGAAAATGTATCTATTTTAAAACGACAAATTACTACATAAATGCCATTAACAGAAAATGTCTGTTGGGATGAAAATTAAGCTTGCATCTGTCAATTTTATGAAGATTCACTTACCTGTAATAAGTTTCTACTCTTCACTCTATGAAATAGAGTAGGAGCCCATAGTGAAGTAAAACTTAGCATCTTAGCATCTTCCCTGTGCTTAAATTTAATATACTGATGGTAAGACTATACTTTTCAGTATTCAACATTCATTATTTTATTCATAATTATTATGGCTTTGAAGTAAACTTATGTTCTTGATTTCTTCCTAAACTAAGGAAATTTCTATCAATTTCTAGAAGTACAAATACAAACAACACAAATGGTAATAACTTTGGCATTTGGCTCTATATCTATCATCATTATCAATCACCAATTAATCTATCTATAATCTGTCTATTATCTATTTATGTACCTGCCATCTATCTATTATCTATTATCTATCAATCATAAGCATCTACCTAATATCTCTATATATTTTTCTCTCTTTCAATGTGTTTATTATCTTATTTTTTCCCATAAAATCATCATATACAAATTAAGCAGTTATTGAAAGAATGCATCAAATGTACTGAAAATTTTCATGAACTCCACAGTATTTCCAAAATTAGTGTGGCTTCCATCACTTAATTTTAATCATGAAAATAGTCTGCAGAGTAGGAAATGACAGTAGAGTCTCTGTAATATTGAAAAAAGAATATGATAGTATCACCTTAAGGGCACATAGAACCATAACAAAGAACATAGATGTTTTGAAAGTCCCACTGTCCTATTTAAAGTCTAGCTTCATCAGACCTTAGGTGTTTGATAATATACTCATTCAATGAATTTAAGCCCAACCATAAATACATATTTTGATTTTCAAGAGGCTGAAGTTTCCAATAAAACAATATTTTAGTGTTAAAATTCATACTACCAGAATGATACTTTATTATCCCTCCACAGTTGTAAATAATAAAAAAGGTCCATATCGAAGAACAGTTGAGTGTTAAATGATAATATCTGTAGTAGTTACTTAACACCATGATTATCTCACAGTGACTATTTGAATGGTTTTATTAATATTTTATTAATATTAATTTGAATGATTTTATTAATATTGTTGTTATTTTCTCCTTTTTCTATTTGTTCTATATATTCATGCTGTATTACATTGTGAATATTTAAAAATCTACAGTGAAAACTGTCATTTTCATATGAAAATATGTGATTAATTGATATTCTCTATTAATAGGTTATTTATTATTTCATGTACTTTGGATTCTGTAGTATAGTATCTGAGATAGTGAAAGGGCTACCATGGATTCAGCAGTTAGTGAATGGTGGATCATTCACTGTGGACAATATTCCTGATTTGGATCCAGTTGTATGCATACATAGTCTTAGAAATTTGGAAAATGGGAAGGTTGTCACAATTTAGATTACTTAAAAAATATTTTTACACAAACTAAAATAAAATTACCTATTTAAAATATTGTATTGGCTAAAAATGGCATTACTTAGTAATCCAATAAGAAATCCACCCAAATCCTGATTTCTTTATGTCTGTGAGTTTAACAATTGCCTGCTCTTTCCAAATCTACAATAGTTCTTCTTATGCAATAAGCACAAAAATGGCCAAAGCATTGCCAAGCATTCCCCCATTTATCCACCATGTTTCCTCTCTGCACATCTCCCTTTTCTAAATTCTTAATATGGAGAATTCACAAAAAGATATATTATAGGCACCAGATTTATTTTCTACTGAAGGTTATTTTTCATTCCACAATAATTACACTGAACTCTCCACTTATAATTATTATAGAGCTATCATATTATCAATTTAATGGATTAGGTTTTCTGTGATTCAGTTTATTCCATAATTAAACTATATCCCCTCCAGATGGTTGCTTAGTACATTATAACTGTATTATTAATATTTCCTCCCAAGTAAAAAAGACAGATAAACAATAGAATGCCTGCTCTTTCTCTTTGTTTGTGAACCTGTAAAAGCAAGAATCTAGAACTTTAAATAACACTCCATAATTCTTGGCCAAGTCAGATTAAATGAAAGAATGTATGAGACATAGGCACCATCTATGGCCACATTCTATTATATATTTATATATTTGCACCCATAATGCATTAATTCATGAAAATTAACTGAAAAACATTTCTAGATTCCACTTATAGAATTTAAAACTGAACAAGTACATAATTAATGTAATTAAAGATGAGATTTTGGTAATTGGAGAGCTAGAGGTATAATTTCTAATAGTGGCAGCTGATTAGTAAATAACTATATGCAGCTTTTTTTTTTAGAATTCGACAGCCTTTGTGCAATAGAAATTAGAAACTGTCCACATGAGAAGTATTGGAAAGATTGACAAGTTTTCAGCCATCCCATTAAAATTAATTGATCGTGTACAGGATATACATCAATTTAGCAAAAATAATTTTAAGAATTAGGAAATAGTAGAACTATAGCCTAGTAAAGCAAAATTTGACCTATATATAATGCCTAGCATTAGGCAGTGCATGCTATATTCAACTAATTTCAGAGTTCAACTGATTGGTTTGTTTTGATGAACCACTGCAATAATTAAAATAGCAAATCAAATATGTATAAATGCTCTCATTAGTTTCCCATGGTAGTAACATGGTATAATTAGTTTGTATATGAGATCTTGAAAAAGTTCTTCACAGGGTCCCATGGCTTTAGAAGTAATTATTTGCATTAGAATACAATTCCATAACTGTGACAATAGATGATGGGAGGTTATGATTAGTTTGGAAAATGTTTTCATTAGTAAATAGATGCCTAATTAAAGCTGTAGGCATAGTATAAGGAATCAAAAAATTCTGTGATGATCATCCTGGCATTTTGAACTCAGAAATATCAGCTGTGAGGATGAGTAAAGAATTAACTAAGTATACATGAATAAAAGGCCTGGATACATAGTATGACTTATCCTAAGAATTTTTAAGATGAAACAAAGGGAACTGGATGAATGGCTTACTAATTAAGAGTGCTTACTGCTCTATCAAAGAACCAGAGTTCAGATACCAATATCCATGCAAATGCCTGTAAATGATGGTACAATTAAACCATGTCTCGCTTCTGACCTCAGTGGGATTACAAAAATCTGTATATGCATCCATGCACATAGACATACATGAACACAAACAAACATATCCATTACAAATGGTTGCAAGACAATTTAATCATAATAAAACCAGTTAATATCAAAAAGTTAAGTGACAGCACATGCTGGTGAGGATGTGGAGAAAGGGGAACACTCCTCCATTGCTAGTGAGATTGCAAACTTGTAAAACCACTCTGGAAATCAATCTGGTGACTTCTCAGAAAATTGGAAATAGTTCTACCTGAAGACTTAGCTATACTGCTCCTGGCCATATATCCAAAAGATGCTCCACCATACCACAGGACATGTGTACCATCATGTTCATAGCAGCCTTATTTAGTAATAGTCAGAAACTAGAAGCAACCCATATATTCCTCAACCAAAGAATGGATACAGAAAATGTGGTTCATTTACACAGTGGAGTACTGTTCAACTATTAAAAACAAGGACATCATGAATTTGCAGGCAAATGGATGAAAGCAAACAATAACATCCTAAGTGAAGTAACCCAAACCCCAAAAATCATTCTTGGTGTGTGCTCACTGATAAGTTGATATTAGCCAAAAGTTTTAGAATACCCATGTTACACCCCATAGACCCAAAGACAATAAACAATAAGGAAGGCCCATATGAGTATGCTTGAATCCCACTTAGAATGGGGAACAAATAGTCATGGGTGGCAAATGGATAAAGGGACAGGATAAAGGATTGGAGAGGGGAGGATGAAAGGAATAGGAGGCCAGGTCAGACATGGGGAGAGAGAGAGAGATGAGATTCCCAGAGGACCAGGAAAATGAATAGAAATATGCAGCTGCTGGTTGGGGGTAGAGGATTTCTCTAGAAAATCCAGGATATGTAGGATGACTGAGGTTCCCAGGAATCAATGCAGGTGACATTAGTGGAAATGCCCAACAGTGGAGATATGGAACTTGAAAACACCACTTTCAGTAGCCAGACAGAACCCAAGTCTCCACTTGAGGGATGAGGAGACTAACTTACATACAAAATTTTTGACCCAAAATTGGTCCTGTCAAAAAGAAATGAAGGAACAAAGATTGTGCAGAGACTGAAAGAATGCTGACCAATCACTGGCTCATTTTGAGACACATCTCATTGGCAGGGACCTATTCCTCACACTATTAATGATGCTATATTCTATTTGCAGATAGGTGCACAGTAGGCTTCTGAAAGGATCTATCCAGCAGCAACTGAGACAGATGAACAGTTGATGTTGTGATATCCACAGACAAACATTGAACTGAGGTTGGGGACCCATGTGAATAGTTAGGAGAAGGATTTAAGACTCTCAGGGAGATGGCAAACCCATAAGAAGACCAACAGTGTCAACTTATCTGGAACCCGGGAGCTCCCAGAGAGTGAGCACCAACCTAAAAGCATGCACTGATTGATCCCAGTCCTGGAGCACATAAGCAG
This sequence comes from Mastomys natalensis, assembly GCA_021653895.1. NCBI lineage: Eukaryota > Metazoa > Chordata > Mammalia > Rodentia > Muridae > Mastomys > Mastomys natalensis. Next base: position 1,531,353 of record JAJTUV010001058.1, read on the forward strand.
CACATGGATGATTTGTCTGGCCTGAGTAGGACAGGATGCTTCTAACCCTGCAGAGACTTGATGTACGAGAGTTGGAGGATACCTGGTGGGGGTGCTGTCCTATCAGAGGCTAAGTGGAGGGGGTATGTGGGAGGAACTCTTTGAGTTGGCATGATGGGTAGCATTTGGGATGAATTTATTTTAGCCAAATGTTCTCTACAAAACAGTTTAATTTATTTTATTATTCATTATTTATTTACATACATTTCAAATGTTGTCCCCATTCCTGGTCTCCCCTCTACAAACCCCCCATCCTATCTGCCCTCCCCTTTGCCTCTGTAAGGGTGCTCCTCCATTCTCTCACCCACCCCTGCCTCACTGCTCTAGTATCCCCCAATGCTGGGGCATCAAGGCTCCACAGGACCAAGAGCCTCCCTTCCCATTGATGTCAAATAAGACAATCCTCTGCTATGTATGTAGCTGGAGCAATGGGCCCATCCATGTACACTCTTTGGTTGGTGTTTTAGTCCCTGGGAGGTCTAGGTGGTCCAGTTAGATGATATTCTTGTTCTTCTCATGGGATTGCAATCCCCTTCACCCCTTTAGTCCTTTCCCGAACTCTTCCACTGTGGTCCAGGCTAAGTCCAATGGTTGGCTGTGAATATTTGCATCTGTATTACTCAGGTGCTAGAGAGACTCTCCGGGAACAGCTATACCAGGCTCCTGGCAGCAAGCACTTCTTGGCATCAGCAATAGTGTTGCGGTTTCATGTTTGCTGATGGCATGGATCCCTAGGTGGTGCAGTCTCTGTATGGCCTTTCCTTCAGTATCTGACCCATTTGTTGTCCCTGAATTTCCCTTAGACAGGAACAATTCTGGGTTAAACATTTTGAGATGGGTAGTTGGCCCCATCCCTCAAATGGGAGCCATGGCTATCGACAGGAGTTTGTCTCTGGATTCTATCTTCCAGTTATTTTATATTTCAGCTAATGTCATCCACATTGGGTCCTGTGAACCTCTCCCTTCCCTGGCATCTGGGACTTTCTAGTGGCTATCCTTAGTTCCTCATGCCCTAACTGCTGCATATTTCTACTCATTTTTCTGATCCTCTGGACTTCTCTCCTGTCTCTTCCCATACCTCCTGACCCTTCCCCCATTTATCCCCTCCCACTCCTTTCTAGCTCCCAGGTAAATAAATACCTTTTTAAAAATATAAAATATGTTTTTCCAGTCTAACCAGTTTACCCTCCTTACTTCAAGTTTGTGATACTATTGTATATGAGGTTAAAAGAAACATTTAAAAGTTCAAGAAAGGTAAGAACCTACATACTTTGAAATATCAAACTAACAATGGTAGGTAATAAATTCTATACACATACCATGTAAAGTCATTCTAAATTTTTCACCAAAACTCTGAGTTGGCAATATTACAGTGAAATATACTTTGTTGTAAGTACCTCAATGAGCAGAGAAACATGACCAAGTATAATTCTAAGATAATAATATTCTTAACAATTTGACAAAAACAGATGGTATTCACTAGCTCTTACCTCTATAATGATTTATTTGTCAGAAAGAATTCATGAGATGACTCATAAGTATCTGGCTGATGTTATTAATAATCTCAGTGTTTATAGAACATTATAATTCAGAAAGTACCTTCATATGTACTGTCTCAGGCTATCCTCTTAGGAAACCTTCATGGACACCAACCAGGACACAGCTGCTCACAAAGAATTAGGTATTTATGAACTAATGATGATCATCTACATTTTTATTTCATAGGAAATAGCCTTTTCTTTGTAGAATTTTCATATTTTCTAAGTCATGACAACCCTGATTGCTTTATTATAAATATGTAGAACATACACATATGCTGCATAGTTGTGTTTTAAATGTACTTATCTCTTATTTCCACTTATGTTAAGGACAAAACCTGTATTCTATATTATTTTTTATTATAGAAACTACAGGAAAAACAGTGCTTGATCATCTTAATAATTTTAAATTCCTGTCAAGCTGCTATTTAAAGGCTTACTAGATAAACTCTTATGATCTTCTTGTCTACTGCATGACACTCAAGAAACTATTAAAGCTTGTCATCTTTGCACTGGAAATAAACTTCCAAAATATAACTGTGACTTGTCATAGGGTACAAATAACCTTTAAAAATATCACCTGTCCTTTAGACTAAAGGACTCATTTAACTTGAAATGCATGATGGATCTGGATAAATTGAGATGAATATGTGTCATCAGAGTCTGACTATTTCTACTTCAACATATAGGGAAAGAAATGAAGTGAAATCTTCCAAAGTTTAGACTGAAAAAAAATCATGCGATAAAACCTCCAAGTATTTTTAGAGTTATTGGCTAAAGACAAAGATATGGCTACATACGGTTTGACTGCTGTTGTCAACAGTTGCAACTTGGAAGCAGCTATGATTATAGCAGAAAAAGAAAACTGACAGATGTATTTGGGTCCAAAGACAACATGAAGGATGGAAATGAACCAAGACTTAATATTCTTTCACAGTCAAGGAAGTATTTTTTCTATACTTTGATTTGATTATTTAAAAACAAATACTCAAGCACAAATATTTAACATTTGGGGAGCCTATCTGATGTGCATTTACCTGAAAAAAAGTCTTAATCTTGAACAATCTCACATATGAATGATCAAAGCAAGTCATATGTGCATACTTAGTCTGTATATCACATATATGCTTTATTTTATAACGAAGAGTCCAATGAGCATCTGCAAATTCAAAGTCTTCTGAGAATGCTTGGGATATGCCATATAGACTAGCTCTCAGTTAAGGAAAACAATATTGTGGAATTTTTATACTGAGCTGATAAGGAATTGCTTTTGTTATTGTTGTTAATACACAAGTGCTTGCTTGCATATGTGTGCATACACACCAACACACACACACACAATTTTATTGGCAAACACAATTATAAAATTCTGAGTAAACAATACATTCAGGAATGCTACTTGGCCATTTAGACAATTCAGATTGATTTTGTCTCTAAGGAGAGAAATGTGAAGTCAAACATGATGATTTATGCCCAAAATATCAGAATTCTGGAGGCTTGAATCACTGGTAAGGTCACAGTAGGTGGATCATGAGTAGGAAACCAGTGTGGGCTACATAGTGACCCACTATCAGAAACCAAATGAGAGATAACATCCCCTCCAAATTATAAAAAGCATAGGATTCAACATAGTGGAGCATGTGTCCTTGTTGTGTGTTGGAGCATCTTTTGGATATATGCCCAAGAGTTAAATAACTGGGTCCTCAGGTAATATTGTGTTCAATTTTCTGAAGAACAACCAGATTGATTTCCAGAGTGTTTGAAATCCCACCAACAATGGAGGAGTGTTCCTCAGAGTGTGGAGCAGAGACTAGAGGAGGGGCAATCTGGCGACTGTTCCACCTGGGTATCCATCCCATGTGCAGCCAACAAATTCAGACACTGTTGTGGATGCCAGGAAGTGCATGCTGAAAAGAGCCTGATATACCTGTCCCCATCTTCCCCAGCATCTGTTATCACCTGAGTATTTGACCTTAGCCATTTTGACTGGTGTGAGGTGGAACCTCAGGGTTGTTTTGATTTGCATTTCCTGATGACTAATATTGAACATTTCTTTAGGTGCTTTTTAATCATTTGAGTTTCCTCAGTTGAGAATTCTTTGTTTAGCTCTGTATCCCATTTTTAAATGGGGTTATTTGTTGTCTGGAATCTAATTCAAGAACACATGCTCCACTATGTTCATAGCAACCTTATTTATAATAGCCAGAAGCTGGAAAGTAACCAGATGTCCTTCAACAGAGAATTGGATACAGAAAATGTGGTGCATTTACACAATGGAGTACTATTCAGCAATTAAAAACAATGAATTCATGAAATTCTTAGGCAAATGGATGGAACTTGAAAATATCACCCTGAGCGAGGTAACCCAATCACAAAGAACTCACATAGTATGCACTCACTGATAAGTGGATATTAGTCCAAAAGCTCACAATACTCAAGATACAACTCACAGACTACATGAAGTTCAAGAAGAAGGAAGATGAAACTATGAGTGCTTCTGTCCTACTTTGGAGTAACAAAGTACTCAAGGAAGCAAATATGGAGACAGAGTGTAGAGCAGAGACTAGAGGAGGGGCCATCTGGCGACTGCTCCAACTGGGTATCCATCCCATGTGCAGCCAACAAATGCAGACACTGTTGTGGATGCCAGGAAGTGCATGCTGAAAAGAGCCTGATATACCTGTCTCCTGAGAGACTCAGCCAGAATCAGACTTACACAGAGGAGGGTACTCGCAGCTAACCATTGTACCGATCATAGGGTACCCAATGGAGGAGGTGGAAAGAAGACTGAAGGAGCTGAAGGGACTTGCAGCCCCATGGGAAGAGGGATAATACTAACCAACCAGAGCTTTCAGGGTCTAAACCACCAGCCTGGGAACAGGCATGAAAGGATTCATGGCTCCAGCTGTATATGCAGTGGAGGATGGCCTTGTCAGACATTGGTGGGAGAGGAGGTCCTTGCCCTGTGAAGGTGGGATGCCCCAGTATGGGGGAGGGGAGGGAAGGGGGAGTGGCTAGATGGGTGGGAGCACACCCTCATAGAAGCAGCAGGAGCTAGGATGGGATAGGGAGTTTCTGGGGGAGGGGCAATGAGGAAAGGGAATAACATTTGAAATGTAAATAAGTAGAGTATCCAATTTTTTAAAAAAAGTAATGTGAAGTAAAAATAAAAGCATAGGATTCTAATTTACCTTTCATTAAAATTAGTTATAATGCCTAACAATATCGCCACATTTTAGCTCTAAAGTTTTGTAAATACCTTTGTTTCATTCAAAGAATATATTCTGCTTTAGTATATGAAGGACAACTATAAGCTACAAAACTAATAGCCAAACTTTAATTTAGGTCTGCTAATGTAGTAAATATTTGCCTACAGAAAGGACAAAACTATCTTCCTGGATGGTATAAGTAAGTAAATGAAAAAGAAACACTGTCTTCAAGAAAATGAGCATGATGGAAGAAAATAACAAAGTTAGTTAATCTGCATAGTTGGGTCCTAATAAAACACTGGTGGTTCTTGAAGTGTTATTGAATTTAGAGTAAACTCTAAGAAAAGACTTGTAATTGGAAGACACAGGAAAAGGAATGATGTAATCCTCAAACACAAATCCAAAGGCATGAAGGAGTGAAAGATCATGGTAGGTGGCCAATGAATGGCATCTTTTAAGTAGTGCCATTCTTTTAATAGATTCAAGGTGATTTTAGTAACTATTGTTCAATATGCAGTCATTCTTTCCTCAACTGATAACTAATAAGCATTAATGAAGTAGTAAGTAATTATAAAATCATTAAATTGATTACTTTATCTTAAATAAAGCTGGGGTGGGAGTGGTGTAGGGGTATTCTCTTGAATATTGGGGAGGATAAATGAGATACAAAACTGTGAGATGACTGGCCAAGAGGTGGGTAAGAACTGGAACATAAAAATAATAAAAGTAATCAAAAAATAAAACAAAACAATATGGTATATAATTTTAAACATAAATTTAAAAGTAATGTGGTACTACTTTAGCATATTTTCATATAGACATTAATTAGAAATTTCTTAATTTTTGCATTTGACTTTCTTAATTTTATCATTTTAATTCCCTATCTTTTACCTATGTCTGATAATCTCTCATATCATGATTCTAAGGAATGCTAGGGCATTGATGCAGGAGTGAGTGGTGAGTGGGGGAGCACCCTCATAGAAGCAGGGGGAGGGGTGATAGGATAGGGAGGATGGGAAGGGGAAACTGGGAAGGGGGACAACATTTGAAATTTAAATAAATATAATAACCAATAAAATAAAAAGCTTTAAGAAAAAATTGAGAAACAAAACAATAACTTCTAAATAGTCATGACTTTTTAAACAAGATTCATGTTATATTTTTAGTTATTTCCATATTATCTGTGTACTGGAGGAGAAGTGAGCATGGGTATTGGTTCCTTAATTCTTGCCATGAAGCATAATTGCTTTCCTTTCTCTTGAACTAAAGTTAGTGAGAAGGGAAACTTCAAATGGCAATTGGTCCACTAACCCTGTCAGAGTTAATTAAATTAAATATGCTGTATTTCCTTCTTTTAAAAAAAGTATCAAAGCAATGGCTTGGGAAATGATTTAATTATACTTGAAATGTACCTCAGAGTACATGGAGGTTGGAGTGAAACAAGGCTTCCCTTGCAGAGCATTTGTGCAATGATTATCATGTGCAACATTGTGGCATTATTTGATGACTGGGATTGCATCTTCTATCTAAGAATGTAAACCACACTTATTATTAAGGGATTATAAGAACACACAGTAAGAACACGCTTCCCCACTTTGGTATTATTTACAAGTGTTTAGCAAAAGTCTCAGAGTTGAAGCAAGGCTATTTGTTGGAGGAAACTAATCAGATTTAATAATTCTAGATCTAAGGTATCAATGCTAGCACATGCAAATTTGAGTTGTGACATCTATTTGACTACAAAGAAAAATACATGTTTATAATTTACAGCTACCATATTTAACTAGCACATACAAATTCTGAACTCTATTTCTTCTTTCATACAGGTTTTTTAAATCTGAGTGATAGTTTTGTATACTTGTAACTTGTATACCATATTCTTCAGTATAAATATTGCAATAAAGAGATAAAATGTACTAAATGAGAATATTTAGTGTAAGCAGATATCTTTAAGGAACAGCAAAGAAGTTCCCCGTGACCCAAAATTTTTAATGCATGAAACAGAAAGATGTACAAATCATACTGTTTTTTTTTTCCATAACACCTATCACTAGTAGATATAGTGTATTTTCTTTCCTCTCCAATGTAAATAAGAATTTCCTAAGGGTGATTTTTGTCTTCATTATTATGTTTGTACCATACAGGACACTTCTGGGTTATGAGACACTACTCAATTCATATTAGTTGAAAAAAATGATGAATATTAAATTAGAGGAAATGCCTATTTTATATTTTGATAACTCAAAAAATCAATAAGAAAGTAGAATCAAATTACATTCTTAATAGCTTTGTAAGATAAATTCTGTGCCTTGTACTAGTCAAATATTTAAAGTATGTAATTTCCACTTATGGATTTTAAAATAGTTATTCTCAACATGACTTGTGGCAGTCATATACAACTCTAGGACTGACAAAGATAAGTCAGAGGCACCACCACTCAGAGGCAGTGAACTGTAGGGTGGCCAAGCTATGAAACACAGCTAACAAATGAAGGTGATTTCTTGCTTCTAGAGTTTTAGTTTAGCCTTCATAACCTAAAATGAATTTTGAGAAGATATTGTCCATGTATGTTTGTTTGCTTGTTTTTCTTTTATTTTTCTAAAGAAATGGTTTGTTCTGTTACTTTTAACTATGTGTATGAGTGTGTCTCTGTGTTGATATACATATATGTGCATTCATGCCTGTGGAGTCATAGGTATCAGATTTCTGGGAAGCTGGAGTCCAACTCAAGTCCTCTGGAAAAGCAGTAACCATTTTCAAGAGCTGAGCCATCTTTCCAGATATTTGCTTTTACTCTTGATTCAAACCAAGAGGGCTAGATTTTTATCTCATTTTTTGATGTACCAACAAACAAATACTATAATAAAAAACTATCCACTGTACAATTTTTCTTTTGAAGACTCAGGCAGCAGCACTGCCAATGGCATCCAAAAATCCGTGGGTACAAAATTAAATTTTCATGATACTCTACAACTTTGAAGTTTAGTTAGTTTTTTCCCTACTCATGCAACTGAGCCAACAAGTTTGGCTTTGTTTATTTATAAAGAAGAAGAGAAAACTGTAAAAAGTATACCACTTTTGAATCATGTAGAACCAGACGTTGTTACACAACACACACACACACACACACACACACACACACACATATATATGAATAGACATTCCTTAAAATGTTATTATACTCTCATAGCCATTTGCTGTCAACAGGAAACTATTGACATTTATTGACCAGTTATTAAGTTAGAATATTTAATCTTTACAATTGCCTTTTAATTAAATCATAGCTATTGACTGAATTTTATAATACACCTAAGGGAGGTATAGAAGAAAACAGAATTGGTATTATAATGATTTCAAAATTTATATTCTTAAGTTTGAGATATTCTTAAGTTTGAAATATTAAATAATCTTAGGAAGATCATCATCAAAGTCTAGAAATGGCTCAGCACATAAAAAGATTTGCTGCTAAGCTTATCAATCAGTGTTCCATCGCCTATTAGAGAAAACTGAATTCTACTACTTGTTCTCTGACATTTGTATGAATACAATACAATGAGCATGTGCACGTGCGCGAGCGCAAACACACACACACACACACAGACACACACACAGAAAAGAAAAGAGGGAAGGAGAGAGAGAGAGAGAGAGAGAGAGAGAGAGAGAGGGGGGGGGGAGGAGGGAGAAGGAGGGGAGGAAGAGGATAAATAAATGCAATAAATTAAATGTCACCTTAAATTTTCATTGTATTTTAATACTCTACTATGTCATAAATTATACAATACTCTGGTTTTCAAACATTTAATCTTGTTCTAAGTTTTCTTACATTGTGATTGATCCTAGAATGAAATGAAAAAAAATAGAACTTCATAGATTTCAGTACTGCAATGTTATTTAGATCAAAAAGTAAATGTTCTATGTATATTAAGGAATGTAAAGTGAATATCTTAAAATGATTTCAATCGAGTGATTAAAAATCAATGGTGTCATTGCAAGTTATATGAATTAGGTACAGATTTTGGAAAGGCCATGTGATCCAGAACCTATGCCTCCCAAATCTGTCATAAGAAAACGAATAAAGTAAATGTAATAAAATTTAAAAATAAAATAAACTAGATAAGAAGAAAGGCAGAACACATGATATACAGACATAAATAGAAAGGAAAATCATATGAGTCTACTAGAAGCTGGAATAGCTATATAAAGGAACAATTATGTAAGGAAATGCATATATGTATACATATATGTGTGTGTGTGTGTGTGTGTGTGTGTGTGTGTGTGTGTGTATGTATACACATGCACACAATGGAATAAAGCAAACCAACAACAGAATCTTTTAAAAACTATCCAGAAAAACCATTAAGTCATGAAGTCAGAGACTGCAAACCAAGACTTGTGTAATGAAGACACCAGTTGATATGACAGTATGACTGAAAATATCTTACAACATCCTACTCCAAAATGAAGATCTATAGGCAATTAATGACTGCTGAGAGAAGGAGAATCAGTCTTCTCCAAGGATGAGCCACTGATAGATATTGAATTGTCATTCCTACATTCACAGATACTTATGAACAGCACTGTATGAATTCAGAAGTTCTTATCTAATATATGTATGCATGCATGTATGTATGTATGTGTGTATGCATGTATCTATCTATTTATCTATCTATCATCATTATCTTTTATGTATAATAATTTAAAATTAAAAGTCCATGAGTTTAGAAAGTAATAAGGTCATTGAAGGAACTGAGGAGAAAGAGAAAAAGGGAGATTATGAAAACACAGTCATCATATATGAAATTCTCAAAAAAATAAACTTAATAAATGATATGAAAAAGGACTCATTGATTGATGTTTGTGTTAGATTATCTCAGAACTACACATAATACCAGCTCCAGAGGGAGCCAAGATCCATGATCCATCTAGTCACATGCACTCATTTGCACATGCCTACACACAAACACAAATATGTAATTAAAATCTAAAAAAAACTCTCTAAAAAGAATCAGAGAATATAGGTATCAGTATATATAAATAATATAGACAAATATCTCAAGTCTTTAAAAAGGTTGTCATTTTAATTTTTGATATTTTATTATATTTTCTGTTTACATGCTATAATGAAAGAGTGTAAGAAAAGATCCCTGGCAAACAGGTCATCAAGTATAGTTTACATTATAGCTCTTAGTTTATGAGTGACATAATTAATATTAAGAATGGCTTTGAATGTTTTACTTCTCAAACTGCAGTTATACATTTAACAATTTTAACAATGAGGTAATATCTTCAGAAATGTTTCTATTTTATCACTTTGAATTGAATTTTGACTGCATAGTAAATATCAAATTACATAATATTCACAGTAAGTTTTCTCTAAAAGTACATTTCTGAAATGAAAAGCTGAAAGTGTTGGCAGCTTGCGTTCCTGTAAAATGACTGAACAATAGGTGTGGTACAATGAAAACTTTAAGGATCGTGAGTTCTACAAAAGTGATTAATGATCTACTTTGAATAAACTCAGACATAGAAGTTAGGAAGGCACATTTTCAGTGACTGATGTATACTAAAAAGCAAGACAAAGAAGTAAAATTATGAGTCTGACTCATACAATCAGATTTTAAAAGTATCTTTGAGGGTATCAAACAGTAGTATTTAAAGGAGTAGAGTGAGGAAAGAATGTCCCTTAATGATATATTATATTTAGTATTTCTACTATGCTAGAAGAAAGCCCATTTCCTATAGGCACACAGTTTTAAGATAGTTAATCAATTGAGTTAATGAAGATGGATTGTTTAAATGGCTCCAATTTTTTACCCCTGCCTATACACCCTACACTGTGTTATGTGAGTGTAGTCTTCTTTGCTTAAAGGACAGAGATTACTTCTCCCCCACCTGATTTTTGTACTTGCTAGTTTGATTCCCTTTGGCTGGTGGTGTGTGGATAGACCTGACAAACCTAGACATTTTGACTTCATTCTGGGGAATTTAACCATCACTACAGACCGTAACTGCTGTCCTGGAACTTCAGGTAGTAAATTAAAATTATGTGAGATTCAGTTATCTACTTCCTTGTAGGTAGTGAATTCATTGTCCTGTGATCAAGTTTAGATAAGAGTGGAAAAATATATCAACTAACCTCCACATTTTTAAAACTAATAAAATGTGTTTCTTTGTAGTAGTGATTTTGTGTACTTTCTTATGTGGTGACAATACCCAAACCAGTGCAATCAATTCTATGACGCACAGTCAGGGCTTTTCTTAAATTCCACAGGACTACTTTTGATGGATCAAAAATAAAAAGAGGAGTTCTCTTTCTGGTTATATGAAAATCATAGAATTCTTGTAAAACCTAGTTAAAAGCATATATTCATCAATTATATGCAGTATATGAAGTTTAAACATAGGCCTATTCATAAAATTCATAGGCATGATGACAATCCTTATTTTGATTTAATGAAGACTTTGTAAAATATTTTCATGTGTAAATTAAGTTAGTAGTGAAAAAGCTAATATCTTTATTAAAAGGGAGATCATGCATTGTGTGCGTGTGCGCTTGTGAGTGTGAGTACATATATATGTGCGTGTGTAAACTTAACTAGAAAATTGTTAAAACTCCTAATAGTTTATTTGTTTGAACTCTTTTAAAGATAATATCACATTTAGGTTTAGTGAAAATAATAAAAGAATAGAAATAATATACTCTTCATTTACATATGTTAAGAGGAAGTGTGACACTTCATGTGACAGTTCATGGGACATAAGTCAGCAAAGCATTGCCACATGAGATAACTTCCATTTCATTTGATAAAGAGTCCCAGTAATATATTTTCATATAATAAATTAAGATTATCTTGTTTCTCAAATGTACAAGTTGTCTCTGAATTTCGAAAATTTTCCCAAAAGTATAGTGAGTATTATATAGAGTAGAATTTTACCCATTTCACTCCATTTTGCCTAAAGACATTTAATCTTTCTGTATGATCACAATCCTAGCTAGCAGTCTCACTCCAGAAGAGAAATATTGAAATTCTTACTACTCTTAAACTTAGATGAGGAGGAAAAGGACTTGTAGAGTGAAGGAGAGTTAACAGACTATGCAAGTTAGGTGGAGATTTGCTTGTGAGTGATTTCCATAGTAGTTGACAGGTTGAGTATAGATGATGATTCAGTATAAGTTTTCAGTATATAATAAAAAATAGAACAATTAACATTTTCATTTTCTTAAATGTTTGTGTTTTTGTTTTTGTTTTTGTTTTGTTTGGAGTAGTCTTTATTGTCTATGAGTTCCTGCCAATTTTTCTCTCTGTACCACATTGCCTTAGGACACTAGAATTTTTTCTTGTTTTGTTCCTTTTATTCTTCTAATCTTTGCTTCTGTCAAAAACATTTCATTTATTTTCATTTCTCATATAACAAATTTTGCTGCCTTTTCGTCTCCCAAACTATCCTAGACACTGCCACTTTACCCAAACTTTCAATTCTTTCTTACTCTTCAAAAAAGTAAAAACATAAGTCCAAAACAAAAAGGAACACAGAAAAATAAGCCACGTGTAAAAATCAAGATCCATCTCATTGTCTTGCACCAGACCCTGACATTATTACTGATGTCATGTTGTGCTTGCAGACTGGAGCCTAGCTGAGAGCCTGTCCTTTGAGATACTCTACCAACAACTGACTGAGACAGATGCAGATACTTACAGCCCCGTGTTTACTAAGGTCAGGGACCCCTATGGAAGAGGTAGGGGAAGGACTGAAGTAGCTGAAGGGTATGGAAACCCCATAGGAAGACCAATAGTGTCAACTAACCCAGATCCCTCAGGCTCCCCAAATAAGCCATCAACCAAAGTGCGTACATGGACTCTGTTGCCCTAGGTACATATATAGCAGAGGACTGTCTCATCTGGCCTCAGTGGGAGAAGATGTACCTAATCCTGTAGAAACTTGATGCTCCAGGGAAGGTGGCTGAGAGGTGGTGGAAGAGGGGTGGGGTAGGGTGGGAATAGGAGGGGATGATGAAGAACTCTGGGAGGGGAGACCAAGAAGGGAGACAACATTTGGAATAAAAACAAATAAAATAATTTAATAATAAAAAAGAACAAAACAAAATAAACAAAACAGGGAGTCCATTGTGTGCTGACCAACTATTCCTGAGCAAGAGGGCAAACCCTGAAATGTGGTTGGTAAACCCAGTGTCACGCCAAAGACAAAAACTAATTTCCTATTCCAGGAGATATCAATTTCAAATAGCTTCTTGGTTGGGATTGGGACTTTATGAATTATCAAATCAATATTTTTTTCTTTCCACAAATGAACAAGAATATTCAGTATTTGTCTTTCTGTTCTTGTTCTATTTCACTTAATTTAATGTCCACCAATCCGAACCATGGTGTCACAATTTACAGGATTTCATTCTCTTTAAGAATGAATAATATGCTTTATCAAAGTATACCAATTTTCATCTATCTATCCTTTAATAAATACAGCATTACGTCTGTATTTTAAACAGTACTACAGTAAAAACAAAAGTGCAGACAGACATTTCTTTGAATACATTGATGCATAGTGGGATTGCTGGACTATCTGGTATTCACTATAAGATTTGAAGACATTTTACATTTTCTTATAAGTAATGCACTAGGCTTATTTACCCAACACAACATGCATTTTCTTAACTGAATCTTTTCACTAGTATTTTTTAACTATTATAATAGCAAGAATACCTAGAGTAAGGCAACTTTTTTACATTTTTGTTAAAAAAATTTGTTTCAATTATGGTCCCCACTCCCATTTCTCTGATGTTCAGCTATACCACTCTTGGGTATACACACAAAGGACTCCGTATTCTACCACAGAGACACTTGTTCAACACTGTTCATAGATTTTTTTTTTTAATTTTCATTATGCCTAGAGATTCAGTGATTTTTCCCAGGTATTTGATGTTCATTTGTACATCTTCTTTTGAGAAAGGTCTATGATCATTGTCCTACTGCTTTAATTAGGTCTTTTATCTGTTATGTAGTTTAACTTTGACTTGCCTTGATTTTTTTTTTAATTAAACCTTAGGATGAAAATGATTTTTCTTTGCATGCACAGTAATTAAAAAGATAATCTAATTCTCAAATGTCAATGTGTTTCAAGTAGAAAAGAAGAGCAAGACAGACTCTGTCAGTATCATGGTAGAATCCCAGCTACTGAGAAGACTGGGGCCAGAATGCTGTGAAGGAAAGTCTGCCTGTGTAACACTGTAAAGTCAAGGCCCAATCTGAGTGTCTTATAAAGTACTTGTTTCAAAAATTTTAGAAGAATTTTTCAAAAGTGTATACTCCTTACCTAATACGCATGAAATTTGAATCATAAGAAAACGACATAGTAGAATTTTTTGCATAGAAGTCCTTAGCAGAATACTTCAATTATATTAGGATTCAAGCTCTGATTTATGGTTAGGATTGCTATTTCCTTTTTTAAAAAATCTAAATATTTCCTCTACCAAGTGTTGCAAATCTCTGAAAGCAATAAAAGTTTCTTTAGTCATTAAATTTTTATTTGTTATTTATTATTTACTGATTGAGGGTTGTGTGTGGGTGAGTGTGGGCATACATGTGCCATAGCACACATGTGGTACTTAGAGAACAGCTTGCAGCATCCCCTCCTCTCCTTCTACATACTGATTTCTTGGGATCAATCAGGAGTCTTTAGACTTGCAGTATAGTGTCTTTGACTTTTGTCATCTTGAAATCAGAAGTTGTTTTGCAATGAGGTTCCCGTGAAAAATATGTGACTCTTAGAATGCAAAATAATATCAGTAAAATTTACATAGTACTTTTTTCACTCATTTTAATTGAAAATAGAGTACTTTTTACACAGTATATTCTGATCATGAATATTCTGATCTCTTCCCAGACCCCACCCCCACTCACATCCATTCAACTCCTTGTCTTCTTTCTCTCTTTCTCTTTAGAAAACAGTCAAATAAAAACCCTATCTTCTTCAAAGAGTTTCCATACTTAAAATAGTCTTAGGAGGGATATTAAAGATAAATAATGGGCACCTGATACTTGGAAAGTATCAAGAAAGAGTCCCATAAAATGGGATGTACTTGATAAATTGACACAGAAAGACAATATCCTTGCCTTACTGGGCAATGTAGTGAGTCCCTGAGTTGACTTTTTGTTTTTAAGTAAAAAATTTATAAAAGAGTTGCCAACCTAACTGGTCAGATTTATATTCATGTGCTCCTAAAGGCAGGGAGTGATGCTAAATAAAGCAACCCAATTTAGCATCAATGTATTCTGAATACTGAGCAGCAAGGGAGTCTGAGGAGGCAAGTTCTTGCTCCAAGGGCATCGCAGTGGAACAACACTTGGGTAAAAATGAGTGTTCTGATCTTACATCAATCTTATGTTCACAGGAAGACCTCATGCTCTCTAAAGCATCACTCAAGAAGCAGGTAGTAAAGTAATCATGTCCCGTGATTTAATAATCCAGCAAAGATACATAATAATACAAGCGAAAAGTTTTGATCTAATCTTCTCATTGATGGTTAACCTCAGTCTTAACACTGTCAGAGTTCTCGATCAGTGAAGTTTGGGAAAATGACTCTTCAAAGCTGACAGTTTTTCTTCTTAATTAAGAAATGTTTGGTAGACAGGGAAGTAAGTTTAAAGAAGGGCTTGAGATACTAGTAAAAAGAGTTAAATGATTAATCTTGCTAGTTAGTGATCTATTAAATAAAATAACAACAAGATGAGATATCTTAATGAGGAATCACTTTTAAGTAGGTAATTTGTTTTTTTTTGTACTTTTGCTTTTGTCAGGCAACATATTTTGGTTCTGAACATTAAGTTACAACCCAGGTGCACTATTGACTTCACAGTAGAATAGAATAACTATCCGAGCATTAAATACAATTGCACCCTCTGAATATAAAGACCAATTTTTCAGTCCCTACTCTGGAAAACTATCTTTAGAATCAGTGGGAGTTCTTACTAAATTAGCAATGAATTGGATTTAATAAACCCACAGCTGTGTCCATTTTAGCATGGCTTTTTCTCTAAGATTCATGGTAGGTTTTTTAACTAATGAAAAACTGTTTTGTATTACAAATATGATGAATAATTAAACAACCAGTAAATAAATTTCCTTGGTTCTAATTCTGAAAGTCTTCATACAAAGTTGTTTCTTCAGAAAAATGCAGAATACTCATGCAAAAAGAAAAGCAAGAATTTAGTTCTGAATCTAATAATTTGCACATATTTTCCCTCTATGGATTCATTATGGTTGACTTTTGAATCAACCCAAAACAAACTACTGGTCAACTGAGTATGTGGGGTGGGGTGTGTGTGTGTATGTGTGTGTGTGTGTATTTTGTGTGTTGTATGATATATGTTTGTATGTGTGTGGGTGGTGTGTTCATGAGTGTATATGTGTATGTTATGTACATGTGTATATGTATGTGTTCATGTATGTGTGAGTACATATGTGGTATATGTTGTGTACAGTTGTGTGCATGGATGTGTATGTGCTCATCAAATGCATGTGTGCATATGTGGTCATGTATGTGTGCATGTGTGTTGTGTATGTTTTCATGAATGTGTGTATGCATGTGTGTGTGTTCATGATGATTGTGTGTATGTGTGTGTGTGTTTTGTGTAGTGTGGGTTTCAAGTAAACAAAAGTCAGGAACCTTAAAGAAGAAAAGTATAATTATAGAAAAGCAGACAACACCACTAGAGTGAAGGTTAAACCCTTCCTATTTTCAGCTAATTTTCTCTTTTACATAGCAAAGGAAACCAATCATCAAATATAATTGATTTTCATGATTATGTAGGTATAATTGGAAAACAGTTTAGTATGTAAATGCATATTTGTAACACCCACTGGCAACTGATTAATCCATCCAAAAAAGTGAAAAGTATAAGTACCTTTTTTGACATTTTGGTGACAAAGGTTAATCTCATTCTTGAGACCACATTTTCCCTGATAGATCTCTGTGTGGCTCAAGAAAGAGGATGTTACATCTCTAAATGATAAAATTCTATTTGTCCCCTACAGAGACATGAGGGAGTGTAGTTGCTCTCCTGGTTGGTGAAAAAGTCTCTTGTGTTTATTTTACACTTTCAGCTTTAGTGACAGCAAAATGGAGCTAGAAATTCCCCATATCAATTTGATTGACAATATACATCAATATGTCCTAAGTGCTAGGTGACTGAGCCTAGGAATACATACATTTCAATATCAATAACTTCTTTACTATGATAACATTCTAATAAGTTATTAAAAGCCTTTGTTAGTATCTCTAAAATTGATGTAGTATTCAATGCATTTTTCTCAAAATGAAAATAAGTTAACTTTTTACCCATATGCTTTATCCAGTGTGATGATTCAATTTGGAATACAAACATTCAGAGGCTTGAATTCCAACATCAGAACTTACTACATGACAATAGTCTATGTTCTAAACAAAATATTCTATATCGTTTAAAGAATCTATGTCTATATTTACATATGATGTATGAATAATAAAAATGAAAGCTCGGTGCATATGTAAAATATTTGGAGTGCCTGGGAAGATGGCTCAGTGTGTTCATATTTCAAAATATTGGGAGTGCCTTCAACAAGGAGGAAAAAAAATGGACAACTACACATTTATCGCTAAAAATGATTGGTTCTTTTATTTTAAGAATGCAATATACTCTAGATTGCTTTTCAGATCATAATGCTTGATGTAAAAAAAAATAATTTCTTAAGTGTCACAATGACATTATTCTGTCTTAAAAATACTGGTCTCCTTTATTTGAATCTATTATATGCATCAGCAAAAACATACCATATGAACTAAAAATTGCCCTAATTGTCTGGCTCTCATAGTCACCTGTTTTCCACAGTGTTCCATGAGCCTTATATGTGGGAACTGTTTTGTAAGTGGATCTAATGGTAATGGGCTGCACAACTCTGAATTTTGTTTGGTAGTAGTTTTCTGTAATGGCTGCTGTTGAAAGAGAAGTTCTCTTGAAAAGTAATGAGAACTACACCCTACACAAAGAACTAAGAATAACTCAGCCATGCTGAGAGAAGATCAGCCTCAAGGAGTAGTTTAGCAATTGGTACCCAATATCAAAAGATCAGCTCCAAAGCCACATATGTAAATTAAGTAACATTATACAGGTTGAGCAGATTATATTTAGTAATACATTTATATAACCCCAATTAATAAAAAAAGATTCATAGATTTTTAAGAGAGGAAGGAGTGTATGTAATAGGGTTTGGAGAGTGGAAAGAGAAAGGAAAAGGAAGTGATAATATCATAACTTGAAAAACAATAGACAAAAGTATATACATTGTATATATACCATGAGCAGAGCATAGACAGGATAATTAAAGCAAAATCATTCAATTACTTAATGAGTTTTGCTTATGATATGGGGAATATTAATTACAAATATTCTATAAGATTCAGAAGAGCTTTTGATGCTCATTTATTACATTACAAAAAACCTTCACCTTAGCTACATCATGAAGCAATACGAAGCTTTCTCTATAAATGACATATACATCAAAAGATATTTTAATATTACTATATGTATATTGTTATTATTAAAAATATTTAGCATAACATTATGGAAGCAGATGCTATACATCTAATATCTCCAACTAGAACTAGAATTTATTTACCAGAAAACATGTTTTTTACATGGAAATAAAGAGATTGGAATTATATTTTTGTCATTCTAAAATCATGAAGAATTGGAGAAGTTTCTTAAAAGTAATTCTCCCTTTTATCATCAATCAATGAAAAGCACATTGTCTCCATGTCAATATTCTTGAAATGCATGAAAATAATGTTTTGCAAACTGTGAAAAATTAATTAATGTATGCCTGTTGTTGCACTAAATATATCTTACATAATTAATCAAATATATGGAATATATAGCAAAAACTTTAGTCATTTATTATTATCAATTGGATAATTACAACACCAACAATTTTGCAACTGTTGTGTGAAAGCACGGAAATGACCTAAGAATGAAACTAAATTGGACTTTGAAGAAATACCATGTGAAATATCTCAGTGAAGAAAGTTTTGAGCAGAAGAGAAATGAATGTGGCATAGCATACAGAATTAGAATCAGGCAGAATTAATCATTCAATAAAGTATGATAAGCAAATATCATCATGAATAAATATCAGCAAAAACAACTTGTTAGGGTCACTGCTCCACCATTAAAGATAGTTGTGCAGTTTCAGTCAATGGCATAGGATATATAGTATAACAGAAAGCAGTGGCCTTTCTTGTATTACAAGTGCTTTAGCATGGTCACACTTCTAAGCGAGGGCTCTCAGCCTTAATGAGTAGAGGGTTAGAAGATGCCAACATGCCTTGGAAAAGTTAAAGTGAATTATGTTAATAAGCAATAAAATTTTTAGATATATTTTAAACATTGTCATCACTACCCAAATTAAGTATAAGAATTGCTGGTGGGATTGCAAGCTGGTACAACCACTCTGGAAAACAGTCTGGAGAGGTCCTCACAAGGTTGGAAATAGTTCTATCTGAGCATCCAGCTATACCACTCCTAGGCATACACCCAAAAGATGCTCCAAAATATAACAAGGATACATGCTCCACTATGTTTATAGCAATCTTATTTATAATAGCCAGAAGCTGGAAATAACCCAGATGTCCCTCAACAGAGAAATGGATACAGAAAATGTGTTACATTTACATGATGGAATACTACTCAGCTACTAAAACCAATGACTTCATAAAATTCTCAGGCAAATGTATGAAACTAGAAAATATCATTCTGAGTGAGGTAACCTAGTCACAAAAGAACATACATGGTATGTACTCACTGATAAGTGGATATTAGCCAATAAAAGAGCTCTGAATACCTGCAATACAACTCACAGAACATATGAAACCCAAGAAGGAAGAAGATCATACCAAAGCGTAGATGCTACTGTCCTACTAAGAAGGGGGAAGAAAGTAATTTCCAGGAAATAGAGGGAGAGAGAGCTGGGAGAAAGGGAGGGAGCAGTAGAGGGAGTGGGAGGAGGAGGGGGATGGGAGGGAGAGGAAAAGGGAAAGGGGGAGAGGGAGAGGGAGAGGGAAAGGGAGAGGGAGAAGGAGAGAGGGAGAGGGAGGAAAAAAGGGGGCCAGTTCTGATATGGGAGGGGAGGCGGGAAGTACAGAGGGTCAGGAATTTGAAAGGAGGTATGTAGCAGTGGGGAGGGGCAACTGAGGGTATCCACCAGAAATTCTCAGATGCCAGAGACCCAAGAGGTTCCCAGGACCCAGCAGTGTGGACATTAGCTGAAATACCTGTAGAGACCATATCCAGTGAATAGGCATGGCCCCTGGTTGAGGGATGGGGCTACCCAACCACCTCAAAATATTAATCCAGAATTCCTAAAGTCTAAAGGAAATGCAGGTACAAAGAGTGGAGCAGAGACTGAAGGAATGGTCATCCAGAGACTGTCCCACCTAGGGATACATCCCATCTGCAGACACCAAACTCAAACACTACTGCTGATGCCAAGAACCACTTATTGACAGGAACCTGATGTAGCTTTCCCCTGAGGGGCTCTGCCAGAGCCTAACCAATACAGATGTGGATGTATGTTGCCAAACATCAGACTAAGCGCAGGAACCCAATGGAGAAGTTAAGGCAAGTACTGTAGGAGCTAAAAGGATTTGCAACACGATAGGAAGAAAACCAGTATCAACCAACCAGAACTTCCAAAGCTCTCAGGGACTAAACCACCAAAAAACAATACATTGGATCCAGTGTGCCTGAAATTGTTTCTAACCATTGAGAAATTACTAGTAGCCATTCCAGAAAAGAAGTGACATATCAATAATTTCTAGTAACAATACACCCATGTTGAAAATCATATTTACTGTTATTTATTTAAATATTCAGAAAAAATCTTTGAATTTATATAGAAAATGTTTTAAACAATCAAACAGATATATGCTGTAAAAATATTTTAAAAAAAAATTTAAAAATGAACCACCAAACTAAACAAGAGTTCTTCAGATAGCTCATCACATGATGTGCACGGATCTGGACTATCTAACTCAATAGTTTTCATTGAAAATCACAATAAGGCGTTTTCATGAGTTTGAAAATTAAAATAAAAAATTCTGAACAGAAAGGGAGAAAATTATCTCATTAGGCAGGGTGATTAAAGATAAAACAAAGATACAATGTCAAGGACATGGGGGCTCAGAATTGTTACAATTAAGGAATGAAAAGTCACTTTGAGCAATATATCTGCTTCACATACATAATTGTTTGCATAAGTAAGAACACTAAGCTAAAGCAAAGGATACAAAGGAAGCAAAAGTGTATGTGCAATTCAGTTCAGTGCCTGTATTTTCACATGGTTTATTACACTATTGTCTATAATAATATTTCAGTTTCTAGATCCAGCAGCAATAATATCTTATTCCCCCAATTCTCAAAATAAAATGTTCTACCATCTTGTCACAACTGGTTTACTTCTCTTATTTTGCTTTCTATTGTCATGATAACCCATGAACAAAAGCAACTTGTGGAGGCAAGTTGTTTCTTTAACACTTTGTAGTTTATAGTTCCTGGATAAGGAAACTTGGGAAAAGAACTAAGGCAAGAACCTAGGGGCAGGGACTGTTACAGATATCACAGAGGAATAATGTTTACTGGCTTGCCCCTCATGACTTGCACAGGCTGTTGTCTTAATCAAAACAAGGCCATCTTCCCAGGGTTTGTTCAGATTAAAGCAGGCTGTGTCCTCACATATCAGCATTAGTCAAAATAATAATAATAATAATAATAATAATAATAATAATAATAACCTACAAACTTCTCTGTAGGTAAATTAAAGAAGGAGCTCTCTTAGTTGAAGTTCCTCTTCCCAAACAACTCTACTTTGTGTCAAATTGACAAAAACCAACCAGGACACTGTGTTTTCAACAGAAAAACTGGTTTGTATGTTCCTTAACTATTGATAGCATCACCACAAATTCCAGCAAGTCATGCCTCAGAAAACACTGTTAATTCTATGTTAGCAAAGATCCTTCTAAAGAGAAAAAAACTGAAACATATTTCACTCAAGACCATTTTTCAGTACTACACAGAAAAGAATACAAATCTCAGTACTTGGGAATAGAACTCTAGATGAATCCCAGTTTTCTAACTAATGAGACCATAATTATTTTATTTCATTTCACATGTACATAATACTTAATAAATTGTTATTTTTTAATATAGCCTAATAATGTAAATGCTCACTTTTTGAGTTCTATAGATAGTAAGTAAATTCTTGTATATCCCAAAACAAAAATAGGCACTGATTTGAATGGTTTGTGTTTTTTTATTCTTCTATTTTTCAATCAATAATTTATATTTAAGTAAGATATGTTGTAACTTCCAATGTTCCAACAAATCCTTTCCATTCATTCCACCAACAAATGTAAAGAAGTCTCAGGAGAAAAACTGTGCATCTACCTTTTCTCATCAACTATTGTTTCTTTAATTACTTACAAATTGTTATATGTCTCTACTATTCTACTGAAACAGCTCATTAAAGGTTATTCATCAGTAGCCCAATCCAATAATTTCTTCAAGCCTTCTTTGTCTTTTAATCCTACTTGTCAATATAACCATACATCTTTCTGTCCTGTTTGGATACACAAACCAAAAAGTATTAGTCATGGTGAACTGTAAAGGGTTCTTGTAACATTTATAATTTGTTTTCTTTCTATCCCTTTCTCTCTCAAGTTTGTTTTCATTATTCAAAATGGAGATCTTAAAAGTTCAATTTTAACACCCCCCCTTTTTTTATTTTCCATCTTTACATTGCACCACATACTGCTGAATATACTCAAGGGTACCCAGGAATAATTATGGCTTCCTAAGGATTTACCCAAGACTGCTGAGGGAATTTAATGTATCACTGGATTCAATAGTATTCAGTAAGCTGTCTTATCAAAAGATAGCAGAAATAACATCTGCTCTGTGAAAGTGGATATTTGGTGTCCAAAAATATGTATTTGAATGAACTGGTCAGAGAATAAAGTATGACTCTAGAGTGTACACTTTAAATATATAATGCTATCTGTCAAAATGAAAACAATTGATTTGTTTCATTTTGCAGAGAGGTCTCATGAAGCCAAATTTGCTCTCAAACATGTTACATAGCTGAGGCTGACTTTGAGCTCCTGATCCTCTCAGCTAACTCTGGAGTGCTGTAATTACTAGTGTAAATGACTCTGGATACTGTCTGAAGAAAACAATAGATTATACAAAGTATTTTCTAAATGTAGAACATTAAACGTGTGGGCATATATGTTTGTGTAATATAATCTTGATCTAGTTTTTAATCTAAAGATCGTGGTAAGACCTTCTTCATTAGTTTGAAAATTAAAGAAATAAAACTTAGTGGAAAAAAAAAAGTTGGCTAACCCAACAAGGTAAATGAATGGCCTAATATATAGGAAGAATATATCCAGTCATGGTACCCAAGTATGTAGTAAGCTGAATCAAAGTTTTAACCAACTCCATGTGTCTTTTCTTTGCAGAGAAAGCAAATAAAGTACAAAGCAATAAATACTTAACATTAGTTCACTTGCAGATGTTATTGCAGACAGAATCTGATTAGCATCTGTAAATTTCTTGGCTGACTCTTCAGGAACCAGGAATCTATAGGCATCTCACCGCACCCTGAGCAACACTATTTTCCAATAAGCTCACAGAACCACTAAGCTAAAGTTTAGCTAACCATGAAATCTCTGTTGTTCAGGTTTTTCTGACCCAAACCTTGATCAAATAACTGTATTATCATGGGATGGGGGTGTTGGTTAAGGGAGTAACCTGGAAATGGGATAGCATTTGAGATATGAATGAATGGAATGATTAATAAAAATTAAAATAAATAAATAATAATTCTGTTTTCATCAAAAAAAATGAAATGGAGCCATTAGAAAAGGTATACTTATTTGCTTCAAACGCATGAAGGCTGAGAAGATGGTTCCATAGGTAAAAAGATGGCTGCACAAATGTAAGAATCCAAATGCAGATCTCCTGAACACATTAAAGTAAAGAATGATGGATTGGCCTGTGACTTCAGTATTTGTTGGGGAAGGAGCGGGGACAGGCAGAGTCCTGGGCTCACTGACTAGCTAATTCGGCTGAAGTGTGAAGTGAGAGTCAAAAATAACATGGGAAGATAATTGAGAGTGATATCCTGACATGACACTCTTACTTCCACATCCACCTGCGTGTGCATCTGAACACACCCCTGCAGTACATACTCAAAGCAATAAACAAGTGAAAGAAGACACCACATATATTGATTCTGAGTTAGAATGGGATGGATCACTTTAAAGCTTCAAACTTCAGTAGGTAGTTTGCTTCTAAGTTGATGCAACCTAGTTAGCTACATTTTTCTCAAAATTATGACACAATACTTCTTCAAAACAGAAATGTATTAAAAATACAAATAAAGAGTATTTATCCTCTGTACTTATGAACTTCATGGGATCAAAGCAAAAAGAAATCTAGAACCATTCGAATCATCAGTAGTATTGTAAACATGACACTTGATGCTATGTTGTAGGAGTAAATAGTTTCTTTTGTTCTTATTTTTCTGTTTGAGGGAAGATCTCAAACCTTGTACTCCTTGCTGAACTTGTACTCCTTGTGGAGCCCGGGCTAATCCTGAAGTCATTGTTTTCCTACCTCAGGTTCTTGCATGCTAAGATTACAGGCATGTACTATCATTTCCAACTTCGGAACAATCCTTAATTGCAAGCAGAATGTGATCCATGGATGATCCAAGATGGATTTTATCCCATGTGTAACAGAAATTTTTCTATTGTGAAAATCCTGCTAACTCAAAAGTATTCTTACTTGCAAAATAGTAGTTATAGTTTTAAGGAATCAAAATAAATCAGTAGATATGAGTGGCAATATTGTTTCAACTACTTGACATCAGTAAGCTGAGGCAAGTTATTAAATGTTATTATGTCCCTGATACTTATTTATAACATGTGAAGAACTTGCTTCATAGTGTTGCTACAATGACTAAAATATCTTATAGAAAAAAGTCTTAGAGCTGCTACTGGATGCCATGGAAGCCTCATTCTTAGCACTTGCTGGGCAGAAGAAAGTGGGTCTCTGTGACTTCAAGTCCATTCTGGTTTGCAGAAAAAGTTCCATGAGGAGGAAGAAGAGAGAGAAGTTCCATGAGGAGGAAGAAGAGAGAGTAGGGAGAGAATAAGGAGGAGGAGAAAAAGGAAGATGACAATGAGGATACAGTGAAGGCAGAGATGTGGGGGAAGAGGTGGGGAAGGGGAGAAGACAATTTAGAGTATATTAAATTGTTACAGTTCTTTTAAATGAGAGAATTGACAATTCCCCATGAATAGCAACCCAGAAACACATTTGCTTTCCATAAAGTAAAAGAAGCCACTTGCTAGAAGATATGCCTGTCTATGAATCATTAGAATTTTGTTGCTGTTTTGTAAATTAAACATAATCATAAAGGAAAGACTATCAGTAATAAAAACTTGACAGATTAAGTCCACATTTAGATGTATGTGCAGGGAAGCAATCTTTCTAGTAAAACTGCTGCACTCCTCTATGCATTTCTGCAGCAATTTTTACTTAGGAATGTAATATAAAACTCTTTTGTAAACGTATCTACTTCCATAACCACCCTGAATCTCCTCCTTTTTTCTTTTATATAGAAATATCAAACATTTTTCCATGCCATGAATGGGTATATTTAATCTTCACCCCAATTTAGGAAATTTTACGGATATGTAAACTAAATGTGTAGAGACATTAAATGTTAATATTAAATACCATATAGATTAAAGATTTTGAAACAATGTCTGTGGGCCATGCTTATTTGGTCTTTGTCGTCACCTGTGTTTTGGATCTTAGCCAATCTGACTGGTGTGAGGTGGAATCTCAGTGTTGTTTTCATTTGCATTTCCCTGATGACTAGGGATGCTGAGCACTTCTTTAGATGTTTCTCAATCATTGAGTTTCCTCAGTTGAGAGTTCTTTGTTCAACTCTCTACCCCATTTTTTAATAGGGTTATTTGATGGTCTGGAATCTAGTTTCTTCAGTTCTTTGTATACCTTGGATATTAGCCCTCTATCAGATGTAAGGTTGATGAAGATCTTTTCCCAGTCTGTTGGTTCCCGCTTTGTCCTGTTGACCGTATCCTTTGCTTTACAGAAGCTTTGCAGTTTTATGAGATCCCATTTGTCAATTCTTGATCTTAGAGCATACCCATTGGTGGTCTTTGTCTTTTTGTTAATATTGCTTTCGCATACTAGGGATGGAATTATGGCCTCCTTTGTGGGAGGCAAATGCCATGTTACTGAGCCCTTCTCTCAACCTGAAATTTGTTCACTTATCACATAGATACATAATCACACATGTAGGAAACAGAATAATCACAAACAGGACAGAGGGAATGGCAATCTTTTTAACATTATACATAATTAATAGGACACCAGAAATTAATCACATTCTTGTTATAATCCATCTCCTTCTGAAACTAAATTTACTCAGTTGTTAAATGATTTTGATTTCATTATAAAATAGATCATTGGTCAACTTCAGATTTATAAATTAAATCTTAATTAGACCAAAATAACATAGTGCATAACATTTTGACATTTATCTAATTGTTATGTATTTATTATCTTATTTTGGTTTAATGGCAAAATGGATCAATAATGGGTCAATTTTAGATTTAAAATTTAAATATAATTATTCTATAATAATGTACTATACAGCTATTTCAGTTGCATAAGATATAATATTAAATGTTGCTTTACAAAGGCATACAATCTATTTTAGACAATTATTTCTCTTTTAAAAGGAGCAGCATCTAAAATTAATTATTTTACTTGATGTTATTTTAATTGTATTCATTTTCATAAGCCACAAAATTGCATATAACATTGGGCTGCATTTGCAATTTTGATACATGAGGATATTTTACAACCATAACTATTTCATCAAATATTATCATTTCTTTTCTTGTAATTTAATTTTATTTTTTACTAATTTACTTCACACCCTGCTCACAGCCCCACTCCCACATTATCAGGTCTTTCTGCTGACAACCGGAACCCTTCTCCTAGATTTTGAGCTATACAGGACAGAATCTCTGGAGCTTCTTGCTGTTTTTCTAAGAACTGAGTACTAAGCAGTTATTCCACAAATTTCTCTTCTTCCTATTAGCCTTGGATAGGGCTTCCTATCCAAGCCCTGTTAAGTATAATCTTTCACTCAATTTTTATGATGTCTATCATTTAAACTCACATAGGAATAATCTCTATGATTCTTGACTTTCTATCTTGGTTTATTTCTCTTAAAATAATTATATTCAGGTAGTTGTTGCCACAAATAGTGAATATTTACCACTTCTTTTTATTGACTTGTTAGTTCTTGTACATATACAGGTTAACAATAGGACAAGGGAAGAAAGAAGATAGTAACTTTTCAACAAATGGAGAATACCATATTTTGAACAAAAAATACTGGCTATGAACCACCAAAGGTGAAAAGAAAAGAAGGGAAGCTTTCTTTCTTTCTTTCTTTCTTTCTTTTTTTTTTTTTTGAGTTAGAAGACAGTGATATATTTATATTTGCAGACATCACAGGACACTCTTCATCTATTCACTTGTTCATCCTTTAGGAAGATTTCATTTGAGTTCCCTGAGTCCCTCCTCCATCCATACCTGACTGATACCATTGTTGTACCAAACCACTACTGTCATCCGCTGAATGGATATGGAGAATTCATGGTGGCAATGGCTATATATTGCAGAGAAGATGAAATTCAGCTACCTTTCTCCCCCACCTTGCAGTCCTTCTTTTTGTTCTTTGTCTTTTCCTGATCAACTGAGGTTGTGGTGTTAATGTCTTGTTGAAGGACTAGCCCTCAACTGACACTTATTCTAAGTTGTTATCATTATTCACATATTTGAATTACTCTTTCCCATGCAATTTAAAGCATCTAACGAGTTTATATTTGAACACTACAGTATACAGAAATCAAAATTTACAAAGATGCCTTTGAAAACTTTTGTAATTGACTGAAAATATTCATTAGTTTTATACAATGAAATTTATGTTTCTAGCTCTTAGACAAGTCTTTGAAAGTTCTTAATCTAAAGCAATAAGCTAGTGATGAGGAATGAACAAGGGTCAGCTCAATAGATAAAGTACTTGCCACCAAGCCTGAAAGTCTGTATGTGACATCTATCTACTACATTGTGGAAGGGAGAATGGTCTTTCACAAGCTATCCTCTGATGCCAGTGTGACCCATGTATGTGCATACCTAAGTACACATACACACAGGCACAGAAAAAAAAAAAGTACCATTTAAAAATAACATTTGGAAACAGTTTCAAAACAAACAGTAAGTTCCTGTGGTCAAAGTGTCATGGTGAGCACTTATCACAAGTGACTAAATCCTGTGTCAGGCCACAAGACCTAAAATCTAACAACGATGACAAAAAAAAAAAAAAACAAAAAGAAAAGAAAAGAAGAAAATAAATTATTAAATTGCCAACTATTACTACTTTGTTAAATATATAAAACTATTGATATATATTTTAATATATTATTATATAGTGTTAATATAAACCAATAATGTTAATTAATAAAATAAATAATATTCAAAGAGTTTTTTATAAGTTTCATTGTAATTAATTATGTAGTTTAAACTTTAAAAATAGCTATGGATATTACCCTAACTAAACATAAATGCTCAAATTTATTTAAAAAATTAACAGAATCGAAATTTTCTATTTGGGTCCAGAATACAATGGGTCTCGTATTTGCATGTGTTATATGCATCCACACAAACAACTAAAAATGTGAAACAAAGAAAAATAATACTAATGAAACCAGTAACCAATAGAGACAGTAAACTAAATTAGCTAGTCAATATTTGAAATTTTGTAAGAAAAGTATGAGACATATATGTTTAAATGTTTCTAAAACTAAGTATTATATACTAAGTAAGGAAATAATTTAATGTAGAACACAGTACTTCAAATATAAATTTTTACTTGATACAAAATCTAAAAATCTGATAGTACCCTATTTTAGTTTTAGTGATTTCATTCAAGGTGAAAACACTGCTTCAATTATTGCTAAGGTATGTTTTGATGAAGGTTGTTCAAGTTTTCACAATCAGAAACTAACTGGCTAGTGAACTGTAAAACTTCATGGCTTAATTAAACATAGATTCTTCGCTAATAAAATATAATATGAATACAGTTCCTTTTCTATTCCTCTCAGTTTCTCTTTCCCTCCTCTCACCTCCAAATCCATTCCCATTCAGTCTTTACATAGAGAAGAACAGGTTTCTAAGAGGTAACAGACAAAAAATACACACATTTTATATATATATATGTGTGTGTGTATGTATGTATGTATGTTATGATATTATATATGTTATGATTTGTATTCATATATATCATAGATGTAATATATATATATGTATTATATATGATATACATATATATCACATGCCAACAGAAAAATAAAAGAACCCCAAGAACAGGCATGTGACTCAAACCCTACTCAGTCATACACTAAAAAGTACCAGGAAATAAGTAGATGGAAAACTATAGTATTTGTGCAAAGGATCTGGTGCAGACCTGTCCAGGCCCTGTTCTTGCTGTTTCAGTCTTGAGTTCATATAAGCATTGCTCAGTTTTTTTGAGGGCTTTTCTTCCCTCAGTTCTGAGAGACCTTGGAGCACACAGCCCTAAATCAGGTTTTATTCATCAAATCTTTCCTTCATTGTGCGGCGAACCCCGTAGAACGTGAAAGAGGAGATGGAATGAGTAGGGGGAGACAGAGGGGACAGAGAACACGTAGTCACTTTTAAAACTTTACATCAGTAAAATCTTAAAATAAATAGGATTTCATTAGTTTCCATCAATGACAGTTTAATGTGTCTATGAGAGGCAAAATACCAGGTTTTATTAAAATTTAAATAAAAGACATTGTGTTATTCAACAGTGCTGTAGATAGTTGTTTAAAATCCTTCAGTACATCCATGATCAGGACACGAATCATCTTTAATTAAAAAAAAAAAACTGTTGAAGGAAAGAAAAACAATTCATAGATTTGGAGTATTTCTATATTTTTGTTATGACTGTTGGTTGAGCCATGGATGAATTTTGAAAATATTGAGTATTGTGTTATTTCAAATTCTGGATTCACTTGCAACCAAAGGAAAGTTTGCCAAAACAATCATCAAAACAAATCTGAAGTCTGATATTTTTCTCATTGCTACAACAGCAAATGTGCACAAGATTTAAAAAATAAAATGAATTGGGGAAAGGACCAATGTCCTAAAGTTGCTAGAAAGATACAAAATTTATGTTTCAAATGAATAATTTGTAGTACAGAGATTTAATTATTTTAGCTATGTTCACTTCAACAAATATCTATACCATGCTTACGCTTACTGCAATTATCAATGGAAAGCAAATGCATTAAAATTTATCATATGAATAAATGTTATTGATATTATTCTACCTATCTATTTCTGTATCATTATCTATCTATCTATCTTCTATCTATCTATCTATCTATCTATCTATCTATTATCTATCTATCTACTATGTGTGTGTGTGTGTGTGTGTGTGTGTGTGTGTGTGCAGAATAGTGTTCCTTATATACAATAACAGCTTCAGTGTTATATTGAGAAGAACAAGACAGGACAATTAACCTATGTACTTTGCACATTAGCTGTGAAATCAATATTCCTTTTGTTTTAAGTTATTTTGCTTCTTTGAAAATTGATAAATCTGATTAATAGAAACTATGATACTTATAAAAAGTGTGTTCAAAGCCTACTCACTTTATAAAATTATAAATAATTTGCTATGCAACTATAGTGTTTCAACTATAATTGTTATGATTTCTCAATTACATCTAATCAGTTTTGTAAAAGTTTAAGCTCTGAATTTTGATGTATAAACATGAAAAATTTAAAATTAAAACATTATTTTAGGAATTATCAATTTTTGCAGAATAATAGAGTAACAGTTGGTTATATAACATATAATATATCTTGAAATATTAGTATGAGGATAAAGCTCTAATACAAAATTAATTTAATGCTTGAAGACACAGAAATCCTAATTTGATAATTAAACATTGTGAGCATGCATCATAATAAAGTGTATAAAACACAACATTTTTGTTTTGCTTCCAGTCACAGAGCCCCAAACCTTAGCTGTAAGTACTTCCAAAAATGTTCTCAAACCTGTGACGTACAGCTCTACCTGCCTCCCAGGAGGGCTACTCCAATGTGGGACACTCATGTCAAACAACACCAGGGACAGCAGGATGGCAAAAGGCAAGCACAAGAACATAATCATTAGAAGACAATACAATAAGGGACCAGCAGAATCTAGCTCTCCTACTATAGCAAGCCCTGGATACCCTAACACACCTGAAGAGTAAGAATCTGACCTTAAATCTCCCCTCATGAAGATGACAGAAGCTATAATTTCCTCAAAGAAATACAGGAAAACACAATCAAACAGGTAGAGGCCTTAAACAGGAAACAAATAAGTCCCTCAAAGAAATGAAAGCAGATACAAACAGGCACAGGACCTAAAAGTAGAACTGAAGCATAAAGGAGACAACACAACAATCCTGAACCCCTGGGAGCTCTTCAGAATCTGAGCCACCAAGCAGAAAACATACACAAGCTAGAATGATTCCTCACCATACAGCACATATGTAGCAGACAGGCAACTCAGTCTTCATGGCTGTCCCATCTGGTCTGTCCCCAGTGGGAGAGGATGCACCTAATCTGGGAGAAACTCAATGTGCTAGCAAGGGGGGTAACCAGTGTTTCCCACCCTCGGAGGGGATGAGGGAAAGAGACACAATGAGGGAGACACCAGGGATGGAGCAGTGTTTGGGATGTAAATAAATAAATAAATAAATAAATTTTCTCCACAAAAATACACAACTTTAAATGAAATTATAAATATATTGTAAGAATAGAAGCAAATATCCTACCATGAAATATTTAATATTGATTACTTGGAAATTTGTATTTATATCTTACGGAAAAAGAATAGCAAAATGTTATCCTCATTCCACTGTTTTAAACTGGTAGTGGGAAATTTCATGGCTCATAGCAAGCCTTAATCATATACAGTACAAAATTCAATGCTGAGAGCTAGAGTGAAAAGTTAGAGGAAAAACAATTGTTAGATAAAACTTCATTTTTTGATTAGACAAATGGCTATGAGATGAATGCATGTAAGTTAAAACTACTTTCAACATCCTTGATATCAATAAGTGAAAATCAAGAGTTGCCTTTGTATTTAATGATGTATAAATTACATTTCAAGACATTTTCAAGCATGTGTTTATGGAACTGAAAAGTACAAACATGTGTCTAGAATGATCTGCTTCAGTGAATAGATTGTGTGACCAGGAGAAAAAACTAGATTGCAAATCAGACAATACTCGGAAGGCAAAGAAGTTTGTCTGTAAAGGAAAGTGTATGTAGAAAACGTTTGATGATCAATTAAAGTCAAAAAATAATAGAAGAAAGACAGGATCATGTTTGAGACAAGGGAGACATAGCCCTTTAAAATTATGTACAGATTGTTAAAAGTGTTTTAACTGAACTTTCAAAAGCTCTACACATTATATAGTGTTCTGCAAAGGACAAACTATTTTTTGCTGTTGTTATTTTCCAATGATAAATTAACCTTGCATGTGTGTGTGTGTGTGTGTGTGTGTGTGTAACAAGCAGCATTCTTTTATGAAAACTGTGGAGTTTTCAAAAATTAAAGATGGAACTTTAAAATGCACTACATATATTTTCATTTTCCAGTGTCATAGGTAGTAACATTTTCTTAGGGAGAAATTTTCTTCAAATTTTAAAATATGAAGAGTAGGTAATGAAAATTCTATGTAAATAACAGGAAATTTCTCTTAAAATGTAAGTAATATAATCAAAATAAACTTTAAGTTTTAAACAAAATTCAGTTGACCCACACATACATATGTGGACTGTTTTTCTCTATGAACTTATTCAGTGCATACAGCTCTTAGAATAATAAGATGTATTCTTGTACTACATTTCAAATAAACTATGCATACACATGTATAATATATGTATGCAAAATTTGTTTAAGTGATATATTTTGTTTTTATTTTGTCTTATGTTAGTACTTTTGTATCAGAAATTTTGTAATAGATAACCTGGAAGTGTATCTCTATTTTTATGGTTTAAAAATCTTGCCACAATTTACAAGGCATACTAAGTAATGTAGGTTTTTTTAAATGGTGAAAACAAATAAGCAAAAAATGAAAATTTGCAGAGTATATACTTCCTTCCATTATCTTCTTAGAGTTTTATTTGTGCAAGTACAGAATTTGCTACATATATGTCACACTCCTTACAGCTGTTTCAATTTGCCTGCCAATAGCATTAAAATGTAAGAGAAATTTTCACTAAGCAGTCTTCTACAATCTACTGAAGTTTTAAAAGTTGAGGAGTTGGCATTGGGAATTATCACATCTCTAAAACAAAATGTCAAATTCATTCATGCTGTGGAAAACTATCATAATTTCATTTCTATAAACTATGTCAGCCTTCCAAGTATCCATTCACCTGTTACATCTACCAAGAACTGCAGAAAGATTTTAGAATCTTAGCAGTTCCAGCACTCCTACAAATTAAAAGGGAATGTAATACATTTGCTGAAATATATCACCTCTGCCACTTCAGATTCCTTCCCATATCCGCAAGTCAAACAGAGAATGGGAAGGCAAATCCAACACATGCCATCTATACATTTTCACCTAAACTTTTGCCTCTTTAAGCCAATCACCTCTGGTGGGAAGTATTATTTTTTTCTGAAGATATTTACAATAAAATGAATCAAGTGGAGATATATTATTTATCTAAGATAAGGAATAAGAAAACCCAGAACTGACATTAAGTATCAGATATACAAACTTGAAACTTACTATTTTATATCCACTAACATACAAAAATGGAATCATATTACAAAATTACAAGTATTTTCAATAGTTAACATACAGTATTGGCAGCCCAGATAAAATGATAGTAAAATCAAAAGTCAATGGATCATCATCAGGAAGAAACTATAAGTAAAAGACCATGGTACTGCCTAGAGCAGAGGAATCATAATAACCCATTCCTCAAAGACAGATCTCATGTCCACGAAAATGAAGATCATATGAAAAGTACAAAAACAATATTTAGGGATTTAAATTTATAAAAATAATTCTGGAAATAAATGTTCCAGAAAATAGTCAACAGGAAATGAACTCCATGGTAGGATTTATGTTTGGTTGGTTAGGTTCTTGTTTTTGTTTTTGTTTTTATTCCCAGGTGGGGATGGTTGATTTTATGCAGGCAGTTTTTTCTTATTGATTTTGGATTTTTGTTGTTGTTCTTTTTATGTTCACGTGGTTGAGAGGCAGGAGGAAGGAAGAGAAGGATAAAGTGTGTGAAATTGGGTAGATAGGAAATGGAGAGGATCTGGGAAGAGTTTGGGATTGGTCAAAATATTAACAATATGTATTTTATGAAAAGAATTAAATTAAGATTAAATATAATCAAAAAGTAATTAGACTAATAAGACAGGTTAGACTTAATGGCACATAGTTCATCGGAACAGTACACTAGAGATTTCTGGGAATGTGAGAGCTCGCATTACCTGACTAGGTAACGAAAAGACAAACTTCAACAAAGGTAGCTCAGGGCCTAAGGTACTGGTGATCTGAGTTTTATATCAAAAACCCCCACCATAGAAAGAGAGAATTGACATCAGAACGTTGCATTATGACCCCCACAAGTACGCCCTGGGATGTATACACCCACTGCATCCCACACAAATAAACGAATGTAGTATTCTTAATTCTAGAGGGAAAAATACAAACTTTAAGCTAATAACTTTTAACAAATAGAAGTAAAAGTGATATTAAAAATAATATGCAAATTTTCATAAGAGATAAGCTAATATTCTTTTTCTATGATGCTTTATTCTAATAAAAGTAACTGTTATAATTTTTTATGTAAAATTCTTTGAAGAGTTTCAACTGATTAGAACATGAATGATGACCTCCTGTATTTCTTTGTTATATGCAGGAACTAGAATAAGCACAATTTTCTTAAATACAGGCAGATTATGGTAAGAATGATAACTAAGTTATAAATACATTTTATGGCAGATGTGAGGAAATAGTTTAATTTCAACTAGTGGGTATCTAGAGAGCAATGATACAAGGATGGAATTTCCTGGAGATAAATATACAGAGGGTATTTTAAACAAGAAACAGTTCAGCAAAACTAGGGATATTTAAGAAGCACAGAGTCTTCTATACTGGACTATCTGATCTTTGTAGAGTGCTAATAAAATGCTATGTTTCGGTATAAATCCGGGTGTTGAATATATTAAGTGTCAGAAGGATGCTTTAGAAATTAATTATTTAAAAATAAAAAACTCTTCTAAAATAAGTCCACTGCACATACGTAGTAGATGTGTAGTATGATCTCCATGTGGGTCCCCTAACAAATGAAGTAGGGGAGGGGTACCAACTCTGACTATATTGCCTCCTTTTGTACCCTTTCCCCCTAACTGGGCTCCCTTGTATGGACTCGGGGAGAGGATTCTCCTACTCCTGGTGTGACTTGATGTGCCAGGGCTGGTTGGTACCCAAGGGGAGACGTTCCTTTGTCAGAGGAGAAAAGGAAGAGGAGATGGGGAGAGAAGGTATGAGGGTGAGACTTAGAGGAGAAAGGAGAGGGGGCTATG
Source organism: Mastomys natalensis (assembly GCA_021653895.1). NCBI lineage: Eukaryota > Metazoa > Chordata > Mammalia > Rodentia > Muridae > Mastomys > Mastomys natalensis. The sequence continues at coordinate 1,566,997 of JAJTUV010001058.1, forward strand.
ATCAGGATGTAAAATGAATCAGTAAATACATTAAGAAAAATAATGCTAAAATAAATTAAGATCAAAAATCAAATTAAACATGTATAATATAGAACAAAAATAAGCAAAGAACCCAAGGAAGCTCAATATTAACTGCAGTAAGTGCACACTGATTGAAACCTGTCTTATTTAAAGCTCTTGGTTCCTCCACGCTTCACCACACTTTTGAGAACAAAGTATTCTAGATTCAGGGAACTATCTTCCCAGAAGTAGGTTTGGTCACAAGTAGTTATTATTCTAGAAACAGACGGAAACAAGACAAAGGCTGTAGAAGAATGGGTATTTCTATTACAATATGTATTGTATTAGAAACTTTCCTACTTTCTAAGATATATTTATTCAAGAAAAACAATTTCAGCATCAAACAGAAGTAGAGAATTCAGGACAGACAGCTAGCTTCCACATCTCCCAAAGAGTTGGCACTACTAGGTTAATATTAATTTGATTACCTGGCAACAACATGGAATTTTTGACCACTATAACATGGGTAACAAGATAACATGTTTTAAACATGTAAAGTCTACCTCTCTATGTACTCTTGTACACACAAACATATAATGTGTTATCATATGTCTCAACTAAAAATATTTTATAATGAACACCAATGTTAAACATTTATTTTTTTAAATTGTATTTATTCTTTGAGAATATCATGCATGTATTTTTATCAAATTCTTCAAGTTCTCCCAGCATCCTACTATCTATAATCTAATTTCATGTTCTCTCTCTCTCTCTCTCTCTCTTAAAAACAAAACAGAACAAAGCAAAAACAAGAAAAGTAAATCACACACACAAATAAAAAAGAGTAAACTGTACAATCCATCTCTGGGAATGGAGCTTGAGGGGTAAAGATATTGCCCTATTCCTAGCTTGGTCTCTCCAATTCATGTTTCCATGTGGAGATGTGAGCTCTCAGCATTCTGCTCAAGTAACCATGCTTGCTGCTTCCTGCCATTATGGGTATTTTCTTTTTGGAACTATACAACTAGTGAACACTTCCTTATATACGTTGGTCATAATACTTCATCACAGCATCAAAAAGGTAATGGAAACCCAATCCAAGTAAAATCAATTGAGTTGCATGTTCAGAAATCAAGGTGACAAAACCTACTGAAATATTTTTACACTAAACAGATATACAACATTCCTAAACATTTTTTAAAAGTTTTTGTTTATTTATTTTATGTATATGACAAGTCTTCAGACACACCAGAAGAAGGCATCAGATCCCATTACAGATGGTTGTGAGCCACCCTGTGGATGGTGGGAATTGAACTCAGGACCTTTGGGAGAGCCGTCAGTGCTCTTAACTGCTGATCCATCTCTCCAGTCCCTCTTAAACATTTTATTTCCTAGAATACATTGAGTATCCAAATAGACATCGATAGCCTCCAATGTTGGAGTTAAAAAAGATTTGAATTATATACCCATTCAAAATTTTGTACAGTATAAATTGATTTTTTTCTGTGTACAGGTTTGACTTAAACTGATTTTATGAGTTTGGTTTAGTATAATTCAGTTCAGTGTATATTTACAAAGTATGCATTTTTTTCCTGTGCTATAATAGGATACATAATACTGATGCAGATTTTTAATTGTCTTAATGAAAGTCATATTTATTTCAATTTGGTTTCTAAAACAATGAAATCAAAGGCTGGAGAGATGGTTCAGGGTTTAAGAGTACTTCTTGCTCTTCCCGAGGATCAGGGTTTGATGGCCAATACCCAAGTCAGGCAGTTCACTGTTGGCTCCAGTTCCCAGTTACCTGATGCCCTCTTCTGTCATCTGCAGGCACTGCACTTATGTACCTATACCCACACAAAGGCACACACATGGACAAATTATTGATAACAATAAAACTTAAATTTTAAAAAGAAGTAGACTCATAGAACACTTCCAGTGTGGTCTAGCAGGGTTTAAAATTTGGAAAATGTTGATCAATATGGAATGAGATCTTTATATACTTTATAAGTGTGGTTCTCTTTCAACCATTATTAAATTGAAAAGTAAAACAATATAATATATATATATATATATATATAATATATATATACATACAATGAAAAATGCAGTACTTACAATGACCAAGTATGGTATCATGACATCTACATCTTTACCACACATGATTTTTTGTTTTCATTTGAGCAACAAACTCAGCCCTAATCAAGGATCCTTTGACACATGTCTAAACACTAATGTGCGTTCTGCCTCTCCGGCAAAGTAATAGGTCTGACCTTTGTGTAATGTCATTCTGATTTCCCCTGGTTCTATTACCTTCACTTCCCCTCACGGCATGTAAAATAAATAACTGTAAGCTCAAAAATAATCATGACAGGAAAAAGTGCTCTTACATATCTGCAAGGAATCGTTTCAATGTACACAGTACATTTTCCCCTCTCCAGATCTTTGAAATTCGATTTGAAAGATGCAAGGGTTCTGCTTTCGCAAGATCTGCTTTGAAACTGATAGCATGTATGTCAATTTGCTGAGCCATAGCAACCATTTATAATACCCATAGGTTTGCCAAAAAGAATGCTGAATATTTTAGAGCATGTTGATATAAACACACTTTGAAAATAAAAGGATCTGAGTTTTCCATTTGCTAGTTAATTCTTTCTAAGTTATTTCTCATGCTTTCTAAGAAAAATAAATAAATAAAAACTGTTTATTTTATGGGATTAAGCATTTTATTCTGCATGTATAAAGACCTCATTCCATATTGATCAACACTGTCCAAATTTTACATCCTGTCTAGACCACACTGGCAGTGTTCTGTGAGTCTACTTCCTTTTAAATTTTTATTTTTATGGTTATCAATAATTTGTCCATGTGTGATGCCTATAGAGGCAAGAAGATGACATAGGATCCCCTGGGTCAGGAGTTACAGAGACTTGTCAACTGCTAAGTGGCAGCTGGGGACTGGACCCATGTCCCATGGAAAAGCAGTCAGTGTTCTTAACCATTAAGCTTTATCTCCAGTCCTTTAAAGCCCCTTTAAAAATATAATGCTTGTTTCTTGCATTTAATGAAACATGTTTAAATGTGTATGAGGTTTATGTGACAAAGATTGTTCTTTATCCAAATACCCTTCTTGAGAAACATGTTGACATGACATAGATTGCTTGATCCATTCCTGGGTCCATTTCCAGGTGTCATGCATGCAATGACTTAACTCAAAGCCAGTCAACTTGCTATCCATATTCTAATTCATAAACAAAAAAGAAATAGAGACTTATTGTAATCCTGTAGAGTCTTTCTTGAAAGTTTCCAGATGAGGTTGTGAAGAACTAACAATAATATCCTACTCATGAAGCTCACCTAAGGAGACGTGCAAAGCAACAACCCCCCTCCCCCCCAAAAAAAGACAAGCTAACAAAACAACCTGCACAATTAAGTCAAAACCTAGAGAGCTTTGGAGGGAGGTGATAGGGAAGATAAATGTTTTTTCCATTAATTTATTTATTCACCTTACATACTGATTGCAATCCCCCATCTCCTCCATGTCCTTCCTCACAGAACCTCTCCCCCTATCCCCACCTCCACTTCTCCTTGAGAAGGAGTAGGTCCTGCCCTGGATATCAACCTATCCTGGCAACTCAAGTAACTGCAGATCTTGGCACATTCTCTCCCACTGAGGCCAGACAATGCAGCACAGTTAGGGGAACAGGATCCACAGGCAGGTAACAGTCAGGGTAAGGTTCTGCTTCAGTTGTTGGGGCAACCACATGAAGACCAAGTTGCACATCTGCTAAATATGTGCAGGAATGCCTAGGGCCAGTCCATGCTTGCTCTTTGGTTGGTGGTTCAGTCTCTGGAAGCCTCAAGGGTCCAAGTTAGATGACTTTGTTTGTGTTCTTGTAACTAGCTAGTTTTCAAGAAAACTGAACCCACATCTCACAAGTGGCCTTATGAAATTTCCTTTGTATACTGACAAAAAACAAGCGAGCTAGAAACTACTCCACTGCATTCTAGGTAATGAATAAATGATATAAAACTGCCATTCCATGGTAAAATTTTAGTGATGATCTGAAACTAACATAGGAGTGTAACTTCAGAAAAAAAAAAAATCAAAGAACACAGAAAGGCATCCCAGAGACATATTGGTAGAGTTGTTCCTTCTAGTACTAGTGCATCCCTACGGAGTATAATGGGATCATTTTCTATTTTCTTCTTTATTATATTACAAGAAAGAAAGAATGAGTGAGTAATGGGGAGTTAACACAAACTGTATATCTCTTGCTTTGCAAGAGAGTATTAACTCTGTATCCAGAAGACATAGAAAAGGTCCTGGGTTTTGTTTGTTTGTTTGTTTGTTTAATTGATTGATATTTAAATTAGATGGAATCTAATGAAGTCTGGGGAGCTATACCTGAAGTTGTCATCTGATAACATAAACATGCACACATAAATGTACATATTTGCATACATAGTCACACACACACACACAAACACACACAAATAAATGAGAGGGAGGAAGGGAGGCAGAGACAGAATTATTTTAAAGCACTGACTTGCAATGTGATATGCACCAAATCACTGTGCCCTAATAACTACTGCATGTGTTATTGCAGAATTTAAAAAATAAGCTGAGGAGACATTGTGAAGAGCACTGGGAAATCTCCAGGGAACATATGGAGATTCTTTCTTTTATTTGTACCAATAAAAGTGAAACAATGCCAGTAACCAAAAGCCATTTTATCTCAAGCTTCTAACTTTATGTACCAAAGTGCAAAGCTAGATTATCAATATAATAGGGAAATGCATGGGTTTCCTCTTATATAGTCAGTATTTTGACTCAGAACTGGGGAAATATTAACTATAGTATATGATCTTTTTAGTAAACATTAAACATAGATTCTTACATATTAAGTTAGTACTGGGCCAACTAGCACATGAACTTTACTGAAGAGATTGTTGGGACATTTTTCAAAATAACATAAATCAACAAAGCCATACACATGAAGAAATAGAAAAAGGTAATACAACAAACGAAACTTGATTATCCTAACCTTGTAGAGAAAAATCATTCACCCAAAGTCTTCTGTAGTAAAATTAGCATTGATGTGAAGCTGTTATTTTCCTCATCTGCTCCTTGTATTTCCTTCTATTGATTTTCATGTTACAAATTAAAATATATTTTAACATAATATATTTATGAAAACATGTGTTTCTTGAATGCATATCTCCAAATAAACACTATAAAGAATAAAAAACAATTATGATCTTTTAGTTGCATTTAATTATTTTATTTTCCACAGGAAATAAACTTAAGCTTATTATCAAGTGTCATAAAATAAATAGGTAAAGAATTCGATATTAATTGAGATTACTATGAAGACAGAGAGAAGCTAAATCTAAGAAACAGTAAGGTTAATAAGCAAAATTTATCATAATTTATTTATAAGAAAAATGAATATTATACATTTGTACTTATACTGTGGCAGAAATGCATGTGAGAGACCTTTATTCTGCTGTGTAAACTAGTTAATATCAGTTAGGCAAACAGATGAGAGTTAACTAACATTTTAACAGAAAAGTAGATCCCCAAATATGTTATATGATGGACAGTTCCAAATGATATCAATAAGGTGCTATACTTAACTGTCATAGCATAAAATTTATTATATAATTAAATATGCACAATATAAAATACATAACATATATATGTAAAATAAACAAAGGTGGTGTTACCTGTATTGATTCTATCATAAAAATAGAATCTCACCAAATGACTAGAAAATGTTATATAAAGCCAATTTTAAATGAAAGTCTATGTCGTTTTTGAGAGGGGGAAGCAGCTCATTATATTTTTACAGTCTAATTAGGAGCCTGAAATAACCAATATAGACCTCACTAGATGACTGAGTTCAGGGTTTGCATCCTCTTGTAAGTTTTGTGAAAATAAAATCTATTGTATTCTTCAAAGCCTAAGTTACGTTAAATAACTAAACATAATGCTATTTAAAAAAAATGAAATAAATTAGAATTTTACTAAACATCAGAAACACTAGAAATAATAAAATTTGGCATTTAAATGAGCTAGTATGCAGCATAAGCTAATGTGTAACGTCTTTAATATTCTTCCAGATCTTCAGGAATATTGTTTTTGGAATAGATTCATAAATATAATATAAAGTATTTCTAATACAGAAAATTTCAATACTCTTTGAAAAACTCAGATACAAATAAGAAGTGAACTTCAAATTGTTACAAAATGGAAAACATTCCAAGGGATTAGTGCATTGGCATTGTTTTAAAATAAAGTTCAAATTTTTATTTATGATATTCATTTATCAATAAATGAGTGAACACTGCTAAGGAAATACAGATATTGAATATTTTCTAGAGATTTGAAATATAATCAATTTTAAGTTTCGCATTTGGGCCGGGCGGTGGTGGCGCACCCTTTATTCCCAGAACTTGGGAGGCAGAGGCAGGCGGATTTCTGAGTTCGAGGCCAGCCTGGTCTACCGAGTGAGTTCCAGGACAGCCAGGGCTATACAGAGAAACCCTGTCTCGAAAAAAAAAAAAAAAAAAAAAAAAAAGTTTCGCATTTGGTCTCATTTAATGTAAGCTACCAAAGAAGCTTAAACATTCCTCAGATGTTAAGTCCACTTGATGCTCTTCCAGGAAACCTTAGTTTGGTTCCCAGCATCCATGTTGGACAGTTCATAAATAACGGAAAACTTCGACTCCAGACTATCTGACTTATTCTAGCCTCTACATACATCCACACGTGTTACATAGATAAACAGATACACACACACACACACACACACACACACACACACACACAAATTAAAGTTTTTTTTTTTTAATAACAGAAAAATATTCAGGTACTAGCAGAATTTATGGATAAAAAATTTTCATAAGTAATGGGAAAAGACTGGAGAGCTGAGGCTGAGAGTGGTAAAAAGCACTTGTTGCTCTTGCAGAGGACCCAAGTTTGGTTCTCAGCATTCACATAGCAGCTCAGTGTTCAGGGGATCTGGTGCCCTCTTCTGGCTTCCACGTACATTGCATGAATATAGTAAACACCCTGCATGTGAAACTTCAGACATGTAAAATAACAGTAATAAGGAAAATAAATACTTCATAATAATAATAAACAAATAAGCACTGGTTAGAAATTTAAGCCTGGTTAGCATGATCCCACGAGCATTTCCATTACAAATTTTGTTTAAGAGAGTTTGTCTTATTATCTTAGATCACAAAGCTGGAGAAACAAACACATTAGCAGGCTGGATGCAAATTTGTTTACACAAAAACATTGAAATTAGTTCAGCTACTTTATTTTAAACATCAGCCCAAAGAATAAATGAGAAGAAGAAGAAGAAGAAGAAGAAGAAGAAGAAGAAGAAGAAGAAGAAGAAGAAGAAGAAGAAGAAGAGAAGAAGAAGAAGAAAATGCCTACTCTAGCTCTAAGTGTTTCCATATAAAGTTTCCTCTGGACTTAGGCCAGTCTCTCCTAATGTGCTGCCTAAGAAGGGAGATAACTTGTTGGGTTTGCTTCCAGGAGGTTCTGTCGCCTTTCTTTTCCCAGGTCTCCACACTTTGATCAGTTATCTTGGAAATGCAGTCCCTAGGAAACACAGAGCTCAAAGAGACAGGAAGCTCAAGTTAACTTAGTTTCTCTATTTGGGAAAGAGTCAGTTCCTCCTCCTAAAAGCAGTTGCAAAGTTTGTCTGTGAGAAAGGTTGATTCAAAACTGAAAGAAAATGCAATATCTAAAAATTTCAGATACAGTAAATACCTAATTCCATTTTAAGTAACTAACAAGAGACACATCTTATATTCACTTTTCTATAATAAATGTCTCATAACATAAAAGTAAAATTGTGAAATTATATTTTTTAATTCTTGGCTCAGTTGATAGACTTTACCATGTAAGTATTACTTTCATGGGGAAATGATAAAATGAACATTATTTCCCTCAGTTTCCTTTAAATTAGACAGCCTCCAAAGTGTAAATAAATGAAATAATTAAATCAGCTATCCCTAATGCAAATGATGTTTCAGAAACTAGAATAAAACAGAAGCAGGAAGCACAGCTGATGGTTCTGTTTTGTAACATTAATGGGAAAAAAATGAACAGGACAAGAATGTAAAAATGGTTTTTGATAAATGGGCCACCTCCTCACCAAGCTCGTGAAATTTAAATCACAAATTAATGTGTGATTTAAAAATTCACTGAATGATTATGATATTATCAATTTTTAAACTAAAGAACTTGGCTCACAGTACACTTGCCACATCAAACGGAATGTTGCCATGCAGAGGCACAAAAAATGCGCCTGGAGATAAAATATAGCTATACCTTCACTTGTGACATTTGGCAAAACCTAAGAGGCCTAAGTGCATACGAAAATGTTTAATTCTAGTTGTGAAGGCTGCTTATAATTACTATGCTCCCATGATGAGCATAAAATTCAGAAAGTGCATTCTCTGAATTTCTCTTGAAAGAGTATTAGTAACTTTTCTGAGTCTTCAGTTTCATGTATTTATTTACTTACTTATTTTTGTTTTGGTTTTTGAAGAAAAGTCTCTCAACTTATCCCTGGCTATACTGAAGCTCACTATGTAGACCAGGTGACCTCGGAGTTATAGAGGTTTGTCTGCCTCTGTTTTCCTAGTGCTGGACTAACAGTGCATGCTACCACGCCTGTGATGAACCTTAAATTTACAGGAGGATCAGATGACATTTCTGAATATCTGTCTAAAAGAATGAGAACCTTTAATCGTGTAGTTCAGAGAGTGCAGTTGTAAAATAGTCATATCTGAGAACACAATTAATTGTTTTATAAAAATTGCCTATTTTGAATAGTTCTATAAAATTAGATCATATATTTTATAATGATCATGATACATGAGTAGGCATCTAATTTGTAAGCTATTCTTTCATCTTGAGATTGTTATTACCTGAATTCTGACAGTCTTGGATCTGTGTCCTCTGAAAGGATCCCTTTAACCAGCCTTGCTTTAGAACTGCTCCGTATATGGGGTAACACACAGCAGTTTTCTTCTCCAAGAAGCTGCTTTGTCATAAACCAGTTAGCTTTAAGCAGACATTCATGAGACCTCTCCAAATACAGAGAAAGTGAAAGAAAATGAACTAAGAGCTGACTTGGAAAGTCACTTATTCTAAAGGTCGTTTCCTCTTTTGTGTGAATATATCCACCTTGCAGAATGAAATAGATTTGGGGATGGAGTTGTATTATTAATATTTTTAACACTCTGAAAAAAATCATTAAACCTTGCAAATAAATCTTAGAAACATACTAAATGGAATTTAGGAATGATTTCATTCTTAAAACTCTATGGAAATTAGTAGATTTAATGTTAAAAATTACTTAATGTTTAAAATGACTATTTTTAGATCTTATGGTAAAATTGGTTAATGTTTTGTACTAATAAGTTGATATATATATATATGTATATATATATATATATATATATATACACATACATACATATGCATATACATATATGTATGTATATATTATGATTCATTCATCCTGTTTCTTACATTCTAAATTTTACTCAAGATCAATGTGATAGAATCTAAAAATTGTCACTTTTAATATTTTTACCTTTGTGCTAGACTTTTCATTTGACAGAGGAATTAAAATCTCAGGCATTATATTGGAAATCCTTTCCCAATTCTTATTTATAGAAGTGCAACATATCTTCAGTGTCTGTTGTATTTACACAGAGGCAATTGATTTAGGCAAGCTAGGTACAAGAAGTAGGTATCTCAGAAACGGAGTTACCTGCTAATATACACAATGGCTGTGTATGTATAACAAGACTGTGAGTCCAACCTTTTCTTTTGAATTAATTTCTCTAGGCCCCAGGTTTTTTTCCTTAAAATTGAAGATATACAAGTATGAATTTAACCGTACACTTGGTTTAGATTTTGAAAATGCTATATGAGAGTTTAATCTTTGTTTCTCCTTTTGTTTAACCATGAGCTTAAAAAATCCTATCCAAGCTTTGCATATCTATACAGTAGGGGAACTGTAACTTGCAGATGAAGATAATAATTGGAACCTATGAGATCAGATCTATGACATAGACATTTGTTTGGAGTTCAAGACTAAAATAGGAAGAACAGCTATGGTTTGAGATGAAGATGCTACACAAACGGCAACACACATAAGAAGTACAAAAAGTATCTTAAAACATTTTCCCAAACATGACAATGCCTGAGCCTTTGTATAAACCAGGTACCCGTCACTTCCTGGAGTTATAGTCTAAGTGGAGTGCTATCTGACCATACGTGTAATTCAACATTTAAAAGCTCTGTCATATGACTTTAAAACCCTCCATCATGGGTAGTCTTTTACAATTGCTAATATGGCATAAAGGAAGAACTTTATACACTAAAAATTATGAAGTCAACTTTCATGAAAATAATCTGCTTCTTTTATATATTTTTTTCAAAAATAATATATATATAATATATATACACACTCACTTTTGTACATTTCAATTTCTCAAATTAGCAGAAGTTGTTACTTTCCCAATTTTCTATTCAAATCTCTAAACAATGAAAAACATAAAAATAGTTCACATGCTGCAATTATGAGAATAACCAAATAACAGTACTATGTTCATGAAATTTTTATGATAGAGTCATAAACATATTTTCATTTTATAAGTAAGATGAAAGAAACTGTACCTATTAAAATACAGACTAGAAAGGATTTATACTTCTCATGTAATATGACTTAACCTTAATAAAAATCCTCGAGTCAAATTAAGAATTTATTTTGTAGATTTACATTTCAAACAATAAATTGCTTTCAGAATACAAAAATGGGTGAAACATTTTAAGAATACATGAACATTAACCTATAAACTGAATTTATTTATGGACCTATAACCAATAATTGTTAGTTTTTTAGAAAATACAACTATTTAATTAATATATATGTTGTTTCCATCTTTTATTACATCATTTATTATCTATGTGTTTTTTTCAGCAAGCCTGTGCACATGTCCTACCCTCAGCCACAGCACTTAAGTGGAGGCAGAAGGATAAATTTTAGCCGTTGCTTCTCTTCTTCTAACATTAAGGTCCCAGAATTTAAACCCTGGTTAACAATCTTAGTGGCATGCATCTTTATCCACTGAGCCATATACATTATATTGTATCAGCATTGTGAATACCCTGGGCCGTGAATCATCTCATTTTCTCCCCACCTAAGCAAGTATTATCATTGCTTGTATTTTTTTTTAACCACATATATGTAATGATACATAGTTTTGTGTGATTTTTGTTGATATCTGGTGCTTAAATGTAAAGCTTTATGGTTGATTATCTTTTATTTGGTACCATCTAAGCTAACAGAAATAAAATTGAAAAGCTATAAAATAATAAAAATAAAAACATTGAACATAGTCTCTAACGTCCAGTAAAACAGTCTCATGTCAGGAGTCAATACCCATCTTAACCTCAGAAAATGCACTGGTACTTTCTATGTATGTGTACTTATTTATAATATATGAGCAATGATCATCCTAATATTTAAAAGACCTCTAGTTCTATGAATATTATCATTTGTGTTACAATGAATAGATAAATCTATATAAATATGCAAGCCAATTGGTATTCGATTAATCCACATCAGAATGAACAGATAAAATTAGTCCAGAAGTCTGGCTAACATATTATCCTGACTTACAGGATAAAATATGACCAACAGGAATTGCAGAATATTGCTTGGGAGTGAGGTAGTCAATGAGTAGTAAGAACTAGTAAGAGGAAATTGTACTTTGTATTCCTTGTTAGGAGAAAGTTAAGGACTCTTGGTATAATAGATGAAGACCCTTCTTTTTGAATGTGCAAGTTTAATTTAATGGTAGTTCTGCCAAGCTCTTGGCTACATACTTGATTCACATAAATCACCTGATTCAGTAAGTCCACTGAAAAATACAATTCTTTTATAGAAGCATATGAACAGTGCAGCTGAGGCTTAGAAAATTTGATTTCTTTATATAAAGGTTCTCCGTGGCATTATCATTTCAAATCTTTGTGTGTATGTAACTCTAGTACCCTGGTTTGTTTGTTTGTTTTCCTTGTTTACTGGAGTGGTTTCCTTGACATTTCAGAAAGCATTAACATTAACCACTTAACTTGTTTAAAACACAAATACCTGTGCCTATCTTTTGTAACAGGATTCAGTACTCTGCTGGTGACAACCTGAGATTTTTGTTTGGCAGAAAACTTTCTAGAAGATACTGGTACTCTTTCCTTGAGAAGCTTTAAAAAAAATCACTGCAGTAATTGTGCCTATGAACTGACAGGGTAATGATGCTTTAACTAATGCCACCAGAATCCCTCTGACATTCTTCAATATCCCTCTCCAAGAACACTAAGCTAAAGCTATAAGGTTAGACATTTTAGGAGAGATTTTGAATACAGTTGTGGGACACGGCTGCCTTCCACAGAAAATATTAACCCTGAGAAATCCTTAGCACACAACAGCCTATAGAATGAGTGGTTTGCCAAGCCAGCTCTTAGTTCATATTCTTTCACTTTCTCTGTATTTGGAGGGGTCTCATGAATGTCTGCTTAAAACTGGTTTGTGACAGAGCAGCTTCTTGGAAAAGAAAACTGCTGTGCCTAACTCCAAATACAGAACAGTTGTAAAGGAAGGCCTTTTGAATGGATCCTTTCACAGGAAACAGATCCAAGACTGTAAGAATGAATGTAATGACAATCTCAAGATGAAAGAATAACTTAGAAATTAGATGGTCATTCATTATAGGACCCAACTGCACTTATAGGAACCCTTATCTCATAGGTTCAAATTATCTGGAGGAACAGAATGTGAAGTGCAGGAGAGCTGATCATAAACATAAGATAGTGAATTCTGGAAAATATTTGAGTTAGTTTTCCTCAATGATGTTCTGTAACCTGTTACTCCAAATGAGCACAAAAGCCTGGTGTGAGAACTAACAAACTTGTGTGTGCTTGGTAGTAAATGGGTGTGCACACCACAAAACGCCTTACTAACTTATTCTCACAGTCAAAGAATGAAGCCTATAGCTAAGGTTCTGGTTCTGTCACCACTGTGCACCATTATGCAAAATGGCGATACTCATTCTATCCCCTAACTGCACAGTAGTAAACAGAGAAAGCAGGCCATAGGATAAAATGATATCTAAAATTGTTTTATTCTATATGTAGAAAGCTTTGAATGGTGTTAGGCACTGTTGACCTCTCACATATTGTTTCTTCTTACTCTCTTCCTTTGCAATTTGTTTTGCTTCGAACCCCTGGATATCTTGAAATTCATGTAAAAGAGGGCATAGTTTCTCAAATAGTCATCTTGCTGAAGGGTCAGGTATCTCAGCCAGAATACTGGTCAGCTTAACACTGTCAGACAGCAGCCAGGCATGGACGTATAGGTCTGCAGTTTCAGCACTTGGCAGATCCGGGCAAGAAGGTCAAGAACTCAAGGAAATAGTTAGGCAGTGAGTTTGAGACCAGCTTGAGCTACATGAGACACTGTGTCCCCTGCAAAAATCAAAGCTAACCACAAATAGATAAAGTATTTGAGTTTTTGACACTTGGCAGACTTTCTGAAAACTCTGAAGAATAACTACAAGACTTCATCTCTTGGGACACAAGAAGTATATCTGGCAACAAGGAAGGGATGTGTTCAGCTTAGTCCCAGTCCCCAGGCACCCACACTCACACATTTATTTTCCTTAGAAATCTTAGCAAACATCTTACTTAGAGGCTATTGTTTCCTCATGAGCACAAAGGCATTGTTGGCTGCCTCATCTGCCCTTTGTTTTGTCAGTCGCAGAATAGTTCTACTGTGTGTAGAACCAGGAATCTGCCATTTTCTGCCAGTGTGTTCTGCCTGTGCCAGACATGCCTCCCTCAAACTTCTTCAGCTACCCATACCACAGACAGAGAGGCTAACTGTTCAAAACAGGCAACCCTGTTGGCCCCTGCTACAAAGTCTGATATCTTTAAGTACTTAATTCATCCAGTGATTCTTCCTGTTTCTCCTTGAGGGATCCCAAGGGAGCTGGTGTGTCCTTTTCAAGATGCTGAAAGCTGCTTCTTTATTATTCCTCCTTACACACTCTTGCAACTAGAGCTTGTAAGGGCACTGCCTCCTGACTTTCCCCACACAGAACCTTCTAGAAACCTCTGGACTGACTGTAAGTGGGCCTTTTTGATTGCTTCCAAGGAGACAGCAATTTAGGAAATTTCAATTCTGAATTTCAGGAGCCATGCAATCTGTCCTAGAGCGTAATAGTGGACTGGCTTCAAAAGTCAGTTTTGGTGCTTGAGGAGTGGCCTTCAAGGTGAAGGGAACTCTCCCCCTGCCTAGTTGGTGTATAGAATCTCCATTTTATTTTCATTATGCAATGCACAGCAAGGTTTAAAGGCCTTCTTTCAGGAATCTTCTGGCCACAGCAAGAGAGCAGGGAGAACACTTGGGGTCTGAGATGACTTGTGCTCTTTTATTTCTGTATCACTACATCTTCCCTACCCCCACCTCCAACTCCTTACACTGCAGTCTTTGCTGTGTTTAATCTCAGAGTTAACTCTCCTTGCTTTTGCCCAAAAGCACCAACAGTAGGAAGGTAGGGGATCTCATAGATGCTCATATACTGAGGTCTCCACTCTTTGTCTTCCCCAAAGACCTTTCAGGTCTCCCAGAGGGAAGTGCATCTTACAGAGTCCTAGGAGTGAGGGCAGCAGCTGTGTGTTTGGAGAAATCTGGCTTTATCTTTATTGTCTCGCCTCTGTCCTATCTCAAGACAAATGTGGTATCAGAGCAGTAGACAGTCTGGAGCATAGGGAAAATTAACATACCACTAACCCACAAAGCTACACAGTTCCATATATACACATTATGTCGCAGGGCTCACTGATGGATCTTGGTTGCAATTCATTATACTCTTTCCTCCTAGCAAAACACACACACGTGGGCCACACACACACACACACACACACACACACATACACACATACACACATGCAAACACAGGAAGTCAGGCACCCATTGTCAACCTGGTTGAGTCGATAACAATTTCAATTTCAAGAGTTTTGATTTTAAGAAAAAAGAATAAACATTCACAAAGGAAATGGAAAGGAGGTATACCTCCCCCAGCTGTGGAAGGCTTCAGAAACATGCCTTAATCTCATAAACACCAAGATTACTGCCTTCCAGCAGGTGCCTGAATGGTGCTAACCTTGGGACAAGAGTAGGGACAGGAGAGAGTTTGGTGAATTCTGCTGCTGTTTTTATTATTTTGTGTACACAGTGTATTCTTCGACAAGCTCTCTCAAGATACTCTGCTTGCTTTCCCCCCTCCTCATGTGTCAGATGAAAGCATTAAGATTGGAAAGTGAAGACTGTCCTTTCCTAAGGATATGGACCTGGCTGGGAACTTCAGGAAAGACTACCTGGGCAGGGCATTGGCAAGTTGATAAAAGGCACAGATCTTCCTCTACCCTGCTGTCTCAAGACTGGCTTCCAGCTCTAGAATGACTGGGGATTCTGTGTTGAGTCCTCCCTCCCGCAGAGCTCTATGTCCCCTTGCCTGGTCTTTATGTATTGGAAGTCCCAGAGCAAGCAGGAAGGCTCATCCTTCCTGAAGTCCGAAGTACCAGAGAAATCCCAGAACAAGCACCTGGAGCGAGAGTGAGACACACAGTACCCAGCTCCCCCGCTGCTGTGGACTGAAGTCTACACCTCACTGACCTCCTGCATCTTGGCAACCCTTCCCCCATCATTTGAGAAGAAGGGTCAGAAAGCACCCCAAGAGTGTCTCTTTACATGGGTGGGACACTTAAGGTTTAGGATTTACAATTTCTTGGTGTAATCCAGACATCATGCAGCTAGAGGATGATTTTCAAATTCTCTCTCTCTCTCTCTCTCTCTCTCTCTCTCTCTCTCTCCCCCTCCCTCCCTCCTCTCCTCCCTCCCTCCTCCCTCCCTCTCTTCCTCCCTTCTCCTCCACCTCCTTCCCCCCTCTTCTTTTTTTTCCAGCTGAGGAGATATAGGCAACAATGAAGCCTAGGCTGCAACTCCACAGCCCTCCAGTTTGTCGTCAGGTTTGAACCATTTATTTCAGGTGATTCAGGTGGATATAAAAAGCTCCTGGGGAGGTTAGTTACCTTTTGAGCCCCACTGGAGAAGCTCAGGCCTACAAAAGATCACTGTATCTTCCACCAGGAGGTGTTTCCTTCCCCTGAACCTCTGTGTCTTGCTCTTGCACTCAGAAGGGAGACAGCTGAGGGGTGAAAACTATAGACAGATGGTGGAATCGTGGTGTATGAAGAGGTTCAGCGAGAACACTGTGTGCACCATGGATTTCCTGACATTACCCTATGCTAGAATTTTCAGGGACATGCTATGATTTTCTGTGAGCCTAAGGAACCCAAAAGAAATAATTCAGAAACAAAAGAGGAATTTGAGACTAGAATACACAATGTGTAAGACAATGCAGCAATCTGATTAAAAAAACAAAACAAAACTTGAGACATAGGTGAAATCAAAATTTAAACTGGAGAAATAAGCTACTATCAAAATGGGTCTTGGAGAGGGCTTGTAAAACAGAATGAATGCAAGTTTGTCTGTCGGAATTGGGGGATAGCCTTGCAAAGTATGAAGTGTCATACTTATCACCGAAGTACCAGAAGTATGGCAATTAAAAACTTTATTACCATTAAAAAGGTTTTAATGAACTGTGTACTATTGATTTTGGACAAGACCAAAGATGACTATGACATGCAACACCTTCCCAAAGTCCCTAAAGCTTGAAGAGACTCAAAGTAAACCAATAATCTCCCTCCAAACTGTAAGAGTTGTGGGTGGAGAGGTGTCTCCTACTGCCAAAGCCATTCAAAGCAAATTAGCATTCCTTTCTTTTCCCTCGGCGCATTTTCTTCGTAAAATACGGTAGGTGCTGGCAGCCAGAGCTGAAATTGCAAGCGGCCCAGCTCTGCGTTTCTCTGGCTGACGTGCTCTGCCGCTTTGGCAACTCACTCCTTCTAATGTGCCCCCGAAACATTTTTGGCTCAACAGGTATCTCATGAAAATTCGCACTTAACCCTCGGTCATCTTCTTGAAGGAGACACTTCTACGTCTCTTCCCTCAGCCCGGGCTGCTGCTGGCTGACCGCGACTTCTCCACGCGGAGCAGAGCGCGTGTCTAGCAGGCAGCCCCAGGGCCATCCATTAACCACCCACTCCGAGTGGCAGGAAAACTAAGCCCAGACGTGTCTCTCGTCGCACACCCGGCTGGCGACGAAAACCCCTTGTAAGCAACCAGAAACGGCATTTGGGCAGTAGGTAGACTAGTTACATCTACATCGCTTCGGACAGACGTTTTAGTCCTCACAGAAACACACACACACACCACACACACACACACACACACGCAGCTTTAAATAGCAGGTTGGGGTTACAAAGCAGTTACTGCCACAGAGACCAGGGACGACTTCTTGGCATTTAGAGATGCCAATTAAAATTCGGAACAGATTTGGTCATCGCTGAGGAAGAGGTAACCTCTCCACTTCCCTCCTCCCCAAACATGAATTATCATATCCACTGAATGCAAATGTGCTGCCTTCTGCGAGGGGACAGCCAGCTGCAAGCTGGACAATAAAGTGTTTCATAGAGACGCGGCCCGATTGCGGTTCAGAGAGGCACTCCTTTACAAAGGAAGAAGCGCCCAGTTTGTGCTGATAGCCTTGACGCGCCTGGGCCGAAACTGCCCCTCCACCCTTCAAGGCACAGACAAGCAGGATTGGAAACTAGCTTCACTATGAGCTCCATCCCCGTGTCTGTTGGAGCTGCTGTGAGGATGGAGAAAGGATTGTTCAGAAACGACGGCATGAGTCATAAACACCTCCCGAGTATTCTTTGCAGCAATTAATGGGCAGTGGGGTGCAGAAGTTGTGGAATAGCTTTGGATCTATTTTGTGCCCCAGACTGTTCTTTCTCCTGTGATCCACTGTCCCTTCCTTCCTGCTTAGGAATAAATTTTCCATCCCACCCGCCCCCACTCCTTGTCTGTGCATGTGACACTCATTGTACCTGTCTGAACGCAGAGACTTGCTGGGGATTTTCTTTTTGGTCAGCTGCTAATGACTTTCTCCCTACCTTCATTCATCCTCAAAGGTGGAGCTTCACACTTTGTGGCATCTCAGCCTCATTTTTATTATTTTTTTATCAATTAATTAATTTTTTTTTTTACCAAGCATTTAACAGAGTGTCCAAAAAAGCTCCCCTACATTTATCCTTGTATAGGAAACCACGTAGAAATAATTCAAATTTGTATGCAGACATTCATGTTGGTGTGACCGAGCTCCTGAAGGCTCTCTCGCCTAATGCATTTAAAACCCATGCATTTCTAGCATGTTGGCAACTTTGCTGTCCGAAATGGTTAAAAGGCACTCACGCCAGTATCTTCAATTAAAAAAAAAAAAAATCTGTGCAAAGCATCAGACCCCACGGATTCCACTAGAAATCAAGATAATCCTCACCACTTAAAAAAAAAAAGTCTTGCAGAGGAATTCTGCGTGGATATCCACTAGTTAGAGGCTATAGGAACCAACTCACGTATTGGTTTGAGCATACTGCAAGAATATTTATTGAGCACAAGCTCAATCACCGCATTGAACGCCAAATCTGGCAAGCAAAATGCATTTCCTATCTGAGGGGAGGAGAAGGAGCTCTGAATCAACTCCTTCATCAGTATTATCCCTATTATTTTATCCGTGCAAATTGCAAACTAAGCTTGCTAGCCTCTCTCAGGCGACAAGTCAAGCCCATCTCCACCACAGAACAGGGTACCCCCTGAAAACAGACCTACCTTTTACACAAGACAGCGTCAATAAAAAGACGAGGTTCCAAAACGTAAATCCACTTTTAATCCCCATTTTCTTCTTCAGGATGAAGTCTAGGCGGCCACATTTAGCGCATCTTGGCGTGCCAGGCTCCCGGGTTTGGATTCCTTTGCTCTGCTTTCTCCTTTGCGGCTCCCTTTCATATTATTCGCGAGCTCTGGATTCTGGCTCCTCAGCCCAGCGCAGCAGAGTTGTTGCTGTTGTTGGTGCGCGGTCACAGCTCAGAGTGAATGGTGTTTCTGGGATACCACAGCAACCTTGACGAGGACTCAACCATCTCTCCAACGGGGGCACAGAGTCTCCGCTACTCCGGATTCTGTCTTTTCTTTTGCGTTTTTTCCCCTCCACCAAAATTAACCTTAAATCTTGCTCTTTACAACCTACACCAGAAAGCACTAGTGAGCTTCTAAAAGCCCGCTCTGCTCTCTGATAAACTCCCCACAATATTTGAAATCTCGGGGCTTGGATTATTTTTCCCCCCGAATAGATCAATTCTGCCTGCAAAAGCAGTTCAAGAAATATTATGTTAGTGAGCTCTCCATTGCAGCCTGAGAATATAGAAGCATGCTAAAGGAGTATTTTTAAAGTGAAGATCTGCTTCGCTTTAGGAGAAACCGTGAGGATAATGAATTGGGTTTCATCGATGCCCACGTCGTTAGAATGGGACATGTGTTACTACAGTAGTTGCTTATATCCCAGACTGCTTTAGACATCTATTATACTTTGATTTAATCCAGAAGAGAAATCACTGATAATTTATTTGCACGCACAAATTTATATATAAGAATACCTAGGTATAAAAACCATGACAAGGATTTTATTATTTGGTAAACATATGTCACCCTGGCTGAGGCTAGGTTAGGGTTGGGAGGGAAGTCAGAATGTTTCCCTAAATAGTTCATTTTTTTATCTTGCCCAACATCCTTGTAGCCGGTGTGCAACAGCAGTTAAACCAGTTGTGCCTGTCGTTGATATCTAAAGAAAGCTCATTTTCCCTAATTCTGAATTGATCCCAAATATGTAAATGGGAGGTTTCTTTCAAAAGACAAATGTATATGTCTATACATTTGGACTTGGCAGTCCCATAAACCAGGCAAGGGTTAAGACTGTACAAAGAAAGAGTTCTTGCGCCATCTACTGGCCATCCCCAAGCCTCCCGCTTCTCCTTCACATCTGAAAGGGACCCTGTTGTATCTCATATTGAAGAGATCTGTCCCTGAGATGAGGGATTTTCTTAGGCATACTAATTTTCGAATCTATTTTTTCCCGACCAGATCCTGACCAAAATATTTTAGTGGTAAATTTCTGTATACAAGGGTTCTTATGGACGATCTGACCCTTTCAGGAACTTGTGCTAGCTAGCTAGCTAGCTCAAGAGTTAGGCAGGGCTGCAGTGCAGACTCTGGAGTAGGTAATTGCCAGTGCCTGTCCGTGGCCTTATTTGCATGCAGGGAAGGGTGGTGGGGAGCGTCTTTGTATATCATTCAAATAGACTGTACCTCTTGAGTTTTCAGTTCCCTACCCTGCTCTCAAATCATGCACCCTCCGAACCCCGTCCGGTGCAGTATGCAATCACCCTGACCAGCCTTTGTCCCTGAGCTCGCCTTGGAGCTGGCGGCTCAGTGGACCAAGGCAGTTGCGTCTGGAGGGAGTTTCTGCTCTGGAAAGTGGGCACCCAAAAAGCGCCCACAGCCGTCAATAGCAAGTGGGTTCAACCTATGAGAAAGATTCTCAGCTCCTCCCTGGGAATGTGACATTTTGTGTGAGTCTGCCATTGAAAGAGAGAGGGAGAAGGGGATAGAGCAGGAGAGCGCACACTGGGGCTGTCATAAGGAATAAGTCTGCTTCTTTATGGAAAATGATGGAAGGTGTTTTTGTTGTTTGTTTGTTTGGATTTTTTTTCCTACGCATAGGTGTTTTCTCAAGTATTTTTGCAGTGCATATGCGTGTGTGTGTGTTTCTGTGTCTGTGTCTCTTGTGTGTGTGTGTGTGTGTGTGGTGTGAGGAGAGAGAGAGAGAGAGAGAGAGAGAGAGAGAGAGAGAGAGAGAGAGAACAGGGATTTCTCTCCTGAGTAGAGTTAAGAAGAGGCAAAACTGTAGACGCCCAACTGACCTCATTAAATTTCAAAGGATCATTTAGAAGCTGCAAGGCAGAATACCGATCCTTCCCAACAGTGCCCTTGCTACAGTCTGCATAGGCAGATTTGGAAACGGAGTGGGGGCAAGGTTGGGACTAGACTGCAATTGGGAGGATCAACACAGCAAATGTCATTAGCCTGCTCAGCCACCTTGGCAATGGCGGTGGCATTGATTTCAGTCAAGATGTCAGGGTGCATTGCTGCTACTGTTGCATTCGTTGGGCTGAATGATGAGGTAGATGCAGACTTAATGAGGACACAGCCCAACATTTACCAAGCTGCAGAGGTTAGCCATCCCTGCTGGGTCTACTTTAGGGTAACTAATCTATTTGAATTCAAACTAAACAAAAAGAAGATGATTTCTCTAAAGTTTGGGAGAATTTCATGTTTACAAAATAAAATTTGATTCAAGCAATCAAAAGGGGGGGGCAAGACATCAATTTCTATTGCTCATTATCTGGTTAGATCGTAATACATCGAATAACACTATAGTTTCCTGTTCCTACAACTTACCATAAATCACAAGCCATTTTTCACTCACAGCCTCCAGCTTCAGAGACAGGATAAAAAAAAAAAAATCATATTTTACAGTCAGTAAAAGTTAAGGCTTGATGAAATGAAGAGGATTATCCAAGTTGATCATCAAGAGCCCTGACTTGCAGTCTGCTCCACGTAGGCCTGGATCACACTAACCTTTTATTAGCAGAATCTGTTCAAAGGAGTGTTTCGGAAGGTATTCTGGAAACACAACCATCAGACAGTGTCCTGAATGAGAAGTCACTCTAGTTACCCAGAAGGAAAAATAAAATAGCTAGCTGTATTTGGGAGCAATAACCACCCATTGCTCTACACCTACACTAAAGTAGCAAAGGTGGGTGTGGATTTGTCTAAGGCTTGTTAGGGAGACTAGAAAAGAGTTTCTCCTCTAATAGCAAACATTAAGTGCTTACTATAAAGATGTGGACATTGTGCTTACAGGCATAACTTACTCATCACTACAAGCTTTCAGACAAGGGTGGCAATTATCCTCCTTCTAAATGAATACCTGGTTCTATCCTGCCGAAAACAAAATAAGACATCTGTAGATATATTAACCTAACTTGTCTGAACTCTTAGTCAAGGTACTTTTCTGCTCTGTTCTATGAAACATTTGCTCCAAGAGGTGCTAGTTTTAAAAGCATAGTCATTGCAGCCATAAGGATTTTTATATCGTCCCCACATAATTACAGAAAAATAATAATTAATAATATACACAAAACTCAAGTTTTGAAGCATATGTACATATGTAAAGAAAATTTAATTTATAAATTTTAGTCCTTAAAATTTCTTCTCTCCGTTTTCCTCTATAGCCACTGGCTATCTAGCATACAGGTCATGGAGAACAGTGGGTTGGCAAGGATCACAAAGGCAATCACAATGATTAAGTTCCCTTAAGAGCTTTTAAAAAGAGTGCAGGTCAGAACCTAGAAGTGCCAGATCGCAATTTCTTCTCAACTCATACCCAACTTATGGGATACAATGAACTTAGACTTTAAGACAGAAATGATCTGTTACTAAATGGGTACCATAAATTTCTTTCCAAAAAGTGTCTAATATTAATATAGCCATTTGACATTTGTCTATTTTAACACCACAGAAGGAAAGCAATGGAACAGTTAATAATTAATTAAGTCAGAATATGTACACTAATAAAGAGCTTGAAAAGAAGTTTCCTTGACTTTGAATATAAATACATGTGTTTTTAACTGAGTGATGAACTTAATAATATTCATTTGCTGCTGTTAATGTGTTGTTTTATACAAAGTTCATTGTTTTATATTGCCTTTTATTATTATATAAATGTATTATACACATTTATCTGAAATCTTAGTGTCTATTGAGTGTAGGTACTCATGTAGTAATTAAAAGTGTTAATTAATTAATTGATTAATAATAAAACACACTGAACTGTGTGAAAAAGAAACTGGAGAGAATAAGGTACAATTGGCCACGCTTTAAAGATAACTGTCCAAGATGGTCCTTGTTCTTTCTAACATTATTTTAATGGATTCGATGTTAAGAAAGTGACTCTAAATGAGGAACTGATATTTGTATTTTTTTCCATTCTCTATTGAATTATGTCTATAGTTTTTCAAACCCTAGGAAATCAAATGTCTGAGTTTCAATGTTGACTCCTGAATGATAAAGGAATTATTATTCAAGTTTCTTTCTTTCATTTGTAATAATTCACATTTGTTTGTGAAGAAGATGGTATGATGGCTAATATTCACACTACATGACTCTGGAAGAATCAGTCCCATTGAAGAAGATAAGTTGTCAGTCAGGGGTGAAGACATTTGGTTTCTTGTTGCTAAGAAGGATCACTGGGAGGCAAAAGGGAATGTCTTGGAGTGTTATCAAGTGTGCTGCCCTGGATATCCATCCTCTTAAGTCCTGACTTCTCTAGGCAGTTTCCTTAATACCGACATTTCCATGTTTAAAGTTTTGGCCACATTAAAAAGCTAAAGACTGAAATGTATGTGTACAAAAGGAAACTATGTTATTTTAAAGAACCTGAGGCCAAGAAACTTTAAAATGGAAGGCAAGCACCATCCATTTCTGTTTGAATATAAAGCCCTTTTAAAGGGAAAAAAGAAAGATCTAATTGACCTGAATCATATATCTAATGCTTTTCTATTAGTATTCAGATTTTACTTCCAACGCCTGCCTTCCAAAGTAAAGCAGCTTTATTATATACTGCATATATTATTTAATATAAGTGCTATGTTAGTCCATCTGTGTTTCTGTGAAGAAGAGTCATGGTTGGTGAATGGATAGCAATTCTGAAGGGCAGTGGGGGAGAATTTGTAAAAATGTGTTTATTTGAGGAGGGTTTTAACTTCTTGTTCTCCTGGGGCTGATTTCACCTCATTTTTCTCTGAGTACAGGGAAACTAGAATAAAAATAAATAAGCAAAGAGCAGCTTTGCAAAGTAGTAAGGAGAGTGCGCAACTCTGTTCCATAAGTGATAATGTTGAGTAAGCCATGATTCCCACTGTAACGGATCTCTCATCCTCTGTTAATAAGTATGAGTATATACCATCAGCTTTGCATACATATTTACAGAACACAAATTAAGAGTGCAGATCTCACAAAGCACCGAATTTATCAGAATACAACACAGCTTTTACAAAATTTGTAATCTGTAATTATCTGCCAAGAAATTCATAAAATAATGCTCTATCATTTTGTTTATTTTTCAATGTTCCAAATTGGCAATCTTTTTACTTAAAAGCTTATTTCCGAATACTCAGGATACAGTAATGGCATCAATGCATGTGATTAGGTAATGGTTTGGTCTGTTCTGAATTTGGTCACAATATAACGTCTCTCTGTGTTTTATCCCATACATCTTTCAAAGGAGCACATCTTTTCTTAAATTAGTTAATTGTTTAATTAATGTTACCTCCTGACTGCCCTTTCCCTTCCCTCCTCTCCTTCCAATTCTTCTCCTCCATCTTTCCTCTCTTCCACCCATTCTGCTCCTTCCCCTTTTCTCTTTAGAAAGAGAGAACCTTCCCATGGATATCAACCAGCCTTGGCATATCAAGATGCAGTAAGACTAGGTGTATCTTCTCCTATTGAGGCTAGAAGCCACAGCCCAGAAGGAAGAAAGGGTCCCAAATGCAGACAGTCCCTGCTCCACTCTTAGCAGTCCCACATGAAGACTAATCTGCACAACTGTTGCATATGTGCAGAGGGCCTAGGCCCATTCCATGCATGCTCTCTGGTTGGCACTCCAGTCTATATGAGCCCCTATTGGCCTAGGTTAGTTCATTCTGTAGGTTTTCTTGTGGTGTCTTGATGCCATTTGTCCTACAATCCTTCCTCCCCCTCTTCCACAGGATTCCACAAGCTATGCCTAATATTTGGCAATGGCTCTCTGAATCCGGTTCCACTAGTTGCTGGGTGAAGCTTCTTTGATAATGATTATACTAGACTCCTGTCTGAAAGTATAGCAGAATGTCATTAACAGTGTCAAGGGTGGGGTCCCTTTCATGCCATGGGTCTCAAGCTGGACCAGTCATTGCTTGACTCTTCCCTTAATTTCTTCTCTATCTTACTCCTGCACATTGTTTAGGCAGGACAGATTGTAGGTCTAAGGTTTTGTGGCTGGTTAGTGTCCCAATCCTTTTATTGGAAGTCTTGCCTTTTTATAGGAGATATCTGGTTTAGGCTCCATAACCCCATTGCTAGAAGTCTTAGCTAGGGTTTCTCTCAGAGATTCTGAGAGTTTCCATTGCCCTAGGTTCCTAGCTCATCCCAGATGATTCCAGTTGTCTCTCAGGTACTCTTTCCCCTCCTCCTATTTCACTCCCCTACTCCAGTCCCCTTCCCTTATCCACCCATGATGACTATTCTACTTCCCCTTCCCAGTGAGATTCCTTCACCTCTACCACCCCTTGAGTCCTCCTTATTACTTAGCTTCTCTAGGTCTGCGGACAGCAGTTTGGTTATCCTGTGGATTATGGAATGGTTATCCTATACTTTATTGCTAATATCCATTTACAAGGGAGTACACACCATGTTTATATTTCTGGGTCTGAGTTACCTCACTTAGGATTATCTATTCTACTTCCATTCATTTGCCTTCAAATTTCATGATGCCATAGTTTTTAATAGCTGAATAATACTGCATTTTGTAAATGAACTACCTTTTCTTTATCCATTCTTTTGTTGAGGGACATTCATATTGTTTCCAGTTTTTGACTATTATGAATAAAGCAGCGTGCAAATACAGATCTACTTGCATTCTTCTACATGCAGACATCCAGTTAAACTAGCTCTATTTGTTGAAGTTGCTTTCTTTTTTCCCTTGTTTGGATTTGGTGTTTACGCCAATACCATGCAGTTTTTATTATGATTGCTCTGTAGTATGACTTGAAGTCAGGGATGGTAATACCTACAGAAGTTTTTACTGTTCGGGATTGTTTTAGCTATCCTAAGTTTTGTGGTTTTCCATATGAAGTTGAGAATTGCTGTTTCAAGGTCTGTAATAAAGAGGGAATGAATGATCATGGTTGAGTAAAGGATCATTTCTTTTTGTTTTTTTCTTGAGAAATATGAATATCATCACTAAACAATCTTAGAACTTAAATTCAGATCTAAGAAAATGATTTTGTTTTTCTTTTATGTTTGGCTATAATCTCAGAAGCTTTGTTTGAGCAAAGCATGCTACACAAGCAGAAACTAAGTACATCAGATCTGTGCTTTGAATTTTCTTTTAAACCATAAAAACTACCACTGCTCATAATTAACAGAATCCATTACTTTTTTGTAACTTTTATCTGTAAGGCTAATATTATTAAATACCTATAAACTCTTAGATGAAAGAAACTACTGGAGTTAATTTTTTAGAAAGTCAAGTTTCAAGTGGATGAATTACCTATGTGATTGAGAGTTAATGTTTGGACCACCCTAATTATGAATATCTTCACTGTATAATTAGATCTAACTTTCAAATTTTCTATATAATTATTAAAAACTCCATTTTCCTTGATTTCCAAAGTCAGTTGAAAATGATAAATATTGCATTATATTCCAGAATAAGATCTTAAGAATTTCACTACGTAAGTATTCTTTTATTTTTTTGTCAGATAGGAAGATAAGAGTGACCTTGAGTTTGAATGATCGATTTGGCTACAAAAAGAATAAAAATCAATACGGCTGATTTGGGTTTGGCTACACATAATCCAATTTGGATTGTAAGTACAACTATCTTTCTCGTCTGGACAGGAATCAATTTCATCTGCACTCATTTTATAGTGGTATCATTTTCACCTGTATGCTTGTTCATTTGTTCTTAGACTCCATCTCAAGGAAACACATACAGGAATGACATATTACTTTATCTTCAAGGAGCTTACAGTACATAAGGGGGTATAATATGGTTTCAATTGACGGTGTCTACATTTAAAGTAGGTAGGTTAACCACACAAAGAAGAATTCCTGTATACTTTCATAGTGCTGAGTCACAGCTAGACAACTGGAACATACCACCTGAGATAGATAAACATTAGCTACTCAAGAATGATCTAGGAATAGTGTCAGGAACATTATTGACAGTAAAATTTGAATGTCTAGTTAAAATTTAGTCAGTTCTGATATTAAAAAATTGGAAAAGACAATATTGAGATTAGGAAAATAAAGATATCCAGGAGAGAGTGGAAATAATGATAGTTCTTGCAGTATATATTAATATCTAGTGGTCCTCTGTGACTGAGAACTTATGTAGTCCTCCTGTGATTTGTGGTTAAATACCACAATTAATGGAGTAGTTCACTGAATATGCAAATGCATTTGTTGTTTTGGAATTGTACAAACAATGGTATTACAAACAATGGTAGTAAAATGAATCAATTTATGGGTCAAATTGATTGAAAAATTTAAGTACCTTATTTTGAACACACTTTATCAGCCTCAACAATTATTTTAAAAAGTCATATACTAAACTTATATGGGAATTTTGGTTTGTGTTTTGGTTTTGGTTTTTTGGTCACAGGCTATTCAGAACAACATAATAAAGTTTTCTTGTATTTATATGTACACTCAGAAAAAAAATTACCCTTATGGTCCATAGATGTCAATCTGAATTTTGGGTGATCTGACATTTAAATTAGACTGAGTGCATAGATAATCTAGCCACCTAATAAAACACTTTTATTTTGGTACAAAGACTAACAGTGTCTTTGGTGAGATTAAGCCAGCCAACTATTACAACATGTTCATTATTCACTTTAATTTTTAAGAGGATACATTTCCTGGAATAAGAGGAATTTTGATCATATTTTAGCAAATTGACTCTGAATCAATAAATGAAAAACAAGAAACCACAATCAAAAGAAAAATAATGTCAAACAACTAAAATCCTTTTTATTTGCTTAGGAAGCATTTCCACTAAGTGGGTCTAAAGGAATGAGGAGAAAGTATGTTATCAGATGATCTCCAAGGGGCTCATTCCAAAGAAATGCAAAGTAATAAAATAAATATTTTGTTGGTCTGATTCAAAATGTAGTGACGGTTTTGAAAGTTACACAAAAGGAATTGAAATTGCTTTTTATATCTTTCATGTACTTATGATCATAGACATATCATTCCGGCTTTGTCCCACATTTTTAGTTTTCTAAAATGGCAACATATGCTTACTCCAGAAACTGCTTTTTAAAATAATAACTTTTTTCATTTGCCGTCAGATAGCCAGTTGGTGTGCTTCTCCCCGAGGACGATTATTTCTCCTGATATCAGTATTCCTTTGATGCCTGCAAATCTTTGCTTAGAGTTAGGGCCTCAAGAGGTTTTCCCAGTTCATTTTGGCATGTCTATCGTCCTTGTTCAGGTCATGTTTTTATGATTCTGCAGCCATGTTGGTGAGACTTCATGGATGTAGCTTCTGACATTTCTAGGAGACACAATCTCACAACAAACACCTTGTTCCTCTGTCTTTCAAAATCATTCTGCCCCCATTACTTAGTAATGAGGCCTGAGCCTTAGGAGCAAGAGTTGTCTTATAAATGTATCAAAAGGAACTGGTCTCCACCAGTTTGTATTTTGTTTGATTGCTGGATTTGTGCACTTACATACTTATATATATGTAGTGTGTGTGCATGTGTGTGTGTGAAACTACCTTAGATTTATTGATTGAAAATTATTTAAATAAGTGTACATATAATGTGTTAGTTCTGTTTGATCATTCCATGATATACATATAAAGTTACCCACAAATTATGTTTAAGTAGCAACAAAATGTTAATCATTTTCAATTAATATCAAAACTAAACTTAAAATAAAAATATTTGTGTATATAACTAAACTACAAATAATATGAGTTTATCATTCAGAATTTAAGGTGGGCACTGAGTCCTTGGCCAGGTGACATGGAGACACAGACAAGAAGGCAGGAGGGATGTGTCTATAAGTCAGGGAAAATAACCATTTTGGCAATATGTGGAAACTAAGAGAAACATGGATTCAATTGAATATCAGTCACTCAAGAACTTTATTTATTTATTTATTTATTTTTTGTTTTTCGAGACGAGGTTTCTCTGTGTAGCCCTGGCTGTCCTGGAACTCACTCTATAGACCAGGCTGGCCTCGAACTCAGAAATCCACCTGCCTCTGCCTCCCAAGTGCTGGGATTAAAGGTGTGCACCACCACTGCCCAGCAAGAACTTTATCTTAAAGACAATTTTTAATGATAAATTGTTCCATTCTGTGAGATAATAAATTTCTGTCAATTTCAGATATGGAGATTCTAGTATGATAATCCTGGAAAATTAATGCAGTACCAGGGGCTTCCTGAGGTACTGGCCTTGTTAGCATGGCTGCTGTGTTGGAATGTAATACCCTGTGACATTGTCTGTTAAAGTATTTACTGCTGATTGACATCTGAATGGCTGCATTGTCCATGAGAAGCATCCAATGCTTTCAATAGTCAATTGTATTCACTGTAAATCATTTGTGTATCCTGTCATTGTCATGAATTTTCTGCGAATCTATATCTGATCTAGTGCAATCAAGTCCAGCCTGAGACAGCATCCTTCCTTTGCAGGTTCTCAAAGTCAATTCTTCCTTTGTGTATGACTTGTCTTTCTTTTTTTCTCTGCTATGTCCATTTCCAACTGGATATCTCCTCTCACTTGAATCCAAATAACAACTATTTCTTTCATTTGCTACTTGTGGGGACCTGGCCGACCTTTCTCTCTCTTCAGGAATGTCTCTCCTCCAGTCTGTAATGCAATATTGTATAATCAGTTCTGCATTTCTCCCCTCTGATAGCTCCCACAGTCTTCCATTCCTGCCATAGTCTCGGTTAATTGATTGTTTTTAATTTCTTTATTAGGATCAATCAGATGGCTCCCTTTCTCTGGTGAGCCCATTCCATAGGTGCATACTCTGAATGTACTGACGCTTTTCATCAGGGTACTCATTAATATTTCTTCTTGGCCCTTAATATGCTTATCTTTTATCAGCCCATAATCATCTAGATTTCTACCTTGAGTTCAGGTTCAGTCTTCAGCAAATTGATATGTGTTTATTCAAATTGGTGTTATGAATATATTTTAAAATATCTGTTGATTCCCTAGAAACATTGATGCTACATTGCTTTAACATTTAGGCTAATGTCTTTATCAACCTATTGAAATATCTTAAAGCCTTTTAAACTTTTGCGTTTAAAAAAATCCTTAATAAACTCTTATCCTATACGCTTAATGCAAGTGTCTAGAATACTACATATTGCATTTTAACAATGCTTTTTAAGTTTATTTTTTTAAGTGTACAAGTCTTAGGTTGTGTTTATGTGTATAGTGTAATAAAGCACAGTTGATGTAATGTGAAAAAGGAAGGAAACAGGAGAAGAAAGAAACAAGAAGGAGAGAAGGAGAAAGGGAAAGAAGGATTAAATTGAAGGAAAAGCGAGTAGAGGCGGTCATAAGAAGCCAGTGGAAGTTATGTTCATGTTCACTAGAAATAATTATAATAAAAGCTTTAATAGCTAATGCCAGAAAGACAACTCTCATTTCTTCCTTGGCTCCCAGACACTTCGATTTCACATGCAAAAGCAGTTCTGTCTAACTGTTTGGCAGATTGTTTGAGCTGGAATTAAATGTGCACAGCTGGTACCATCTGCTGCAAATTCTTTAATTCTTGTTATCTCTTAAACAGCTTTTGGTTTTTGTCTTATTCATAATTCATTTATTGACGAAGAGGAAGACCTACTTGTGTATCGACATTGATCAGTGGACGCATCGATGATCTCCATGTTAAGAAATTTTGGTTACAATCAGGGTTTATAGTATTGGTCAGTTCTACATATTTCAGTGAGGATCAGATTGGTCTATGATCTAAGATCACCAAGATAACAATAATATGATCAGAATTTTTCTCCTCACAAGTTATCATGTTATTTTATTAATTGTTTTAAAACGAAAGTCTAACAATTTGAAAATTTTCTTTTATATGTATGTGATTATGCATCTGTGTGTGTGTGTATGTGTGCTTGTGTAAACATGTGGGCACATGCATGCTACATGCTTCTTTGGAAGACAGAGGACACCTTACCCTAGTTGCTTCTCTCCTGATTCAATACAGATTTTAGAGATTGAACTCATGTGTCTCAGTGGCAAGAGCCATTTCAGACATAATTCCCCTAGTCAGTACTGATGTTAGGAACATCTAAATCTCCCTTCTACTCACTTCCTTTCGTTTATAATTTTTGCAAATTTTCTTACTTCTAACAGGCTCTCAGCAGTACAACCTTGAGCAAATCTAGTGTATTCTCTGCACAAGCACAATCTCAAACTATCATTCAAATTTTTTTACTCCTTACCTTACATTCTCTAGAGTATGTTTAATTCCTTTAATGCACATTAAAAAGAAATATATACATTGTTCCCAGATCAGAAGTCTTCCTTTTCTGATATCTCTTGCCTCACTTATACTACCATGTAAAAGGACCTTTTATTTTCAGACATAAATTTCACAGACATAAACGTATTTTTTATTCACCAGAAGTAATTGTTATCTCAGAGGCTTACTGCTGAATAAGCTCACTCTTTCTAGTTTTTTTCGGAACTCTGGCTGGTGGTTAAACTAGCTGTTTTGGCTCAAACTCGTCTCCAAGATGACTGACTAAATCTGGCTTCTCTTGGCTTCTCACTGAATTGCTCTGCTTGGTCTCAAACTAACTTTGGCAATATGTTCTAATCCTCTGCTTTCTTCTCATTCTCTGGCTCTTTCTATCTTCACCTGTGTCTAGCCTGTCTTTGTAAAACTGTTCTGGCAAAAACTGCTGCTGCTGCTCTGAACTCAACAAAACTCAGCTGCTGAACTCAAAAGATCTCCTGTACTGCATGCCTGTACTCAACTGACTGAGCAAAACTGGTTGACTGCACTCACCGAACTGCCTTCCAATTAGATGTCATTTCAGTACATTGTTCTATAAACTAACCTTACCCACATTGTTTGGGATTAAAGGTGTATACTAAAGCTGTGTTTGTATTATAGCCAGAGAAGCAATGTTGTTGGATTTAAATTCCTCCACAGTTCCAGTTTCTCTGAAAAATTCTAGTGTAGGCTTTAAATCAAACTTCAAAGTACTTCTTTATTTTTGTAAAATCTACCTCTTACTTCTCTTTGCCTGAAAAAAATGCCTTACTTCTAGGTTTCTGTAAGATTGTGTAATCTTGTGTGTAATCTTGTTTGAAAAACTTTTAAATGCATTGTCATTTTACCTGTTTATTCCTTTTTAAACATCTTATTGAAAGTAGATTCTTTCCTCATGTAATACACCCTATCTACAGTTTCCCCCTACCTCTTCTCCTCCTAATTCTTCCCACTATACTCCCCTCTTCTCAGGATCTGCCTCCCACCCGAAAACAGCAGGCCTCCAGGAGAAAACAGTAAAACAGCACAAAACAAGATACAAGAAGACAAGGAAAAAGCCCTCATATCAAGGTTGGGCAAAGAAACTGAACAGAAGTAAAAAAGTGCCAAGAGTAGGCAAAACAGGGTCCCCAATGGAAGAGTTAGTGAAAGGTATGAAGGAGCTGAAGGGGTTTGAAATCCATAGGAAAGACAACAATATCAACCAACCAGACCCCCAGATCTCCCAGGGACTAAACTACTAACCAAGGAGTACACATGGAGGGACTCATGGTTCTAGCCGCATATGTAGCAGAGGATGGCCTTGTCAGACATCAATGGGAAGAGAGGCCCTTGGTCCTGGGAAGGCTCAATGTCCCAGTGTAGGGGCATGCCAGGGCTCAGAAACAGGCATGGGTGGTGGATGAATGAGTACCCCCATAGAGGCAGGGAGAGGGAGGATGGGATAAAGGTTTCCAGAGGGAAACTGGGAAAGATGATACATTTGAAATGTAAGTAAATAAAATATCCAATAAAATATTAGAGATATAGTCACTCCCACTATTAGGAATTCCACAAAAACACCAACAGCCACAACATTATATGCAGAAGACCTGGTGCAGACCCATGCAGGCACTGTTCTTGCTATTTCAGTCTCTGGGCACTCATGTGAGCCCTATTTAGTCGATTCAATGGGCCATGTTCTCCTGGTGTTCTCGGTCCTCTCTGATTCCAACAATCTTTCCTCTCTCTTTTCTGCATGGTTATCCTATCTCCCAGGAGAAGAACTTCTGTCATTTCTTTATTTATGTTTCTGATAACAAAACCGGAAGAGTGTCATTTTTTTTTTCTCCAAGACATTACAGACTTATCCAATACTCTGCATTGTTAAGCATCTTATAAGACACTGAATGAATAAAAAACCTGGAATATAATGAACATTTCAAGAAAGATTTCAGTGGGTAGGTAGATATTTTCATATATTTATGGTAAGAAAATTGTTTTTGTGTCTGTTGAAGTATACAAATTTAATCATACAGAGCAACGCTGTTTTTCGTTTGTGTTGAAATTGCTCTTAAATAGTATGACTCTAATCAATGATAGGTTTTAAACTTCTCCAATCAATGGAACTAAGGGCACTAAGATTGCTACATAAGGTGCTTCTATCTAAGTTTAGTTTAGTATTGTCAGACCTTCTACTGTTAGATTCCCCTTTCTCGCTATAGTATACACAGACAAGTGGCTAGCTCTTCCTTTTTTTACATTTGCCTGATCTGCCAGGCATGGGATTCCTGAAGTGCATGATGTTTTATTTAAGTACAGAAAAAAATATAAGGAGTCTTGCCTGGAGAAAAAAAAATATACAGTTTCAGAGTATTTGTGAAGAAAGAAATGTATGAAATGTATGGAAAGCTACACAGGAAAATAACTTTTCTATAATTGTGATTACATGCTGGGTGACTTCCTGTTTATGTCATGTCGAGATGTCTGCTGGACATTCTGCAAAATATTATAGACTTTATAATGGTATCCCAATTTTCTGTCAGATTAAGACTTTATTTTATTCAGTGCTGATAGTACTGAAAAAGTTTTCTCTCTCGAAATTAGACTTTCAGTGCTACAATAGGGTATAGGCCCATCCAAATGAGTTGGTGAGTCTATTCCCTTACACCAGGCCACACTTAAGATTCCTGAATTCAAAAGGAGAAGCAATGACTTCATATTTTAATATTTCCTTAAAGTACCAGTTAAAAGAGGTAACAGTATCTCTATGGTTTAGCTTTCCAAGAAATGTATAAGGTACCTGCAAGTACCCAGTTCTTCTTTCAAGAGAAGTTTTCAAGTGACACTGGCTTTTTAATGGTTAAAAAATGTGTGCCATAGGTATATAAAGCATTTTATTTTCTTAACATAAATGATAAAATGTATACTTGGCATGCTGTCAGAATATCTGGAATACTAATTGCTCAACAGATTTAGAGATGCTGGGTGAGTTAGGGCACAAGAATGGGAAAAGAATATGTCTTGAAATTGTTAGTAAGGAAGTAAAGCTTCTGTCTAATAAGTATTTTCAGTCAACGGTTTTACTTTCCTTAGAGGACTTGCATGTAGAAGAATCTTGATGTTAACTGTCAATCTTAGCACATACCCGCAAAACTAAATGTTTAGATAGCTGCAAGCATTTTATTCCTATTTTCTTTTTCTGAAGAAAACCATTTTTATTGCAAATGTGACATATAATTGGAATATTTTGAAATTTATATCTATTGGAATTATTTCAATATATCAATTTACTAGAAAACTGGAGAATGCAGAACTCTTAAAAGTTCACTGAATTTTAATCACTGAATTTAAATGTTGCTTACTTGGATGATGCTGTCAATCCTGATGTATTTTTTTATAGACCATGAATGCAGTCTTCACAGAACAGCTTCTCAAGATTGAATACACATCATGCCAGTAATGGGATGGTTTTATAGGTCATAACTTTGAAGAAAATTGTTTATCAATTAAGAAATTTTCAAGTATATGAGGAAATCATGATTCAAGTATCACTCAAATATTAAATATCACTATAAATTATTATAAAAACAAATCCTTTCAAATTTGTCATGTGCTTTCTGTATTAAAAGTCTCCAGAGAACAACATTGAAGTTAAAGTGCAAATATATTTAAATATATATTTTTAGGGCAATAGTTATATTTTATGCATATATCCTATTAATGTGCTAATTTCAACTCTATGTGTCCTAGTTAAAATCTTTGCTCTGATGGATGAGGGATATCCACTATATTAATGAAATACACATGAGTTTTATTTATTCACTAATGATTGTCTTTATATTTAAAATTTATTTAATGATACAGAATTTTTGTTATGCAGAAATAATTTCTACTTCTACATCAAGGAAAAGGCCCCTAGTGGCAGAATATGCCATTGAGTTAGCTGGACTAAAGTTACAGGCCGTTGTGAGCAACCCCATGTAGGTACTGGGAATTAGACTCATTCTTCTTGAAAAGTAGCTGCTCTTCAGCTCCAAGCCTAGGACTGTAGCCCAGGCTGGCCTCAAACTTGTGATCCTCCGTCTCGACATCTTCAACATATCTTTGCAAAGTATTCCACTATAGCATGCTACTTTCATAGATATAGAAATTTAAATGAATTTTTCATCTATTGCAAATACACTTGCAGAAGCTTAATATATATATATAATATATGTATATAAAATATATTTATAATATATATTAGTTGTGATATAAAGAGAAATCTGCATTTTTGTACAGCATGAAACAGTGAACATGGTTATAAATTGTTTTGCTAAAAATTTAGAATGTTTAGCATAAAGTATGTATACTGATAAAATTTTGTGAAATTGTTTTCCCTATATATTCTTGAAAGATCAATGTCAATTATGTACTTTATTTAGAAAATGTTTTTTTTTCAACAGTTTGAAATCATGCTTCTTGAAGTAAGGCAAATTTTTGTTATTAGGAATCTAAGATAGGATTTAAGGAACTACACTCAAAAAGTTGAACAAATGTGAATGAGGAAAACCGAATCTGAACAATGACAACAGCAACAGTCATGTAAATGTGGATGGAGAAAGCTCAGGAGGACTCATCCCTACAATTGTGTATTGTTTCTCACACCAATGTGGATGACCTAGAGGAAAACAGTCATATCAATTTCTTCTATTCTTAATCTAAATATTTATTAGAAAGAGAATTACAAAATGCTTCATATTTTTAAGGGAAGACTACTCAAGTATAGGAAAGATACTGAATAGGTAGGAAAAATTATCACTAAGTCAAAATTCATTTTTAAAATTTATCACTTAGCACCAGGGAAGCAAGGACTCCCACAACACAACAGGGATGATTGTAGCAGAAATGCTCAGTGAATGGAAGATAGAGTCTCTACCAGCTCCACTAGATAGGCATGGCTTCAGGCAAGGGATGGGGCCACCTACCCATCTCAAAGTTTTTAACTCAGAAATTTTCCTGACCATAGGAAAGGGAAAAAAAATGGAGAAGAGACTGAAGGAGGGACCATTGGAGGACCATGCCACCTGAGTATCCAGCCTGTCTGCAGACACTAAACGCAGACACTGTTGCTGCTGCCTAGAGGCTCTTGCTAACAAGAACCTGGTGTAGCTGTTTCTTAGGAGGTTCTGCCTGCAACTAACCAAAGCAGATGTGGATGCTTGGAGTCAACCAATAGAATGAGTTCAGGGACCCTGGTGGGGAGCTGGCTGAAGGACTAGAGGAGCAGAGGGGAGATTGCAGCCTCATAGGAAGAACAGTGTTGGCTGGCCAGACCACCCAGTGCTCCCAGGGAATAGACCACCTATCAACCAAGGAGTGTACAGGGAGGAATCCATGGCTCCAGATACATATGTATGGCTTTGTCTGACATCAATGGAAGGGGAAGCCCTTGGTCCTCTGGAGGTTTGATGTCCCAGCATAGAGGAATGCTGGAGTGGTAGGGCAAGAGAAGGTGGGTGGGGGAGCATCCTCATAGAGGCAAAGAGAGGGGAGAGCTAACACCCTTTGTTTTCATTATGGTAACTGATATGTTTCTATGATTTTGAACTCAGACCAACTATTTTTACTGGAATGTGTATGAAAAATGCTAAAATGCTATAGATGTGACATTCTATGTATTTCTACAAAAATACAAGGACACAGTATAGGAAAAAACACAAATATGTAATTATGTAATTTACATAATTAAATGTAAATGAAGATATTGCTTATGTTCAGAATGTTTGCCCTTCTATAAAATGTGGTCTGTATATGGATATATTCCTAAGAAATACTTATATCTTTACTTTTTAAATTTTTTTTCTCTATTTGCCCAGTCTCCAGTATTATACAATGGTGCCCAAATCAGTATGAGGAAGGTCAAAAACAACTGTGTTTGGTCCTTATGTCAGAGAACACAGTATGACCCATCCTCATATTATTTTTTATATTAATTTCATCATGTAAGGGAGTTATATGTTTTGCTAAGTAATCTATAATTTCATCTGTTTTTCTCTTCTATACACATTCTTTAAAATTTACTAGATAGTTGCAACTTTAGTTCTTTGGTGACATGCATCACTCCCTGATTTCTGTCCACGCATTTAAATTCTTTACTATATTCAGTATGAATCTCCATCTTGACTGAATTGATTCACCAACTCACTCCTTCTGATACATTTGTGTTTTGTGTTCTTTATGTTCATAGATTAATCTTTCTTCTAACAATTCTTTTTGTTGTTGTTGTTGTTTTTTTGTTTTTGTTTTTTTTTTTTTTTTAAGGGGGGAAAAAAGCAAACTTTATTTTAAAACAAAGTACTGTCTGTGGTATAGGGAATTTGAAAAGACCACCTGTCGGGAAAATATCTTCTGAGATGCCCCAAGGCTACTCTTCCAAAAGCCTCCTCTTTTTTTTTTTTTTTTTTTTTTTTTTCTTTTTTTTTTTTTTTTTTAATTTTTATTTTCAGCAAATCAAAAAAAATTTAAAAAGCATTCAAACAGAGTAAAATGAAAATAAACAAACAAACAAAATACCAAGGTCAGATATACTTATACAAGAATTCTATAGAGCCTTCAAACAAGCAACACTTTTTGAGTTATGTTAAAAAAATTCAGAACCACAATAAGCTCCTTCACAAAGCAAATAATATTGAAATAGTGAAATCAAGTGTAAACCCAACAAAATATATAAATTATAGTCCAGTATCCCTCATGATATATACATACAAAAATTCTCAATGAAGTAGTTGCAAACTGAATACAAGAGATATAAAAAAATATATTCCATGAATAACTGAACAACTGTTTTTTTTTTTTTTAGAAGACCGTACTCCATATACAGGCTGCATGTTTTGGGATAGTCCCCACTCCAGATGTTTGAGACCTACATGAAAACCAAGCTGCACATTTAACAACTATGTGCAGGGAGGCCTAGGTTCAGCCCATGGAGTAGATCTGTGTAGACTAGGTATGCTTGTTTTGTTTTAAATGTATTTTTATTGGATATTCTACTTATTTACATTTCAGATGTTATCCCCTTTCCTCCCTCCCTCCCCCAGGAATTCCCTATCCTGTCCCCCCCTCCTGCTTCTATGAGGGTGTGCCCCCACCCATCCACCTTCTCCCTCCTCCCTGCCCTCAAATTCCCCCACACTGGGGCATCCAGCCTTCATGGGACCAAGGACCTCCTCTCCCAACAATGCCTGACAAGGCCATGGCAACTACTGCTTTATTACTACCTCCATTCTTAATCCATTGATGTGGAAAAACGTGTAGTGGAAACCCGGGGGGAGCTTCCCACAATAGCGGGTCCAAAAAAACTTGAGAAAGTCGGGAGTTCCGAAGGCTGGAAGCTTTGGCACCCGGCAGGCCCCAATGATACAAGAAGTCTGTGGGTTCCAAGAGTTTTATTGTTCATGGCGTGTGACAGATGGTCTGCAAGCCCCCAGTTCAAGCTAGAGGGGAGCTGGCTTAAACAGGGAGGGGGGAAAAGAGGAGAGACTGGGAAGGAATAACTTAATTTAGCTATGCTACCCCCACCCTGGCCTTTAGGTAACTCATAAATTTGTAAATCTCTCGAGGAGGCTGAAGCCTGTAGTAATGCTCTCTCTAGCCAAACAAGACTGCAAGGTGCAGATCAAATGGAGATCACTCCACATGTCAGGAGCCTGGATTCTGGGAGTGCAGCTGAATAGATGCCTGTCCCTCACAGGTAATGGACACCTGTTGGGTCTCTGGGCTATTTCCAGCTAGCGCTTCGACCAAAACCAACCATCCTATCGTGGTCCTACACATTAAAATAAATTAATTCACAGTGAATACCTTTCATGTCCCAAGTACTGAAAAATTATTATGACTTATAAATTGTATACTTTCAACTAACAGTTTCAATCTTATGTAAGGATCAAGGTAACGAGAGGATTTTATTTTTAATGAATTAATAATATAGAAATTTGCAGAGATAGTATGATGCCAGATATAAATGTATCTTTTATTTGTCAGGTGAAGGGATGAGATGAGAGCCATACCCAAGCTTTTTGAATAGATGATGTGACTGATCCCAGAGCATTTCTAACTCTCCCTAAGCCTAGGCCTGGAAGCATCTAAATTCCTTAAAATGTAATCTGCTGGACTCCATTTACTAACCTAGGCCTTGAATGTTTCTTCCTTCTAGATTTACCTGCTAGAAAAACGTATCCTTTCTAGATCTTTCTGAACTCTGGCTGGCTTGTTTAAGGCAGAGGTTGCCTCTCAAACTCTTTTCCAAGCTGACTGACTCAATCTGACTTCTTCAGCTTCTCAGTGAATTGCTTGCTGTGCTTGGCTTCAAACTAATTCTGGCAAGTTGTTCTAATTGTCTGGCTCCTTCTTATTCTCTGACTTCAACTGCCTCTTCTGACCTGCATTGAACTACAAGAACTCACAAGAAACTCAACTCTACTGCATTGCACTCACTGACCTACTCCCACCTCACTCACTCTGCTCTTAAATAGCTTTCTTTCTTGTGCTGTTCCATGAGAGTTGGGCATGTTTTATCTCTGAGTCATTCTGTCAGATCTGTCTCTGATTCATCACTTTTTCTGCCCCTCAATTAGATGTCATGTTCAAACATGGCTGCTTCCTTCTACAAACTAGTTTTTACCTTAAAGCTATGTACTAAAGGTATGTCTGTATTAGAGTCAGAGAGATTATATATGTATGGCATGTCGTACTCCAGCCAGATCACATAGACCTAAGTCTCTGGATGTACGTGATCCCTTGTCAGAGCAGCCATGTTGCTGGATTAAAATTCCTCCACACCAGGAGCTCCTAACTGATAGAGGAGATTCATGAGAGGCAAAGATGATTGATGAGAAAACAAAGATGGATTTCTGGAGAAGCTGGTATCAGGAAAAGATCAAATCAAACCGCAGTGTCATCATAGATCTGTAGCAGATGACCTCTTAACTCTGGCAGCATCCTCAGGGGATTAAGCACATTCTGGTGAAACACCCTGTTTTCCCTCTCTCTTGCAAAGCCCTTCCACTGTCCCCATACCTGTCAGGAACCCTGAATTTCCTACCAAGCTACACACAGACACAACATTCTGCTAAGTACCATAGAGGATAACAGAAACCAAGCACCAAAACACACATCCAACAAAGAAAAAAAAAAACATTTATCAACACCTAGAATTATAATCTTCCTAACCCCAGATGCCTACAAGATAGCATCAAAACAAAAATCAGTACTTAACCAGAACAATATGATGCTATTAGATCTCAACAACAAAACCATAAATGCATGAATGATTCTTGATTATTATTATTTATACATACAATATGTCTCGTGGAATACATATGGGCCATAGTTTCTACTCTCTCTGCTCCTCCCAGTTTATCCCACCTTTTCCTCTCCCTCAGATCCACATCCCCTCTATCACCTTTCTGAAAAGATCAGGACTACAAGAAAAAAATGCCTACAGGTGGTGCATATTTGGATGCCGTGGAAAGAATGGGATGGAGGGCATGAGGAGATGGGGTAAGGTAGAGTGAGTCTGTAGAGGGTGTTCTGCTGCAGCACTAGGGAGGAACATGAGAGATTGGGTCTGTGGAAACAGAGAGAGCAGAGAAATCTGTGGGCAGCCTACCTGATCTTCTGGCAAGAGTGACCTATGGTTGAGCAAGGTTGTCCACCAGAGTTGGCAGTTAGGCACAGTGATGAGTTGCCCAGTAGGGCAATGGTTTGTGGGAATCACAGGAGACAAGGGAGAAGTGAAGCTTCAGCTGGTGGTAAAATCTATTTTCAGTATAAGAAAAAAAATAACAAACAAAGGAAAAAAGATACAAGTAAGTCAATTGTACTGAAAATCTACTTCCTATGTGAAAACAGCTATAGTCATGCCCACTAAGTACCCCTTTCCTCTCCTTTGTGCTTTATCCCTATCTATCATTTTAGGCTAAGAATATCACTTGTAGGTTATTTAGGTTTTTTTTTTTCTTGATTTCAATTCTTTGTACTCTTCTCTTTAATTATTGTTGTAATACCTATCATTGATGAGTGTATTCTTCAATGCACAGCTAAGCCTTAGCCTTAATTACCAAATTATAATTACCAAGTTGTAAGTGTGTTTTGTGTTTGCCACTGTCTTTGTGATCACTCATTTTGCTGTATAATGCACCATGCTTCCTTACTTCTATACCACCTAGTTGTGATGAAGTCTTATTCCTCTTGAACTGTAATCCAAAATAAGACTTCTTTCTGAAAATTGCTTCTGATTATATTGTTTTATTATGACAACACTAAAGAACTAATATAGAAGTTGGTCTCAAGAATAGATATTGCTGTGAATATTCTGACCATATGGTTTTAGACAATGTGGAGACTTTGAAACTTTGGATTAGAAACTAGTTAAACACTGTAAGGAAGGTTTAATAGACAGATATAATATGAGCTTAAAAGATAGTAGTGGTAAGATAAGTGCCATAATTCAAGAAATTTCACAAAGGTACAATGTTAGCAACTTGCCTAGAGACTGAAATATTTGGCAAAGAATGTATTTGTATTCTGCCTTGTCCTAAGAACTTAAATAAAGTTAAATTTAAAAGCAACAGACTAATTTTTTTGTGGCATAGTTATTATTGACCATAGTGCAGATCCACAATGAAAAAACAAACAAAAAACTGAGGCAAAAATGCTAAATGTGTAATTTAAATAACAAAAAGAGAGTGGTTAAACTTATGGTTGAAATCATAGTCCATAAGGAAAGAGACAAGATTGATGTCATTAAGAAAAGAGCTAAGTAATCTGTGACAGAACAAGAGAAGAAGTACCCTCAGGGCAAAAGTAAACAACTAAACTTCCAAATTGTGAAAGAAAACGCTGGAAGATGATGATTATGAAGCAACTGTAAACATATACATGGTGATGATTAATTCCATTATTTAGTCACATCAGCTACAGTTGAGTGCTCAGAGTCTACTTGGTCACTAGTTGTTCATAGATCTGAAACCCTAGTACAGATAATCTTCTGAACTCTCATTTACACTTCCATTCAAGTTCCCACAAAGTCGATTTTCTTTCTTATTAAATCCATTGCTTCTTGGGAGACTGCTCTTTGGCTATGATTTTGTGGTTGTCTCTTGATTATATTAATTGAGGTGGCAAGACTAACTTATTGTGGATGGTACCACTTAATGGCTGATAAAGGGAGATAAATGGTAGCTTATATTCATTGCTCTCTGTTCCTTGAGTATGGATGCAGAGGAGTCAGCCTCCCATCCCAGCCACATATATTCCCTGCTTTCTTTCATGTGTTCTATTCCATGCCTGACCATTTTCCTTTGGAATAATAATCTAAATTAAATCTTTTCTCATTAAGTTCATTTGGTCATGGTATTTTGCCTCAATAGAAATGAAACAAATACATTTTTCTATATAGTATTTCTTGCCTTTTAAAAAAGATCTTTAATCTCTATGCAGTCCATGTTGGCCTCAAACTCCAGGTCATTCGTCTGCTGGAATATGATTTATAGGAATATATTACTACATCTAGCTCTTGCATATGATTATAATTCCCATGGTTTTTCTTTTCTCTTTTCATTTTTTTATTCACTTTACATCTTGGTCACAGACCCCCCATCCTCTCTTCCCAGTCCCACCCTTAGAAATTCCTGAAATGGAAATCTCTGTTTTCTTTGGAGACTCAGTTATATCATGTAGTATTTTCCTGGAGACTATCTAATGAGAGGATGTTTTGCTGAAGGAGACATGTGGGAGGATGTTTTGT
Source organism: Mastomys natalensis (assembly GCA_021653895.1). Lineage (NCBI taxonomy): Eukaryota > Metazoa > Chordata > Mammalia > Rodentia > Muridae > Mastomys > Mastomys natalensis. The sequence continues at coordinate 1,610,254 of JAJTUV010001058.1, forward strand.
TAAGAACAGACAAGTGTATTTTTCTAGAAGTACTTGTAAAAAGGGCATATGATGTTTTTCTAGGGCTGATGATTGAGAGAACAAGTGCTGTTTGGAAAGGGTATAAATATAGTCCAAGAGAGAGTGGACACCCTTTGTGATATTGGTTCGCCTTGCCACTCTGCTGGTCATTGTTTGTTGTAATTTCATAAAGGGAAACACCACGAAAGAACTTATCATGGTATTCTAGCTTCTACTTGCTGCTTCAGTGAACTCTGGCCAATTGGCAGAGCCTCATGGTTTCTTATGAACTGAACTGCCATTTCTAATAAGTGAATGTTGTTTCCAAGTTGATTGAGCTACAGCTGCTTATTCATGTGAACTGAACTGCTGATATCCTGATAACCAGATTGGATTCACTACAGAGAACTACTTCTAAACAGGTCCATATCCTCCTTTGCCCTATTAACCTTTCCTTTCCACTACCTCTGGTGGTTGGTGGACTACAAGGGAGGTTAACGTGCTTAAATACACTTGTTAAAAGTTTTGAAAAATATAAGTTTACAACTCCCTCTCCCATTTCTCTCACCCTTTCTCCAAAAGAGACCCTACCTGGGGCATCTAGTCCTAGCAGGTTTAAGCATACTCTCTCCCACTGAGGCACATCCAAGTAGTCCAAGCATTAGGGAAGGGGATGCAATGACAGAGAACAGAGATACACCAAGACAGCCCCAGTTCTATTTTCTGGGGGAACCATATGAACACCAAGCTGCACATTTTCTTCAATGTGTTGGAGGTGTAGGTCTAACTCCCACATGCTCCCTGTTTGGTGATCCAGGTGCTGTGAGACCCCATGGGCTCAGGTTACTTGACTCTGTGGGTCTTCTTGTGGTGTCCTTGAACCCTGTAACCTGCTCACTTCTATCCTCCATTCTTCCACAACACACCCCAGGCTTTGCCTGATGTTTGGTTCTGAGTTTTTGCATCTGTCTCTATCCGTTGCTGCATGAAGGCTATCAGGAGACAGGCTAGGTTTCTGTCTGCAAGCATAACAGAAAATCATTAATAGGTGTCAGGGTTTGGCTCTCTCATATGAGAGGGTTTCAAGTTGGGGCTCTTGGCTGTTCCCTCAGTCTCAGTCCATCTTTATCCCTGTACATCTTGTAGACAAGACCAATTTTAGGTTGAAAGTTTTGTGGGTCAATTGATCCTCCCTCCCTCCTCTGAAGTACTGACTGGCTACAGGAAGTGACCATTTCAGTCTCTCGAGCCCCGTTTGTTAGGAATCTAAGCTATGGTTACCCCCATAGACTCTCTGTATACTCTCTCATCCTAAGCCTCCAGCTAGACACCAGAGATGCACCCCCAGTCCCCACAGATTTCAATTCTCTCTCCCAGGTTTCTCTCAGTCCCCCTCCCTACACCTGATCTCTACCCCGTTTCGTTCCCCTCTTCACATTCTCTTCTACTCAATTCCCTCTTTCCATCCACCCCTGAAGACTATTTAGTTTCCCTTCTGAGTGAGTTTCTTATATTCTCCCCTGGGACCTCCTTTTTCCTGCACATTATAGCTAATGTCCACTCATAAGTGAGTATGTACCATATGTGTCTTGCTGGCTCTAGGTTAACATTCAGGATGACACTCTCAAGTTCTACTGATTCTTTTAGTTTAATTTATTATTTTTATATATTCAATTCTTTCTCCATCTCCATCTCATTTTTTATCTAAGAGATTGTTTATATCCCTCTATCACCAAACTGATGATCTAATTATTTAAGTTTCACAATACATCATCTACATTTTATAATTTATTATGCTTTATCTTGAATTACATGTATATTTAATTTTTTTCATCTAGATTTTAAGCTCCTTTGCATCTATACTTGTTTATATTTACCTTCCCGCAATGTGTATCAATTACTTCATAACTTATTCAATATTTATTTGATGATTATATTTTTAAATGCTTTTTAAAGTTGTTTATATTTATGTACTTTTAATCTTCAGTGAATGATTTACAAAGTGAATACTTGGAAGCTTTAGAAAATATTTCAAGACTTATTACTTTTATGCATTTATGAAAAGACAAAATGCTTAAGCATTATATTTTAAAATATAATTAATCCATTATCTCATAGTTAAAAAGCATATGATTACTTTAGATGAAGAACAATGTCCCAATTTGGCAGAGACTAACAGCATTTTTTAAATTAAAACAAGAAATAAGTCCTGTCAGTATTTTATTTTTTGTTTACTTTGAAAATTGATAACCCAAGTTTCTTTCCATGTGGTTTTCAGTAAAGCTTCTCGTTTGTTCATAAGTATTATTTTTTAAAACATGTACCTTCACATTTTTAGTAATTTAATTTAATTTTAAATTCATTAAGGCGCTCTATAGTTGAATTTACTCAGACAAATATAATGATTTCAGTAACCTGAAGCCATAAACTCTCGACAAATATGCCAGTGACAGTAATGGGAAAAAAAAAAAAAAAAAAAAACACACTCTTTATAAGTCATTGTTCAGTGGAGTCCAAGACTCCCAAAACAATATAGCTTATTGCTATTGCCCTTGTCTGCCTCCAGAACATGAAGGTAAAATCCAATTGATGAATAAAACATACACTTCAGACTCAGGATCTTAACAAATTTTGGTGGAAAGAAACTGTAAACCTCTGCCCTTTATACTAGCTCTTATAGTATCTGAAGGTGTTATGCAAATCTCCTATGAAGAAATGCAATAAATAGTATTATTCAGTTATGAAGTCAATGAACTACCACAAGAACCAAACTCACAATATATTTCTAAATATTAATTAGTAGCATTTTCATCTTGGTACAACCAACATCTATTTGATTAGCCTTAAAGTCTCTTCAATGAGATGGAATTCCTGCTTGGTGCCATGAACTGAACTAATAACCTATTGGTGGAAAGATCTTCAACCCTAGAGAGGAGCTTACTAATGCCACCAGTGACTATGTTCTAAATGCTTGTCCTTATCACACAGATGAGTAAGCTCTTATCGATGTAAAGCTCTCACTTCTCATTAAAAAAATAAAATTTCCAACTAGCAAAAATGCAGAGGAAAAGTGAATATGGTGTGTGCAACCTCTATTCACAGATCTACAACACACCATAGGTTGGTTCAAGGAATTTGTGGAAGAAGAATGAAAAGACTGTAAATGCCAATGGACCAGGAGTTCTGCTTTTAGATAGTGTCTTCTGTATGTGAAAAGACCTATATCCATGATATCTGAATAGTATGGTCACCTAAACTAGGTTTGTATCATGGCAATATATGCCATCATAGATGAGGAAAGCCTCACAAGGCCCTATCTCTAGATTAAAAGAAACCAATTGATAACTTGAGAGAAGGAGAATTAGTCTTCTCTGGGGAAGAAGTCCAGGAAGATTATCCACTCTCATGTGGTCATTCCTAAATACATATACATATGAACAACACTAATTGTGTATGTGTGTGTGTCTGTGTGTGTGTCTGTGTGTGTGTGTGTTTACAATACCTAAAAGGAGAGGAAGTCATGGATTGGGCAGGGAGGATAGGGAAGAAGTTGAACGGGAGAGGAAAGGGGAGAAATAATGCATAAAATGATCATAAAATGTAATTGATTAAAAGACATTCTGAAAGTCCCTTTGGTATAAAATGAAAAGATTCTAGTTAAATTTATATTAAGAAATCAAAGGTACTGGGTGAAGGTAACTCCAAAGAAAGCTATAAAATATATGTTGTTTGACAAAAGGAAGCAAAGAGTAAAGAGTACAAGTGTAGTGATGAGATTGCTTCCTCCAATTTTTATAATTAAGGATCTCCTGCACAGGGAATGTCTTTCCCATAATTATAATTGGTCTTCTTGTAGCAAATAATATATTCAAGAGTATTCCCCAGGAGTAGGGCCAGCAGTCTATCACCCAGGAGATTCCAGTTATCTAGTTAACAATTAACATTAATCATCACAGGGACTTCAATATAGAAAGCTAGGTTCTTTGAATATGGTGACAATTTGACTTTCTTGTTTTTCAGTTTGGATTTTTTTCTATCTCTGTCTCTTACTGATTTTTCTATATGGGTCTTCAATCATTCAACTGAATCAAGATTTTAAAAGTGGGCACCTGTTCCAGATCTTAGTAAGAAACTAACCTGCTTTTCTCTGTTTAGAATTTTAGCTTTTAATTTGTTTCCTGTGGCTTCTATTATTTTGATATATGTTCTTTTTATATCTAATTTGTTCCTAGCTTTTAGGGATATGTTGAGATACTATATTTTTCCTTCAACTTGACTATGTAACTAACCATCTACATTCCATGTGTTGATTCATCTTTGTGTTGGAGTGGACATACTTGACTTCAGTGAAGAATTATATGAATGTGCTTTTGAAATCAATTCTCTAGTACTCTGTTGACAAGTTTTATATCTTTGTTTATCAAGCATGTTGTGTTGTAGTATTCATTTTTGCCATTGTATGATTTTGAAATCATAGTAGTATGGGCCTCATGCATTGACATTAGAACAATTACACACTCCTGAATACTCCAGTACTCAATAAAAAATTATTGCTATAGTTTTTATTTAAGTGTTTGGTAAAACTCAACAATATTGGAATAACTTCAGGACATTACTTTGGTGGGACATTTATGTATTTATTTATTTATTTATTTATTTTCTTTCTTTTTATCATTTTCTCATATATTACTTTCTGATGGCAGTTTCCCACACTACTAACCCCTAGTCCCTCTCCTCCTCCTCCCGTTTCCATCCACTCTAGCTTCATCTCCCCTTAGAAAAGTGCAGTCCATCCAGGGACATCAACCAAATATGGCATAACAAGCTATAATAACACTAGGTACATAGTCTCACATCAAGGCTGAACATGGCAACCAAGTAGGAAGAAAAGTTTTAGTGAGATGTCTACTCAGGTTTTCTATGTCTTCAAGATTTAATTGTGGTAAACTGTATGGACTCAGAATTGTGTTCATTTATTTTGTTATTGTATTACATCAAATTTGGTGTTAATATATGATTTTTTATAATTCTTTGGATTTCTGCTGCATCAGTTGTAATTACTATTTTTATGGTCTCTGACATTTTTAATTTTGGTACTTTCTTTTGTCTTAGTTTAATTTTGTTCTATCTTCATGACAAAATATAAGTGGTACTTAACATAGTCACAACATTAGAAAATTCTATATTTGCATGTAGTTAGTTTTATTACTGAATTTTGAACACATGAATCCTTTCTTTTTATATCATATGTTTCTTGAAGTTTGAAGAAATATTTTTAACATTTCTTAAAGTGAAGGTCTAGTGGTGATATATCATCTCAGCTTTTGTTTTAGAATGACTTTATCTTTCCTTCATTTCTAAATGTTACCTCTGCTGGGTACAACATTCTTGGGTGACAGATTAATTTTTTTCCCCTTAAGCAATGAAAATTCCAGACACTCCCTCTTGACCTATAAGTTTTCTGCTGCAAAGTCTTCTGTGAGGCAAATTGGAATGCCCTTGTTTGTTACTTGTTTCTTTTCTCTTGATGTTCTGAAAGTCTTCTTTATCTTTAACCTTTCCAGGCATGTTTATGATCTGTCTCTGGACAGTCTTTCTGAAGTAAATATTACAGATCACTATTTACTTCCCCATATCTGAGTATTTGGATTCTTCTCTACATTTGGGATGTTTTTTAAGATTATCTTTCATAATGGTTTTATTTCAACTGTATGTTGTTACCCTACTAAAGTAATAAATCATGTTTCTTTGTTTCTACAAAGCTGATTTGTATATTTCCTGGTCACTATATGGGCAGCCTTTGTCATCTTACTTTTGACATGACATGGTTATGGTTATTTTTTAAAATTTACTGACCTCTTGGTATATGAAATTGTACACTTTTTGAAACTAAAAGTAGCTGTCATCTTGATCTGACCCCATATATCTAAACATTGGACAGAACCACTCCTAACATCTAAACATTCAACAGAACCACATGCATTGCAAGTGGATAGTTTAGATGTATCATCCATCTAAGCACTTAAAAGTACTTCAAGTTTAGATCTGTCTCCAATCTTCAGGTGGGATAGATCTAAGAGACAGCTGAAAATACCTATTCCATCCCCTCAAAACTCGATGTCCTGATATAGGCCAAGACCAATGAAAATAGTAAGAACTAAATCCAATTATGAAAAATTTATCTAGTTGTGAACTATTTATGGAACACAACTCTCAGAAATAAAAGTTTGAACTATTCATTAATAAGGGTACCCATGGAAGTTAAAAAATATATGGACTGAAGAATAGAAGCAGAAAAATATCAATCCCAGCACATCTCTTTAACATAAAATATTGATTTGTCATGAGTAGTTTCTCCTTTTGTTAAAAATATGTTGGTTCATCAAATACATTTGCATTTTTCATGCTTTTCCATTATTTTAACATAATATATTGTATTGATATTACAGTACACATGTATTGTTGATTTTACATTAAAATATGCATTATAAATTGTCAATAAAATGAATAAATATTACTCAGCATTGCTTTTTATTGGGAAACTGTGGGCTTTCAGTGATATTAAAAAGGCAGAGTTATAAAATTGTTTCTCTTCATTTGTAGATTTAGTATGGTTGAATGGTTCATACTGGTACCAAATTTGCAAGTGAACTTTTTATCATTCAATCTGATTGAGCTATGGTACTCACATTGTTTTAAGTGCATTTGGATCATGTGACTTTATTCCTGGAAATGTGTGAACAAGCATTTATTTATCTCAGATAAAGAGCAGACCGAAGAAATGATCACATCAAAGGTCAAGGTGGAGAAACAATAAGTTTATTAAAGTTACATATAAGTGTGTTAGTGAGGTTTACTTATAGGTGCACAGGTGACTCAGAGACAGCTGCATATCTCAATGCCCTCCGCAATGGGAGCGATAACTCATGAAAGATGGATACTTGAAGTTGACTACAAAGGCTGCTCCCAACCACTAGGCAGAGACAGCTAACTGTTGAAACCAGAAACCTCAAAGCCCACCCTCAGTGATACAACTTCTTCAATGAACCATACCTTCTAACACTTCCCATACAATTCCACCTGCTGGGAACAGAGCATTAGATCATATGAGCTTGTGGAGTCTGTTCTCATTCAAACCACTAGAGGGAATATTAATCTTTGGACATAAGGCTTATCAGGCCATATAAGATGAATTTTAATCTTCATCCATGGAGGCGGAAAAACCGAGGATATTTTTCCTATGTTTTGCTGAGGATGTTTTGTTCAGAGGAACAAAAGCTGACTGGAGCATCAGAATGGTGAGAGATAGCTTAGCTAAGCATTGAGAAGGACATAATTTCATAATAGAAGAGAAAAGAATTTATTCCTTAATGGTGTCCTGAGCCCACATGTTAAAGGTATTCCTGCAAGCTTGGAGATTCCTATAATATCCCTGTATCTCATGATAACTTGGGAACATCTCACCTTCCAGTTTCTGTGGTTCCTTATGTTTCAGCCAACAGAGGGAACACTCTTCCATTGTATTCCGGATAAGCTTGACCATCAACACAGTGTTACATGAAAGTTTATCTGAAAACTCATTTCTTATATCATTGTGATTTTAACTTAGATTACATGTTGTGCTAATTAATAAAACATCTTTCCCACTCCATGTTTGTGAATCCAGTGGGACGAACTGTGGTGTGAAATAAAATAGATCTTATAGGAACAAATAAACTGAATAAGGAAGACTTCTTTCTCATAATATCTTGGCCTTGCGTCTTCTTCCAATTTTTCATACCTAGGTGCCCCAGAGGTAAGATATTAGTGATTGCTTGTCCTTATCCCCACCCACAATCAGGAATTTACATCTTCCCCCCGCCCTTTACATATCCACTGTGTTTGAATAGGTATGGCACCTATAGACTCCTGTGTTTGAATGCTTAGCCCATTGGGAGGGGTACTCTTAAAAGGTAGCCTTGTTTGAGTGAGTGTGGCTTTGTTGGAGTAAGTGAGTCACTGTGAGGGTGGTCTTTGAGGTCTCTATGTTCAAATTCCACCCGTATAGAATTTCAGACCTTTCTCCTGGTTGCCTACAGAAGACAAGTCTCTTCTAGCTGCCTTTGGATCAAGGTATAGAACTCTCAGCTGCTCAGTACCATGCCTGCTTGAATGATGCTCTGCTTTTCATGATGATCATAGTGGACAGAACCTCTGAAACTGTAAGCCAGTCCCAAGGAAGTGTTTTTCATATTTCAGATTAGTTTTATACTATAGCTGTCTCTATTATTACCATATATCTTGTGTATATGACTTACCATATATTAACTTATCAGAATAAATTTCAGGTTTGTATCTAGTTATTTCCAGTGGTGTAGAGAAATGTTATTTCTAGACCATTCTCTTCCTTTCTTCTCAGGTTTCACACCACCATTTCACTCATATGATATTTAATATTACTGATATATTTATTTATTTATAAATATATTATTTTAAAATATTTATTTATAAATATTTATTTATATAAATATATTTATACATATTAATAAATTTATTATATAAATATATTTATATGATCATATTACTCTCTGTTATAATGTTAAATCGATTAACTTCTGTAGTATTATTTTATTTTCTGTGTTACAGATACCAATAAAAACAATATATTTTTTGATTTATTGAGAAGAAAATGTTTAATTGTTTCTGTTATAATTAGCATAATCACCAAAACTAATTGTCTTTGCATAAATATGAACTTATCCTTACATCTAAGTAAAGAATACCCAATGGTGTCTTAAGATCGTCTGTTAGCACCAATTTCCATGTTTGTGTTTTTGTGGAAGTAAGTAAGTATCATCTTAATTTCTGAAGGATATCGCAGATGATCTTATTATTTTCGGTTGACAATATGTTTATTGTATGCTTCCTCCTGATTTCTGATCACTATTTCCTTCAGAGGTTTATTCTTATGTTTCTGGAATTTATTTGCAAGGTGTTTCATTTGCTGCTGAAATCTCTTTTTCTTTTCCTGTGACAATGTCTATTCTGATTTATTAATTAGTCAGTCTCTTTGCATTTAACATACTTTAAGTTTATTGCATATTCTTAATTTGTGGAATACTATTCTACCTCAAAGTTAAGAAGTTTTCAGTGAGACTATTTAGGCAGTTGCATGTCTTGTCTCTTCTCTGATCCCAGAGCTTGTGTTATCTGTATGTTTATATGCTGTTTTGCATTTCACTAAATTATTCTCCTTATTCTATTCTGTGTTACGATTTATGTTACAGATTAAATTGTTGGGGTCATTAATCTTTAGTACCTTTGATTTGAAATTTTATTCTATTTCCATTGTTTTAAGTATTTCAGCTCATTTTAGCTGGTTACTATAACAAACTCAATGTATGCATAGATGATTAAGATGTGGATGTATTATTTGCTTTGACAACGTAAAATGTACTATTCACTGGGTGCTAAAAAAATTAAAAAATAGACACTTCTTTTCAGCCACGTCTAGTGGACAGAGTACATAATCAGCAGCTACTTCCTCCTTGAGGTCTATTTTGATTGTGAGTGGCTACCTTATTAATGTATCTCCACTAGACTTCCCTTTGTACCTATCTAAGTTAAAACACTCTCTCTGAAATTAACTATGTTTTCATTTAATTAGTTTTGGTGGTGTGATTATCATTCACTCTTTTTTCTTTAGGGTAGTTTATAAGGACTTTATATTGATATCTCTCACTGCCTATCATTCTAATTGTTAGAAATATTACTAATGCTGATATTTTACTTTCTAACTTAAAAACGTCAGTGCCATTTCTTTTCATTACTGAAAAGGAATATAGACATAAATACGTAGTGATGCTTTTTAAAGTCCAATCCATTCTATTAACATCAAGTCAAAATAGATATGTTGTAAGAAAACCTTTTCCAGCATATTTTAAAAAATCTGCTTTTTTAAAAAATTTAGCTATAGATTTGCTTTCAGTAATCATGTATTTTAAAACACCATTAAAATAAAAATTAAATTGTATATTAAATTTAAATCAGTATTTGAAGACATTTTCTCTAGTCTATAATTAATCATTCATTACAGAAAAGCACTTATTAATTTAACTGTAAGTTACCTACACATTTTCACATCTACAATTAAACTTTACGTGATATGTAAGCATATTATTTTTGTCATTAGTCTCTGAGAAATATATTGATATTTTTCTAGCTATTTTAAATTCTGTTTATTAACACAATGCAGGATTTTACTCTGGAATTGATTTGTATATTTGGTTTATCCATAGAATAAAACAACATGCATTTTACTATAACCATGAATCTATGGAACTTTTTTTGTTTGTTTGTTTTTGATTTTTGAGACTAGTCATGTTTGGCTCTACCCTAGGTCTCCGGTATCCTAGCCTCTGGATCTCGGCCATCAGAGCAGTGTCACCATGGGCTATTTCTAATTGAATTGGTCTCAAGTTAAATAAGACATTGTTTGCCACTCTTGCAAGTTCTGTGCCATATCTGTCCAAGAACATCTTGCGAAAAATGATTTTGGTCAAAGCTTTTGTGGTTGGTTTGGTGTCCATGTTTCTCTTTCAGTAGCCTGCTGACTACTTTCTTGCACCAAAGAGACTAGAACATAGGGGTAAAGCTCCATTTCTTCTATTCCCATCTCTCCAGAACTTTTATGTTGAATGGTATTGGATCTCGCTAAAGGTCTTTTCTGGATCTAAAGAGATGATCATTTGGATTTTGTTAGTGATATTGTTGTTGTTGCTTGGTTGGTTTTGTTTGTTTTGTATTGTTTCTTTTCTTTAAGTTTGAGTGATGGATTGCATTTCCTGATTTTTGTATATTTAACTATCCCTGCATGTCTGGGATGAAGCCTGCTTAATCAGGGTGGATAATCATTTTGATGTGTTCTTGGATTTGGTTTGTAAGTACATTGCTTATTTTTGCATCTGTCTCAGAAGAGCAATAGCTAATGTAATTCTTTTTGTTGAGGCTTTTTGCTGTTTGGGTAATCATGGTAACTTGGCCTTATAAAATGATTTGGTCAATGTTCCTTCTGTTTCTATTTTATGGAATAATTTGAGGAATACTGGTATTAATGTTAAAAGTCTGGGAGAATTTTGAGCTAAAGCCTTCTGTCCTGAAAAAAAAAAATTAGGTGATTTTTAATGATCTTCTCTTTCAACTAGTGGTTATAGTTCTATCTAAATTGTTTGTGTGATCTAGACTTTAATTTGGTAAGTGGCACCTATTGAGAAAATTATCCATTTCCTTAGATTTTCCAATATGGTGGAGTACACGTTTTTAAAGTATATCCTAAACTCTCTGCATTTCCTTGGTGGTTTTTCTTATGCTTGACATCATTTCTTTGATAGGAATTTTGTAGATTTGCATATTCTCGATTCATCTTTCTGTTAGATTGAAAAAAAAGTTTTGTGTATATCGTTGATTTCTTTAAAAAGCCAGTTCTTTGGTTCATTGATTCCTTGTATTCCTCTTCTATTTTTATTTTGTTAATTTTAGTCCTCAGTTTATTTCTTGCCATCTGTTTCTCTTAGGTATGCTTGCTTTTTTGTTGTTGTTGTTGCTGTTATAGAGCTTTCTGGTGTGCTGTTAAGTTGCTAGTACAAGATCTTCCTAATTTTTTTATATAGGAACTTAGTGCTATGAACTTTCCTCTTAGAACCTCCTTAATTGCATCCTACTATATTATATATTCTTTATCATTAAATTCCAGAAAATATTTAATTTCTTTATTTCTTGACTCATTTTTCATTCAATAGAGAGTTTTTCAGTTTCTATTAATTTGTATGCTTTCTGCTGTCTTGAGACTATGGGAGATTGAATCTAGGGTTCTTGTGTGCTAGATAAGCATTCTGCCTTTGAGTTGTATTTTCCTAAACTTTCTCGGTTATCTTTGCTAAGTTTCTATTGCTTTGATAAAAAAAACAAGATCAAAGTAAACTTGGAGGTTAGGTTTTATTTCAACTTATAATTCCACATCAAAGTCTATCACTGAGGAAAGTCGAGACATGTACTAAATCAAAACGATAACCTAGAGGCAGAAGCTGATACACCAACCATACAGGAGAGCTGCTTAGTGGCTTACTCTTCCTAGCTTGCTTAGAATACATTCTTACAGCACCCAGCATCACCAACCCAGGGGGTAGTGAGTGTTACCGATCTTGAGCTGCCTTCCCACATCAGTCATTATTTCAGCCATATTTTTTGGTTTGCTTTGGTATGTCATTAGGAATATAATAGAATCAAATGCATACTATAACAATTAAAAATTACCATGAAACAAAAGCTTTATTCACTGAACTCACCTGCTTTTTTAAAACCATGAATAGATTAAAAATATATATTTATCTCCAAATTATATGAGATGGCAAAACAGGAAGAAGGAATAACATTTGTGGGACGATACCAAAGTTTTGTGCTTAGACCTGTATTTTTTGTTTTTGCAGTTACACAGGCAATTTTGAGTGATTTTTATCAAAAATTGATAATATTGGTTTCATAAATCTAACAATTATTTTCATTGAAAAAAATCAAGTTAATCATCTAGTTAATGGTCTGGTTTATCTTTATTTTTTCACAGCTTACTTTTTTTAATGAACAAATTATAACATTTTTTTTTAAGGATGTCACAATGGTGTTGCAACAGCCTCCCAAGGGCACTCAGATTCCCCTGTGATTCCTTCTAGGAGCTTTCTCTTCTAGCATTTAAACTTTAAGTTATGACTTAGTTTGGTTTTATTGCTGTGAAGAGACAACGTGACCAAAGCAACTCTTATAAAATAAAATTTAGAGTTTCAGAGGTTCATTCTACTATCATCATGGCAGGAAGCAGAGCATCATGCAGGCAAACAAGATGCTGATGAAGGAGCTCTACATGTTTATCTGAAGGTGGCAGGAAAGAGACTGTCTTCTGCAGGGAGCGAAGAGGAGACTGGAATTCCACATGGAATATGGTGTAAGGATAGGAGACCTCAAAGCCCACCCCCAGAAGGATACTGATGCACATCTAGTTCAAAGCTCCATATTATATTCTCTTTCTTTTTCTTTTAAAGTATTTATTAGTAAGCCTAGCAAATACTAACAATACCTTTTAAATTTTTCCCTTTTTATTAAAAATGGATTTTTTTCTCATAAAATATATACTAATTATAGATTCTTCTCTCTCTACTCCTCCTATCTACTACCCAAGTCTCTTCTAATTCAGATACACTCCCCTTCTCTCTGTCATTAGAAAAAACAGGCTTCCAAGTTGTAACAACAAAATATGAGGAAATAAAATACAAAAAGCTAAAATTAAAAAAAAAAAAACCAACTATCAAATGGAAATCACACAAGGCAAATCAACAAAATCAAAAGAGACCCAATTGAAGGCACAAGAGTTCTCACAAATTCAGTAGTTTCATAAAAGTACAAAATGAAAGCTACGTACATATGTAGAAGATCTGGTGCAAACTTGTGTTAGTACTGTGCTTGCTGCCCCAGTGTCTGTGAGTTCATTTGACCTTCGCTCAGTTGATTTAAAGGACCTTGTACTTCTGGTGTTTCCACTCTCAGTAGCACTTACATTCTTTCTATATACTTCTCTGCAGATTTCCCAGAGCTGTGAAGAGAGGAATTTAAAGGGGACATCTCATTTACAGTTGTGTGTTCCAGGGTTTCGTTCTCTGAATAATGTCTCGCTGTGGGTCTCTACATTTGTTCCCATCTGCTGTAGGAAAAAATTCTCTATTGATGGCTGAAAAAGTATATTATTAGGAGTAAGTCGTCATATCATCAGCAGCAGCAGCAGCAGCATCAATGTCATCACATCACGACAACATCTCCTTCCTCTTCTTCTCTCAGTCTGTTCACTGCCCCCAACATCCACTCCTCCTTTTCAGAAAATGGCCGGCCTCCCACGGATATAAATCAGTCAGAGCGTATCAAGTTATGGTAAGATTAGGCATCTCCCCTCCTTTTAAGGCTGGACATAAAAGCCAGCAAAGGAGTCGGAGACAGCCTGTGCTCCCACTGTTAGTACTACAAGAAGACAAAGCTACACAACTGAAACATCTATGCAGAAGGCCCTGTTCGGTCCCAGGCAGGCTCCCGGGTTGTCAGTTCAGTTCTTGATGAGTTCCTATGAGCTCAGGAGTGTTAATTCTGTGGGTTTTCTCATTATGTCCTTGAATTCTCAAGCTGTAAGGTTCACTTAATGTTATTATATTTTTAAGCCAGTAATATTTGGTTTTATTCTCTTAGTGTTTTTGTCTGACAGCTATAGTACTTTCCTAACTGTAGTTTTATAGTATTTTTGTGTTCCCAACATCCTTATTAATTTAGTATTTTGTTTATGACTTTCTATGTTTTTCATTTAGTATAAACTTTAGAAATATTTTCGTGATATTTTCAAAATATCTTGTGATATTTTGAGCAGGCTTTGGTTGAATCAACACAGCACATTGAGAAGAACTGTTGTATTTTCAATATAAAAGTTTCATAATCTGATATATTTCAATGCAGATTATTTGATACACATTAGGTATTTATATATAACTGGTAGAAAGTGAAACAACATCAATGTAATAAACACTTCACATATTCAACTATGGAATATGAAAGAGATAAAGAACACCATAAAATATACCTAATCAACTACAATAAAAAATGTTTTCCAAGAAATAATACAGCATATCAACAAAGTATGACTTTTTGATTATAATTAGTACTTTGTCATGTTGAACATTATTCTCAGAGGCTCATTAATGCTGAATTAGTGTCGTATCAGTGAGTTTCATCCTGAGACACTGCAAGTTTTAGATGTATCAATAATTTATATTATTTATTGTGCTCTGATTTGCTTTCAAGTGCCATTCTAAACCATATAATTTTAAAAGTAATATTAAATTTATAAGTGGAAATCACATATAAGAATAATCTTTCTTCTCTTTTTCCTTTGAGTAATATTCAAATATCCTAGAATTCAAGCATACAATTTCCCAATTCTGGAAAACCCTATCACAGGTAATTCAGAACATGAGAAGAAATAAATATGATCATTTTAAAAAACAATGCAAAGATGTACAGTGCATAATTAAATTCTTGTGCAGTAAATAAGACAACCCACAAAAGTGTCAGTACCTGAAAGCTCTGAAATTGTACTCAAATTTTTGTATAGTTTCCTATTTAAATTGTATCACTTAACATCTACCATGAGTGACTTTAATGTTTAGTTGAAATGCTCAAATTTTTATAATATAAATATAGAAACTATTTTTCTCTCACTTTTGGAAATTGAAGTGTTAGAAAATACAGCAAAACTAATTTCAGGAATTGCTAAATATTTGAAATGAAAGTGCAAAATTAGTGCTCATTGATGTTCATTTTCTATGAACTCTTGTTTTACAAGTTCATTCAGAGTATTAATACATTTACTTCATTCTTATGCTTCATTTAGTGATAGTTCTGCGTCATTTTAATTGTATCTTTGTGTCACTTTTGAATCATTTCCTCAGATTTAAGTATGCATATAAAAGCTTGAAATATGCAGCAAATTATTTTTTATGCGAAGACCAACTGCGGATGTCTAACATTTTTCATGAACTCTAACTTGTCATATCTGCATGCATAATTTCAGAGAAAAGGTACAGAAAGTCATTTTACTTGGAAAGATGGCAAAAGTAAAATGGATTTGCAGATCAAAAAAAAAAAAAAAATTCAGATGTCTTTGTTTCTGTTCACTGTAGGCAAGATTCCTGCACAGACCTGGAAATCATAATGAGAAAGTCTCCTATGCTTTGACAGACTCACTCCTTGTGTCGTATTTTTTAACACATGAGAGGTTTTTCATTTATTTATTTTTTGTTTTGTTTTTTGTTTTTTTTGGGGGGAAATTAGTCTTCCCACCTATTAAGTAGACTTTCTACCATAAATAGCTTTACATCTACATTGTTGCATCTGTGAGAATCAATTGTGTTGAGTGTTTGATATTCTCCAACAGGAGGATAAGTTCTCAGCCACTGACTTCAGGGGTTTACAGTTAGCAGTGAAGGCTACATAGCTTCTCTCCCTGAATAACTTATCTTTCCACTTGGTTGGAGAGCTATCAGTATATATACCAGACTACTGCACAGTTTATAAACTACAAAAACGTGTGTCACAGTTGGGTAAGTTGATCATTTCAATGTCGTTCTTTGGCAGATTATCTAAGCATGTGTACACATGTCAGAAGATGACTGAAACTTTCTTGGGATTCTTACGCACTCATCCTACGAAGGTTTCTCCATCTCTCCTTAATATTGAGTCCTCCAGGGTCCACTTTCTGGTAACATAAGAAGTTGGGTTTTTTCTCTGTAATATGGAACATGTGGGCATAAGCTATGTTCATTCTGTAATTGACAGTTACTGATACTCTTCATTTGGCTTATCTCTCCTTTATGGTTTTCATTTATATTGGAAAAAGAAGACTTCCCATTAGACCTTGTCACCTTGGTAAAGCACAGAGCTCCCTCTTCCTCCAACCTCATATCAGTATCAGATAAATAAGTCATTGCCCAGAAATTTACATCACAGGCAGAAGCAGACATCATATGGTTATGTAACTACATTAACCTAGTATATCAAGAATTATGAACAATCAAAATTCATCAGTTCATGTTTAGTCAAATATACATTTAGCTATTATATCACCTAGCTTTTTTTTTTTTTAATTATGAAGTAATGCTTCTCTTCAATATCTATGGGTTCCAAGGAAAGGTTTTTTTTTTTTTTTTTTTTTTTTTTTGGTAAAGAGGAGAGAAGAAATGTTCATTGGCCTACACAGTGTGGGTCATTGTTAGTGAAAGAAACAAAATACACAAACAAAATACACAGTGCAGCAGTAATGGTACCTCTAAAGTGTACTGATTTCTGGTCCTATCTCATATAAACATCCACCACATTTTATTTAGAAATTTCAAAGAGAAATTGCTTCTCATCTACTCTGACCAATTAACATTTTGTGTCTTAATTAAGTCCTTTACATTTGCACTTGAAGGCCACCTGTTCTAATTACAAATGTCTTTCAGGCACGTTGTCTACTGAACGCCATCATTCGTAACCCAATTAGCTTGCACAAATCACAGCACTCCAAGGTCAGTGTTCTCATTTCAACCTGTCTTCAAAAGCAGCATGAAACAGCTCATACATCTTAAAACAGAGTTACAATTCATTCTGAATTTAACTTGTGTCTTTTTTGTGATCTGAGTTATCTCCCCTAAACTTTCATTCTCAGAGTTAGAACTCATCCTGATGGGGGTAAGAAAGTGCTTCTTAGATTTTTTTATGGAACGTTTTTTTAACCTCTCCATTAACTCAGCAGTTTGCTAATATATGGCTAGAAAGCTGCTGTCTGCCAGACTGGGCTTAAAAGGTCTGCAGGACTTCTGCCATCCTCAGCACCAACATCATAGTTGTCTGCTTTCGAACCACCACTGAGACCACACTTTTAGTGTCTGTTTTCCTTGCCAAGCAGACACCTGATTTTGTGGCTTCCTGTTTCTTTCTCTTTTGTAAAATCTCAGGGGCCTCTTTTATTGAGTCAATAGAAGATAGAAGCCACAGGGAAAGTGTATATTTTGCTGATTTCAGATTCTGTCCTTCTTTCATTTTAAAACAGCAAGGGAAAGAGCTAAAATTCTGAAGTCGGAAGCGTAGAAAACATGCTTCTCAGCAAATGCTAGCTACAGTTTATGTTGTCTGATAATGATACAACTGTTGTTTGAGCAAACGATCCTGTCTTTCTCAGGTGTCATGTCCATCTAGTTTCTCTGTGTCTTAAAGTTATATAGAAAGAGTGCAACAATTTATAATGAGTAAACTGTAGGCATCAGTCTTCAAGGTTCCCATTACAAAAGTGTTGCTAGAAATATGGCCATAGAGATATATATATATATATATATATATATATATATATATATATATATATATTTACTTGTTTAGTATAGAATAGAGTTTATTCAGGTCATGAGGGGGAAGTTGAGAGGGTAGTAGAGACAGATAAAAGCAGAGAGATTGAATAGAAAGAGGAGTAGAGAAGTAAATGTGGGCCATGAGCACGTGGAGAGAAGGGGAAAGGGAATGAGGAGAGAGCAGGAACAGGAAGGCAAGAGCAAGAGCAAGAGAGCACATATAATAGCTACTCATAGTTACTCAATGTTGGGAAAACTTTCACCATCTCAGTTTTTCTCTTTCTTTCTCTCCATTGTAGAAGTTTATGGGTCATACCTTTATTGTGCCTTTTGATTCCTGGCTGCAAAATACAGAATCAAAATACCCAAGGCTATAATTCAGTCTGAAGCAAAAGCTTAAAAACCAAGACCTTCATTTCATTCTTTATGGGTGAGAGAAGATGATGTCACAGTTCTTTGGGGGTGATCATTTTGTTGCAAAACTTTTCCTTGTATTATTCAAACATTGATTTCTGTGCCAGCAGAGAGCCAAGTGCCCACAGACATCGATATTGTTGTTCATTTGGCTACATCATGTTTTGTACACACTCCTTCTTTTACCTTCTAATTGGTTTAGTAAAAACCTGATGACCAACAGAAAAGGAGGAGTGAATAGATAGGAACTCTGGAAAAAAGTCAGGCACCAGAGATTCACCAGTGAGTCATGAAGAGATTTTGCCTGCAAGCCCAACATGGAAGAAGTTGGAATTACAAGACTTAGTCAGCAGTATCTACAACAGACCACATGGTAGAATGTAGATTAATACAGTGGGTGAAGTTAGCGTATAAGAGCTAGTTGGGAACAAGTAAGTTAAGACCTACAGCTTTCATAATTAATAAAAGAACTTCATGTCACTATTGGGAAGCTGGCAGGTTATAGAAAGGCTAAATGATTGCACAGCTCAGAGACAAAAAAATCCATTTATTCTTCTATTGGTTCTCCTTAGGCTATCAGTGGATTGGATGGTACCTATACTCATTGGAGAGAGTGGCTCTGAAGTTCTAAGGATGCAGTGTTCCACTAGATTCTCAGAAGTTGGTCCAAAAAAAAATCATCATAACATTGGTTCATCTCCCAGAGACACATCTTCCAAATGCTGTCATTTGCTACATATTATTAGAGTCATGTGGAAGGTTATGACTTCTGAAACTGGATATTTCACAGAATCTCTTGACAGGTTTTTCCATAATCAAGTAGGAACACTGGTATATATGCCTATGAAACACATTCAAAATAAGTAGCTGTCTGGTTACAGTTCCCTGTTCTTCATTTCAAGATGCCTAATTAAAGTGCCATTTTGGACCCAAGTAGTCTTCATAAAGAAGATTCTAGAGAGCTCTGCTGGTACCTCTGAAGACATGTCTTCCTTGAATGTTGGAGCATTCTTTCTAGGTCAACACAATGTAGCTAATATTTGAACTTCCTATTAGAATGGCAGCCTGATTCAACTCACAGACCACATGAAGCTCATGAAGAAGGAAGACCAAGTGTGGGTGCTTCGGTTCTTCTTAGAAGGAGTAACAAAATACTCATGGGAGCAAATATGGAGACAAAGAGTGGGACAGAAACTGAAGGAGGGGCCATCTGGAAACCATCCCATGTGCAGTCACCAAAGGTAGCGCTGATGTGGATGTCTGGAAGTGCATGCTGAAAGGAGCCTGATATAGCTGTCTCCTTAGAGGTCTGCCAGAGGCCAACATATTCAGAGAGGATACTCACAGCTAACCATTGAACTGATCAAGGGTTCCCAATGGAGATTTAGAGAGAAGGAGCTGTAGGTGCTGAAAGGGTTTGTGATCCCATGAGTAGAGCAACACCAATCAGAGCTCCCAAGGTCTAAACCACCAGCTTGGGAGCGCATACGGATGGACCCAAGGCTCCAGCTGTATATGGAGGGGAGGATGGTCTTGTTGGGCATAGGTGGGAGAGGAGATCCTTGGTCCCATGAAGGCTGGAAGCAGAGTGTGGGGGAATTCAGGGGTGGGGAGGTGGAAGTGGGGGCGTAGGGGGGCACATCCTCATAGAAGAAGGAGGAGGGGGATGGGACGGGGTTCCTAGACGGGGGGGGGGAATGGGGTAAGGGGGTAACATCTGAAATGAAAATAAAATATCCAATTAAAAAAAGAAGAAAAAAAATGGCAGCCTGACACCTGTTGTTCAGACAACCTTATTCCTCTCTTCTGTAGTCACTGGCATAGAATAGCCAAAAGCCATAGTCATTACCCACAGTGATCTTTTCCTTAGCTCCTTTATTTGGACTCCAAGACTTCTATTTTGATTTATAATGTCTGATTGGATTACAGAGCTGCTTATTTTGGACACATTACTTAGTTTCCCTAAAGTACAGCCTATACACATTATGAGAAATTAAAAGCCAGGATTCAATTTTTTTTTTCTTGCTTAAAATAAAAACACTACACACACACACATACACACAAACTAAACAAAATATTCTTCTTAAAAATTCTTTTAGAATTTGACATATAAAAATTATTATCTGAAGAACTTAGCTCTCTATTTATTTTCACAATAAGTATGATGCAACTAAATTTAATAATTCTAACTTTTAGGGGAAAAGCACTTTCAATTAAAATTCCTTCTGTTTCTTTGGCTATCTGATCTATAGTTAGCTCTCAACTCTCTGTCTACTGTGCTTCTGCAAAAAGCAACCCCACAGCTTCTCCCCAACAATGATAGTTCCTCCTGCCTCACTTTGTTTGAACTGAGGACAGAAGTGAAAACAAATATCTTTCAGTCTTAACCTCAGTTTGACTGACCACACTTAATCACTATAAATAGGGATAAATGGCAGCTAAGCCCACAGTTCCTCAGAGTATCTCCTCCAAAAGCCCCTCACTCAGCCAGGTCTTCCATTGTCCTACACCTATGATACTCAAGCCTTGAAGGTTGTGAAGAACCACATTGGCATGTGGTGAAGAAGAGGACCACAACAGACCTGAATGAGACAGTGCAAAGCAGCCTCTGTGACCCCTTTGTTCCTGTATTTGCTGAACATTCCTCCCTTTTGATTTTTTGAATACTTTAACGCAGTTGCTTGTTTGTTTGTTTTAAATAGTGTTGACAGAAAAAGGCAGGTTGTGCAAGACTGAGGTTTTGATGCTACATTGGTCAGGATGGCTCTTAAGAGTGAAACTTAGTTTTTTGATTTGTGTGTGTGTGTATGTGTGTGTGTGTATGTGTATCTGTGTGTTTTAATTTGAACATCTACCATATTCAAGGGCTCTTCTTGAACTCACAAAAAGTTTAGATGTATACTTTTGGAGTTTTCCAAGTTTAAGTTTCCCATTGCCCACTACCAGCTATTTTTCCTGTCTCCTCCTTCCTTTTCCTCCCTTCTCCTACTCTTCCTCCTTTTTCTGTACAACTAGAGGACCATGGAAGCATAGGCTCCTTTCTTAAAATTTCTGATTAAATAGCACCAACTTCATTTGACTATCTGTACTTATACTTAGAAACCAACTGACTTCATTCCTCAAACTGTGATTTTTAAAAACAAACCTTTTAAATTTGTGTGTGTGTGTGTGTGTGTGTGTGTGTGTGTGTGGTGTGTATGTGTGTGTTTTCATATGTAAGCATTCATGAGTTGTAAGACTAAGGAGTCAGCTCTCTCCTTCTACCACCTTGGTCCCACAGATCAAATTCATCAGACTTTTTGGAAAGTGCCTTTATCAGCTAGGCAATCTCACTGGCATAGATTAAAATTTCTAAAAAAAAAAAAATAATAATAATAATTCTAACTTTTATGAAATGTACTTTGTCTTTTGGATGAGTAGTCTTTAGGAAGAAGGTCCAATCTTTTCAATATTATAACGTGACATTTTCATTCACAAATATGTTTAGCTACATTTGTGGCTATCCGAAATATAAGCAGCCCATAGGCATATATTGGGCATATCTTCACTAAACAGGTAAACTACGAGGCTGGGATAGAAAAAGTATTTGTTGCTACAGGAAAGAAATCACATGTAAAAACTATAATTGTTTCCAGTTGTGTTGAATGACTTGACTGTTCTGTTGCTCAAGCAAAAGCATAGTCAAAACCAGCCCTTGTCATCCAGAAGCTGATAGATACTAAGATACATCAGGCCTTACTGCTGGTAAAAAATATTTAGTGTTCATAGCTAGACAGTAGTATTTATTTTATGAAATCTAAAATGGTATGCTAAGTATGAACAGATAAAATAATTCAATAATTTAATGGATAAATGTGGGACTGCATAAGGGTATCCTGTTCTTGGCTGTGTATGGGCCTAGAACCCGAGACTCAAGGGAGAAAAGCAGGGGTTCGGCCACACCCCCAGAACCCAGAGTCCTGACAAGCAGTCTAATCTCCATGGACCTACATTGTTCAGTCACATAGGCATATAGCCCCTCCCAAAGTGCACAGGTAGAGGGTGTGACTACAGGCCTCAGGCCCTAGAGATTTACATACAAATGAAGGCCAGAGGGCGGAGCCAATTAAACGGTCCCCAGAACTTCCGCTTTCTCCCTCTTAACTCAGGTCTGCCCTGAGTTTGGGGGTGGGGGGTACATCCAGATCCATCCACCATCTGCCATGACAATAAACCCTTTTGGAACCAAGGGCTTCTTCGTGTCATTGGGGCCTGCCGGCCTGCCATCAGAAGCTTCCAGCATCCTGGAACTCCAGAAACCTTTCTGTACCTGGATCCCCACGGTGGCAGCCTCCAGGACTCCTCCTCCATAGCACCCCGTTTTCCCACAGATAAAGACTCCTACCAAAAAAGTCCTAAAATATTTAATAATTACACATCTGGAATTATGTTTAAATAGAAGTTTACATGGATTGTGACTAAACACAAACAAAAGCAAACTAAAGAAAACAAAAATGAATGATAACAAAGGTCCTATTTTCTAATGTGGTTGAAATGAGGAAATGCCACTTCTTTTATTGTAGCTTGATCTTTTCTTATATCTCATCTACTCCCAGTTAATATATACTGAATCACCTAACTTTACTTCTTGATTACATCTAATTTATAACCACACCTTGTTTCTGTAGACCTACCTCAAATTATCTAACTCAAATCCCAATGCTAGTATTAATGATACTTTGTATATGCCTCTTAACTAGAATATCCTCTTGCTCCCTTAATTTATGTTCTTTCATGCTGCAATGAGCCACAATGTTAATTTATTTTACAACATGTGTGTCCCAGTAGTCATTCACTTTGTTCAAAAAGAACTGAAGTTCAAAATAGAAATGTATAGTTTGAATCTGAGCAATGTTATAAGTTAGTGAGGTGCAAAAATAATGCTACATTCTCAAACAGCATATACACATGGACTGGAGAGAAATAAAATCAATTATTTCAATGCAATGCCATCTTTGCATTAAAAAAGTACCTAAGAAAAGAATAAAAAGATGTATCATGTTGTCTATGTAGTGTTATGAAGAAAGTACTATGGACAAACTAAAATAGTATGGTATTTAGTACAGATTTTAAATATGGTTACTGATTTCTCTTCCATCAGCATCTCATTCATTTAGAGTGGATATGCCAAGGCGTCCTGTGGGTGTAATGGAATGGCACTACCTCATCCACCCACCATGAAGGCAACAGCTGGCTTCTGTATTTTAGGTGAGGATTTTATTATCTTGTGCTAAAATTCTTCTTGTCAAGTATTGCTTATTTTATTTTCCATTAGTATGATGGAAAACAGTACAGCTTGTCTGTTCTGGCACATTGTGTCAACAACGTTTCGTGACTCACTTTCTTTTATTTAGTCAAATCTTTTAAAAATATTAGATTTAAACCCTTAAACAATATTTTTATGATAGTTTTATTCTTAGTATTTTAGTTTTGTAATATCGAGAGAAAGAGAGAGAGAGAGAGAGAGAGAGAGAGAGAGAGAGAGAGAGAGAGAGAGAAGAGAGAGAGAGAGGTGGAGACGACGGAGACAGAGAGACAGAGACAAAGAGAAACAGAGAGAAACAGATTGGTCAATAGAAAACACTATGCAAATTTTATTTCTTTGAAATGTACATCTAGAGTACATAGTTACATTTAGACTTCAGCATTTCTGAAGGGAAAATATGCCGAGAAGAAAGATCAGCATAATTTTAAATGCTTTATTTACACACATCGGTGTTCAAGAATTCTTACTTATTATAGATAACTATTCATTGGGGTTCAAGTTTATAATAATATTGGTGTTTTACTTGTTAGTATTTTCTTTTAAATCCTTTCTCCTACTAATGACAAAGCAATTGTCTGAGTAGTTATTCTATAGATAGGTGGGTATTTATACAAACCATTTTGTGTATACATAGAAAAGGAATTAATTCCCTCTAAATACTTTTCTTATTTTGAGATAAATTTAGAACTTTATAAAGACAATATAGAAATAAACTTACCTACAGAAACATTTTATGAATGAGATAACAGATTTGATGATTCCTTTATTAATTAAATAGTTCATGGATTTTGCTGTTTGTCAAAACCAACATTACATAAGTGAACTACACAAATAGTTTCAAATTTAGATCATGGTGGATAGCACATCTTTTATTATCTCCTACTCTGCATTATATAAATACTGAGCCAGTGTACAGCCATGCTAACACTATAACATTGTGCAAGATACTTAGGAAAAAGGAAGAGTGGGAAGAAGATGAATACATCAAACAGCCTGAATAACAAGAAGAGTATAAAGAGGAGAAACTAAAGGGAACATTTGGGAAATTTTAATCAGTTTTGTGCAAATATAACATGAAATGGAGTATGTATTTTTGGTAAATGCATGGGTATTTTTATTTAAAGGAAAGTTTTTTTTCATATAAAATCATAATCATTATAGTTAAGAAGATGACATAATTAGATCTGTATTTTAATTTTTTTCTTTTTTACAAGTAGAATAAAAATTTAAGACAAGTGATATGGATCCAGCTGAAAAGATATTATTATAATCTAAAAAAGAAAACCCTAGAGATCTTCATAAAACTTTGAAATAGAGATAGAATTGTTTTTAAATTTTAAAATGATAGTAATTTAGTAGCAATTTTTAAGAGAGAGTACCTAATATAGCACACACACCCTCCTTCCTAATGCAGGTGAGACATGATCTTAATGTCCTCATCTTCCTGTACTTAATTCCTTAATGCTCTGCCATTGTCCTTCATTTGGTCAGTGACTTTTCTTGAAGTAGTGAGATCATTGAAAGATACCAGGAAAGGCTTAGTAAAGAATGATGTGTACGGTCAACACCTATGAAAGACTTAAATAAACCCTTTGAGATATATGCCCACAAAAACAAGAAAGAAAGGAACAAAAAGAAAGAAAGACAAGAAAGAAAGAAAAGAAAAAGAAAGAGAAGAAAGAAAGAAAGAAGAAGAGAGAGAAAGAAAGAGAAGAAAGAAAGAAAGAGAGAACAAACAACAAACCAGAACCAGTTTAAGTCAGAAACAAAACGAGATGAGCTTAACTGAAAAAAAACTATTTTGAGTCACTTTCATATAGTGGTTAAATATAAGGAAGGCTCATGGTCCTTTTAATTATATATAGGGAATAGAATAAGAAAATAAGTTTTGACATGATAAATGTAAGTACCATGGAGCTGCCTATAGAGGACTGGGAATTAAAAAAATAAAACTTCTCTGGATTTTAATAAACATATTCTATCATATTTGTCACTTAGTCACAGACAAACAGTGTAGACACAGTCCAATATTGCCCTCTTCCAGTATCATTTTCTGACTTCTTTCGTAATAGAATAAATTGAGTTTGAGATTTTTCTTTGGCAAAGAAAGGATAATTATTCTATTTAAATGTCTATACACTTGTTCTATACAGTTATATTTTTGTTTTAAATTACACAGATAACTTGGCTAATAGCATTAGATTTCCAAGTGATAGTACCTAGGAAATATGCCCAACTCTCCTCCTGCAACTCTTTCCTTCTTGAATTCTTGTTTTTCTCCATTCATTGTAATGTCTTTCTGTGCATTTCTTTCCTTTTTAAGGGATTCTACCTGTTTACCTGTGTTCTCCTGTATTTCTTTAAGGGAGTTACTTATGTTCTTCTCAAAGTCCTCTATCATCATCATGAGATGTGGTTTTAAATCAGAGTCTTGCTTTTCTGGTGTGTTGGGGTATCCAGGGTTTGCTGCAGTGGGAGAACTGGGTTCTAATGATGTCAAGTAGCCTTAGTTTCTGTATCTTGTGTTCTTGCCCTTGCTCTTGCTATCTGGTTATCTCTGGTGTTAGCTGGTTTGGCTGTCTCTGATTGTGGCTTGTCCCTCCTGTAAGGCTGTGTGTCAGCACTCCTAGGAGTCCAGTTCTTTCCAGGAGGAATTTGGGTATGGAGAGCTGTGGCACAGGGTCAGCTCCTGGTGCAGACAGAAACCGAAAGATCCTTTTCCAGGGTGCTCCTCAGTTCTGTGTCCTGAGGGCTCCAGACAGGTCCCTCGGAGCAGAAGTGGTGGTCCTACCTGTGCTCACAGGTGTGTCAGCACTCCTGGGAGACCAGCTCTCTCCCAGTGGGACCCAAGTATGGAGAGCTGTGGCACAGGGTCAATTCCAGGGAGCAGGTGGAAACCAGAAGGATTTTTCTGAGCATTTCTTAACACTTATCCTTCTGTATTACTTTCTCCTTTCCTTTACTCCATAGTTTCCCTTGCCTGTCTCCCTTTCTCACTTTCTTCATTTTTATTTTTGAATATATATATGATAATACTGTTATATAAATATCAACACCATAAATTTTTATTTAGACCTGTAGACTTTGACCTTGTGAAATAGGTAGAAATAAAGTCAGTGATGTAACTGATGATTAGATTGTTTACCCTTTCTCTTTCCTCCTTCCATCCTTTCCCATGTACCATGTCTTGCTCCTTCTTAAATTCATTACCTCTATTTCTTTAACTTTTGTAACATAAACATATGTATTTATAACCCCAGACCAAAATAAATAAGGCAACCTATGACTGATTAGGGGAGGTGAGATAGTCTTCCAAAGGGAAGAGCCCCATTGGTTATTCAATCAATGCCAAAGGATCAACTCTAATATCATATGAAAACAAATTATAAGGATTGAGAAGATTGCAGTTGTATATTTAGGAAAATTCACTACTTGATTTATATTTTGAATCCTAGACTAAATTGCAATGTTATTATAATGCTTTTGAGGGGACAATTAAATAAAATTGCCATTAACAGTTTTAAATATATTTTGCTTTTCAGTTTTTCATTGTATACATATGGGCATTTTGCTTGCAGGTATATCAGTGCCTGCAATAGGCTTCGAAGCTAGAAGAGTGTGATGGATTCCCTTAGACTGGAGTTACTGAAGGTGATGAGGAGCACTGTGGGCTCTGGGAATCAAGCCTTGTCCTCTGGAAAAGCAATCAGTTCTCCCAATCATCTCCTGAGACGCCACATTTGTTTCACATGTACTTTTTTTTTTTTATATCTCCAACATAGTCATCTCTTCTGAAAGCATTGTTTTAATCATTGCTCAGGTAGCAGTACACATATGTCCCTGTCATTGTACCCTGATTTATCTTCTTTATTATAATCATCACTAATGCTTGTGTGTGTGTGTTGTGTGTGTGTGTGTGTGTGTGTGTGTTCTTGAGATCAAACCTAGGACCTCATAAATACTGAACATGTACTATTTCACTGATCCACTTCAAGCCCATAATTGAAACACTCTTAGTCATTAACTTCCTTATTTTAATTTTCTTCCACGTGGAATGTAAACTTAAGAAGACCTGGGACTTATATGTATTTTATCTTCCAGACTGCTGACTTTCAGAATTCAGAATAAATCATAATTGGGTGAATAAATAAATAATTACACCATTTAAAATTCCGTATGAATTATAAATGAATTAGTGCTTTCTAAATGAGCAACAACCTCAAATTCTTATCTTGCTATATTGTTTCACTACCAGAAACCTTGGTGTGAGTTTTAAAATCTTACTTCCTTCAAGAAAGTAGTGTTTTGCAATGGTGACAGCTTTCTGTTGTAGTGTATGGGTGACAGATGCAAGGATAAACTTTCAATCCCTTTATGGACACTTTTATTTATATATAAATATTTTATTTTATCAAGGTTTCACTTTGATATTTGACTGAATAGTATGAATACATTTTTAAAAACATAGCATTAATATTTAATGTTCCACCAGCAATATTTCTTTTCCATAAACATATATTCATGATACAACTCTTAGGATTTTTTTTTCTTTTAAACTTACACTCTAGGTTTTTCAGGGTTTTTATCCAACACTTTTCTTTTGTTAGTCAAAAAAGTTGGTGGACAGATTCTAGCACAGCTCTCTTTGGTTTTATTTGAGTACTAATCATGAGGTAAGGCTCATTCCAGTAGCTTTTATTTATTCAAAATCAAGTCCATTGCTCTGGCCATGTTTACATACACTTTTAGAATCTCTACACATTTTCAGCTTTTGTGAGTTTTCAGACATTTTTCAGTTTTTAAGAGTGTGATTAACTAGTTTCTATGTTGGCATATGATCAGCTCGTAAAGAATACTGATTATGTTTTCTTACAATCTGGAATGTTAGGAAATCTTAACAGTTCTTAATCACATGATGACTGTGCTTGTTCTGCATGTGTCAGTTCAGAGAGCTGGGGCTTTTGCAGGAGTTGGAAAAGATAGCCACAGGTCTGGGAAAATTTGTAATGTTTATTTTCTCAGTATTGATTTAATCATTTGTGAATATTAAATTCCTTCTTTCATAATTTATCTCAGATACTCTTTTTTTTTAATCTAATTTCTCAATAAAAATTTTTTAGAGTACTTCGTGCTCTTCATTTTGTATCTTCATCTAATGTAATTGATATTTTAGGGTTTTTTTTGTTTTTGTTCAGAGAAGCCACTCCTAATCCTTCAAATGGTACACACCCTCATTGCATCCGATTTTATACAATACCTTCACAGTACTGAGAGAACATGTGATACAATTTCATTCTTTTTTTGTGTTGCTTTATAATAGATCATATTGTGCTGTGAAATATCTCCTTAGCTTTGGTATGATAGCATTTTACCTAAGCTCTATGAATATTTCAGCTATTGGCTGTGTTAAAACAGCAATTTAGGTGATACACAAGTCTAGACTTAAATGGAAATGGTTGAACTAGAGAATTGTTTAGTAGAAATGGAGGGTCTGTACACACTCTAGTTCATTTTTGTTCTCTTTTACACATCAAGGCAACATAAATTCAATCTCTTCAACAAAACAGTGTTGGCTTTGGGTTACTATTACTGTA
This sequence comes from Mastomys natalensis, assembly GCA_021653895.1. NCBI lineage: Eukaryota > Metazoa > Chordata > Mammalia > Rodentia > Muridae > Mastomys > Mastomys natalensis. Next base: position 1,639,512 of record JAJTUV010001058.1, read on the forward strand.
CTAAAACAGCATAATCAAAAGCAAAGTAGGGAAGATAGGGCTTATTTGGTTTACACTTCCACATTGGAGTCCATCACTGGAAGGATTTAGGACAGGAATTAAAACAGGGTTAGAACCTGAAGGCACAGGGTTGATACAGAAGACATGAAAACGAGCTGCTTTCTGACATGTTCAGCCTGATTTCTCATAGATACAAGGTCACAACCCCAGCAATGGTATCACCCAGAATGGTTTGGGCCCTCCCCATTAATCATTAAGTAAATGCTCTTCAGGCTTGACTATAGCACAAGCTTAAGAAAACATTTTTTTTTTTTAATTGAGGTTTCCTCCTCTCTTATGACTTTAGCTTGTGTGAAGTTGACATAAAACTATCCTGCACTATGGACTTCTTATAACTTGTACAAACACATCACCATTAAGCCACAGTGTATCCTCTTTTATTCATTCCCAAGTTTTTCCATTAAAAACATAAATATTTTAGGAGTCTGATAGACTTTACAAATTCAAACACATTAATTGATCAGTACATTATATGTATCTAATCTCTCTAATAATTCAAAATTCTTTAAAAAGTTCAAAATTTCTCAATGTGGGGCTCCTATTTAAAATTAAGAATTAAATTAATTGCTTTCTACTTCAAGAAAGAACCAGACCACCGTCACAAGCAAATCAAATTGAAACCGAACTCCCAACAGTATAAATAACTCAATGTCCAGTGTTTGAGATCAACTCACAATCTTCTGAGCTTGGGTCACTCTTGCAGCTCTGCCCTCTTCAGCACACTCAGCTGGGCTCGAGGTGGCTCTACTTGACTGCTGCTCCTGTTCTTGGTGGTAAATCCATGATACCAGCATCTCCAAAATCCTGGTGTATTGTTCTGCAACTGTGCTGAGGTTTCACCAATAATCTCATGAATTTTCATGGTATCAAAGCCTCAACTTCTCTTCATGATTCCATCAGTCCTGGGGCTTCAACTGCTACTGAGGCTCCACTGTCACCATGTAACTACCCTGGCCTCTCAGAGTGCCAAGCCTCATCTGCTGCTCATGACCTCTTCATGCCTTCAAATCAGTATTTTCTGAAAGACACATTGTACCAAGTTCAGCTGTCAGCTCAAGGTACAATCTAGGTAGGCTCTAGAACATATCTTCTCTCTCAGGAGAAGCTTACTCATAGGAACACCTCTCTAGAAGATTTCCACTCAATAATACAGGTCTCTTCTTAATCACAGCTGACTGTCCAGCCCCAGCTGACCAGCGCCCACTGTCCCAACAAAGCAATCATTTTACTTTAGTGGTTCAGGTCTGTTGTTAATCACTGAAGCAGAGGATGTGGAAGACTGTTCCTTACTGCCTTGTTCTCTCTGGCTTGCTCAGCCTGTTTCTTATAGGACCCAGTACCACCATCCAGTGATGGCCCTACACACAATTGGTTGGGGCCTTCCCCATCAATCACTAATTAAGAAATGCCCTAGAGGCTTATCTACAGTCCAGTCATATGGAGGCATTTTCTCAATTGAGTTTTTCTCCTCTCAGATGACTTTAACTTCTGTCAAGTTGACAGAAAACTATTCAGCACAAGTATCTATCACAATGTTAAATGTTAAAGAGACAGGAGAGTAAAATCTGTTTCACACTGATATATATATGTTGTCCTTGAGGTGATTAAACTTTACAGTTTATCATGTTTCTTGTGGGAGCTGGTAAATCTGAAGAGGGAAGTGGGGACCTTATTATTATATCTCATTTCTCCACCATTTTATATTATACTTGATCAAACTAAGCAATAGGTTTTATGCTAGAATTTGTCGTACAAAAATGCTACTCATTGGAACATATGGAGAGGTTTCACTGTAGTATCTTAATCACCTGTGTCTCACTTGTTGCACACTGTTCCATGATGCTAAGATTGATGCTTTTTTACACTGGAATGTGATTGCTGCCAACTACTCAATTTGATTATGCTTTCCTGGCAACCTGGTAAATTTAACATATTCCCACGTCATCACCTCCTTAACTGATGAGAATATATTGTTAACTACAAGTTTCATTGTAAATAGCGGTTCTATGAACCACAGTAAGTTGTTTCATGGAAGTGTATCTTCAGTAGTTACATTAGGAGTGTGTATATACATGAGAGGATGTGTGCATACATGTGTCCTTCTTCCTCTGGATATCCTTAGTACGATGTTTCATAACAAAACTTATGTATTTCTTAGTAGTTGAACTTCTGTTTCTACTGTTTAATGTATTACATCGTGAAATACAATATTTTTCTTCCTATCTCCTCTACATTCCCATGATATCTCTGTTATGAGTGACGATGACAAAAGTTTTGAAAGATAAGCAGCTTACACGTGTCCCCAGATAAAAACAGGCAATGCACGATGTCCTTTGAAATTTTAACTTCAAAATGAATTTTAAAGAGCATAAACAGATTTAAAAAACTACTTCTCTATCATATAGAGATTATTCTAACACTTCACATGGGATAAAAAGAAAATACAGAAATGAATAATAGAGTACGTAGTACCTAGGCTTTACTGTAGTCTTAAGTATGAATACACTATGGGATTGTTGAACAGTGAATAACAGTTTGAAGAAATGGCTTATAAAATTATCTTTATAAAATGTCCTTCCATGGAATTTTGTTATTGATTAGTTTTTACAGTAGACATATAGACATTGCAGATACCATTGATAAGTAAGTTCATTTTCATAATGGTAAAGCTTAACTTTTCAAATTAATCTATATTTATTAGAAGTAATTTGTAAATATTTACTCATGTATATATCATTCAACTGCCTAATTTATACTACATGTATAAAATGTGAATCCTCAGTATTTCTTGGGGTGTAGCATTAGAGAAGACTGAAATATGATTTAATGTTGTTTTTCAGCTTCCTCTGCAGTTCTATGTGAAGATTGGTAAATCATTTTTTACTTGTTTTATTAATAAAACATAATTTGAATATCTTGAGTTGGTGGTTTTGTGATTTAGCTGGGTAAACTATCTTTGTAACAGATAAGTTATTTATAAAAATTAAAAAAACTTGTATTCTAATGTGGAAAAAAAAAGATAAGAATTAGTTTGAAATCTCAGGACCCTATTCACTATGCTACAATTCACTTAAGAAAACTTAAAACACAATAATTATATTATCTAGGAAGTATTATCAGGTTTAATGCACAATAAACAAAAAAAAATTGCCATTTTGAGTATTATACAAAACCTACTAATTAGTCTAAAGCGATTTTAAAGTAACATTGTTGTTAATTTTAAGTAATATTAACTATATAATATACTAATATTTTAGTATAATAATAAAATTTTCTATGAAGTTTTATGTGATACATGTCTTTAGTTCTGAAAAAAATATATTGCATAAAACATGTATCATTAAATATTTTATTTCTCCTAACATTTTAAGTATAAAACATGATTAAATCAATCAAACAAAATACAGCTTGACAAGAAAAGTCCTAATATTTGTGTCTTACAAAATCAGTACATATATTGGGATTTTCAGTGTAATAATTTTGTTGACAATTATGTAGTCTTCTTGACAAATTATTAACCTTATGAAAACAGTAATGTCTATATCAGGAAATCTGATATATAGTTTGGTTCAACGATATGTGCTCAGAATATTTTGTTAGTGTTTTGCCCTTAGTGTAGAGCCTAACTAGTTTTGCTCTCTGAAATTCAGAGTTCATGTCCTTATGCTGAGTGTCAAGTGTGTAGAGACGATTTCTGCACCTATGCGAGAAGTTTTCATGAGTTTATACAAGAGAACTACAGAAAGCTTTTGCAACCTCTATCAGCTTTGAGGATTCAAGGCAACAGTGATTTACAACCTGAATGAAGATACTAGAACACAGTACTGTGATCTTGCACTTGCAGTCTTCAGACAGATAAATATAATTATTTTTTCTCCTCTACCCACTTTTATCTTTTTTGTAAAGTAGCTATGTCAGTTTGTTTTCTTGAACAAAATATATTTGCTTGTAGTATTGCCCAGTTTCTCCCTTTATCTCTTCTCTGAGCATAGTGGTCATAAAACTATATCACCAGAACTGGGTAGAGGTGGTACATGTCTTTAATCCCACCACTCCAGAGACAGAAGCAGGTGAATCTCTTTTAGTTCGAGGCCATCCTGGTCTATATAGTGAGTTCCAGAACAGCCAGGCATACACAGAGGAACCATCTTGGAGAAAAATAAAAATAATGACTGCATTGTTAGTTCTGTCCTATATTACACACACACACACACACACACACACACACACACACACACACACACACACATTTAAATGATACTTCTTTTAAACAAAGTGACCAAGAATGCCTGAACAAAATTTTAAATTCTATAAGTACATAATATAAGGTGTTTACTGCTGGAAACTTGCTGCCTTTTTAGAACATTAACCTTCCATCTGCTGTAATAAGGAAGAAAGTGGTTGATTCAATCAATTTATTAAAACTCAACTCAGTTAAAAGAAATCAGGTTTATTAATATTGAATGGTGTTTTGCTTGTAAGGATTTAAAAAAAACTTGCTCTAATTTTGGTTAGGGCTATATGCAAGAGAAAATATAAAATCATGATGAATAGAAAATGATGGTTTTTACCTGCAATATTTTGGTCAGTTTCACAACAACTAGCAATCAAAGACCACTCATCCAAAACTTAATTTAAATAGACCCTTGCAAGATTACTTCTCAAAGGAAAAAACAATCCCTTTGTGAACATAAGTAACATCCATAAGAAATAGATTTGTGATGCAGATGGGGGAAAATGAGAATGATATCCAAACATAAAAAATAAAACTAACAACCAAAGTTGAGAGTATATTTTTACATAAAGAAATAGATGCGGGTGCATTTTTAATAAGATCATTAAAGGACTGAAAACAAATAATCCCATTTTATGCTAGATGAACATATGCTTTACCTGAATTTACTCTGCTAAAATACATCATCTCTAACATTCTTTTTTAGTTGTTTCAAAAATATGCTTTAGATTTAGTTTAAGTTTTATGTGTGTGACTTTTTTCTGGCATGTATGTGTGTGCACCTCATATGAGCCTGGTGCCTGCAGATGTAAGAAAGGGCATCAGATCTCCTGATCTGGAGTTACAGATGGTTATGAACCACCATGTAAGTGCTGCAATCCAGGTAATTTCAATAGCAGCTGTTGCTCTTAACCACTCATCTGTCTCATAAATTCATAACCTTGTAGCCTTTTAATGTTTTCCGTTTTCTGCTGCCATAGTTACTTTTAACCTAATGAGATTGTTTAATTCTCTTTTTATTTGAAAGTATTATTTATAGAAAGCTCTTCTTCATGTAAACTGATTCAAATATCAATATATTGATCTCTCTATTATCTGAATATATTCTACCGCAGGAGCTTTGCTATGGTTGGTAAATGAAGCTGGTTTTTGTTTGTTTGTTTGTTTTGTTTTTGTTTTTGTTTTTCCTACTAAATTCTGGATTATGAGAAGACTACTTTTACTGCTGCCAACATTTCTTAGTTAAGTGTATGAGATTTCACCTCCATGTTGTAGAACATCCACTGGTCTTGTTCTTGTTACAAAACCGTATTATTGGATTATAATGGGTGAAATTGCTCTATGATTTCAATGAAACAGAATCTCAGCAGATTTTCTGGTCCCCTGGCTCTTAGAATCTTCTCATTCCTTCAGTGATGTTTCCTTGCCTTTGCTTTTTATTTGTTTTCCTATCATTTAAATTTTTTTTATTCTTTAATCATTTTTACAGTCCAGTCCTTACCTCCTTCCAGGCATGTCTTTGTTCCTCATTTCATATCTCCTCCTCCTGTCTCCAATAGGATGTCCATACTCTACCCCAACACCACCAGACCACCCCATTTCCTTGAGCTAGAGTCCAGATCAGGAAGTCTTCTGTTGTATATTTGTTGGGAGCCTCATATCAGCTGGTATATGCTGACTGGTTGCAGTCTCAGTGTCTGAGAGATCTCAGGGGTCCAGGTTAGTTGAGACTACTGGTCTTCCTATGGGGTTGCCAGCCTCCTTATTGGTTGGGAGTAAATATCTGCTTCTGACTTTTTCAGCTGCTTGTTGGGCCATTAGGAGGCCAGTCATGCTAGACTCCTATTTGTAAGCACATCACAGCATCAATAACAGTGCTAGGCCTTAGAGCCTCCCTTTGAGCTGAATCTCAATTTGGGCCAGTCACTCGAACAGCTTTCCCTCAGACTCTTCTCCATTTTTGTGCCTGCAGTTCTTTCAGATGGGAACAATTCTAGGTGAGAGTTTTTGACTGTGGGATGATGGCTACTCCACCTCTCTACTTGATGTCCTGTCTTTCTATTGGAGGTATACTCTACAAGTTCCCTCTCCCCACTGTAGGGCATTTAATCTAAGACATACATATTCATTCCCCATGGGGAGTATAACAATATAAACCAACTAGAGCTAGCAGGGTCTAAACTGCCAGTCTGGGAACACATATGGAGGACAGCCTTGTTGGGCATTAGTGGGAGAGGAGGGCTGGGAGGAAGGAATGGGTTGCTGAGTGGGGCACACCCTCATAGAATTAGGAGGAAGGGGAATGGGATAGGGGCCTTCTGGTGGGGAAATGGGAAAAGGGGATAACATCTGAAATGTAAATAAATAAAATATCCAATATAATAAAATATCCAATAATAAAAATATCCAATAATAATAAAAAAAACCAGATATTGGAACTGGTTACTACAGTCGAGCATTTGAGACTTTTTGTCAACAATTTAATATTATCCATATTACTGGGATTCCTTACAATCCTCAAGGACATGTTATTATGGAAGGGGTCCATAGAACTTTAAAACAATATCTTCATAAAATAAAAAGGGGGGAGGTATATTCCCATACACCACCAATTTATTTAAATCATGTTCTTTTTATTTTAATTTTTTTTAAAAATTGGATGCCAAGGAACTTTCTGCTGAGTGTCTGTGGTACCCTACAACTAGGCATGCTTATGCCTAGATGAAAAGGAATCATCCATTTACTGGCATATGGCATGATTCCAATCAAGTACCTAATATGGGGAAGAGGGCATGTTTGTGTTTTTTCTGCAGGGTTCTAAAGGAGAATGGTGGCTGCCAGAGAGATTGGTGAGAAATGCTGATGCTGTGACAAAGAATGATGCTGACATGTGAGCTTGCAGAGTACCCTGACAATGGTGACTGGAAAGCTGTACTGGACACATGTTCCTGACCCACCTTGGCTTTCCTATATCCCAGATGGGACAAGCTGTTTTGCTTCAAGTTTTTAGACCTTGTCGGACAGAGAATCACAAAGAGAAGTTTATAATGACTCTTGTATTTTTTTTTAAATGTAATCAGTCATTCAGAATCAATCATGGACTGGTCTAGAAATCAATCCAATATTGAAAATAACAGTCTTCATTTGGAAGACTGGATCTGGACATTTTCAGAGACATATTTGGAAATTAACTACATTTCTCTATGATGTTATGTTAGCAAGAGATAAAGATGGGACAGGATCTGGATTTCAAACAATTGTTAGTGCATCTGTTAAGGCTCCTTTAATTGTCAAGTTAAAATTACTTTTGTTTCTTCTACAGTATTTAATGTAATTTGCAGTAATTGTACACCTTCTAATTATGTTAGTGTGTTGAAACCTGGTATATCTGTTATGGGGGTCTATCAACCAGGTTTTGTTTTAGTGCCCTGAGTATTACAGAACCTTGGTTTTCTGAAAAAAAAAAAAAGCTTGCAAGTACTAGAAGAAGTGAGTTAGGCTTAAGCAGAGGCAACAGTGTAGTGGGCTTGATTATTGCTAGTATAACAGCTTTAACTAGATTAATTGCAGCTTTAATTAGATTAGCACTGCTTCAAAAATTGCTTTGACACAAAAGTTAAGACAGGTACTTTTGTTAATCATTTAGCAAAAAAAAAAAAAAAAATGTTACTAATGTGTTGAGTATAAAAGAGAATTTAGATAGGCATTTGGAACATCGATTGATGCTCTTTATCCTATTCAAATTATTGGAAGGAGGTTCAGAGTTTAAGAGTAAGGAGCCATCTCAAGTGTCATGCCAAATACAAATGGAATTGTGTTACTTCTAAAATTTACAATGATAGTCATTATAATTAGGAAAACTTTTAAAGACACTTGCAGGGTATTTGACATAATTCTAACACCTCTCTGGATATTTTAACTTTGCATAGTGAGATTATAAATTTAAAAAATGCTGCTTTGCTGAGCTTTGATGCTGCAGATACTGCTGATAAAATTACCCATGGCTTGAGGACAGTATTTTATTTTGGTCAAGCTTAAAGAAAGACATATAGCTTGATTATGCTAGCCCTTTTTGTCCTGGGAATACTTTGATTCCTGCCCATCGTGTTAAAGCTTGTCTTTAACAACATCAACATTTTGGCAGCCAAAGTACATAACTTGAAACTGAAAATGGACCCCCCAGACAGAGTTATTAATTTAACAGACTGACAAGTCAAGGATGGGTAAGATAATGCATATTCCATGACAGATAAGGAAGGCATTCTTGTCAGAATGACCTAAGACAGGCTCAGTCTTGTTTATGAAATAAAAAAGGGGTAGATGTGGAGAGCTTTTGGGGCTACTTTAGCAGGAATATGAGATTGGCCAAGGATAAGGAAATGGGCTTCAGGCAGGAATCTGACATTAGGCTAGAAGAAAGAAATAATTTCAGGAAGGAATCTAAATCTTAGGCTAAATCTTAATCTAAATCTTTGTAGAATGGTTATCCTGAACTGTATAACTAATATCCACTACAAGTGAGTAGATACCATGTTTGTCTTTCAGGTTTTAGGATACCTCACTCAGAAAGATCTTTTCTAATTCTATTCAATTGCCTGCAAATTTCATGATGAGAATGTTTTTAATGGCCAAGTAATATACCATTGTGAAAATGTACCTCATTTTCTTTATCTATTCTTCAGTTGAGACACATTTACAGTGTTTCCAGTTTCTGGATATTATGAATAAACCTGATAAGAACATTGTTTAACCTGTGTCCCTGTAGTAAGATGGAGCTTCATCTTACCACATATAGGCCCAGGAGTGGTACAGCTGAGTCTTGAAGTAGATCTTTTCCTTATTTTCTGAGAAACTGAAAAATTGATTTCCAAAGTCATTGTACAAGATTTTACTTGCACCAGCAATGGAGGATTGTTTTGCTTGCTCTACACACCTAACATGAACTATTTCTTGAGTTTTTGACTTTAGCATTCTGATAGGTGTAAGATGGAATCTCAGAATTGTTTGGATTCACATTTTCCTAATGACTAAGGACTGTGAACATTTCTTTAAGTACTTCTCAACCATTTATTACTCCTTTGTCTAAACTTCTCTGCTTAGATCTACATACCATTTTTAATTGGGTTATTTGATTTGCTCATGTTTACTTTTGTAGAAAACTTTAATCCGGCAATGTGGTTACTCTTTGTAGGGATCACATCCAAGATCAAGTTCTGTTTGAAAAAATAGAATACAGATTCACCCTTAGTACACACCATTAATGCTTCTTGCTGGAATATAGACACCCCTTTAGTACATCCCTTTAATCCAAAACAATGACATCTAATTGAGCAGCAGATAAAATTACTAGTCAGAGAATGCTTTGACAGAATAAGTCAGATATTGCATCACCCAGCTCTCATGAGATTAGCACAGGAAAGAGAGGCAACTGAAGAGAGCAGTGAGGGAAAGAAAGGAAGGGTAGCCAATTTTAAACGTGCTTTAAAACTGCTAGTATGAGAACTCTTGTGAAGGCACTTAGTGCTATCAACTTTCCTCAAGTATTACTTTCATTGTGTCCATATTTGGATATGTTGTGCCTTCATTTTCATTGAATTCTTTAATTCTTTCTTTATTTAAAGGTCTTTAATTTCTTTCTTTATTTCTTCCTTGACATAGTGATCATTGACTTGAGAGTTGTTCAGTTTCTATGAGTTTGTGGGCTTTCTGATATTTTAGTTGTTGTTGAAGTCCATCTTTAATCTATGATGCTCTATAATGTGTAGCTTTTGCTATCCTGCTCTAAGCTCCAGGAACTGGCTCATTACCAGGCCGCACCCAGATTCCCTGGATCTGCAGATGAAAAACAAAGACACAGACACATTGCTCAGTTTCAACCTGCCTTATTGGCTCAATTGCTGGGCACTTTCAATTTACTTAGGCTAGTATGCCCTTCCCAATTCTCCCAGCTCAGCACCCCAACCTCCTACCTGGAGAATTGGCTTATGGCCTCTCTGCCCAAGATCTCACATGGCTGGTTGGCTTTTCTCCCCCTGAATCATGGTGAAAAATTCCTTTTTTTCTCTCCTGTGTCTGCTTGCTTTCCTCCTGGGAACCAGAAGTCTCGCCTATTTCACCCAACACTTTTGCCACTAGCGTCTTTATTGGTGGGTCAATTAACAACTGGGAAATAGGACCTTAGCAGCAGAACCACACCTACAGTGGTTATATAAGATAGGGGGATTTAAAACACTTTTAATTTTTATGTCCATGATCACTGAGGATATTGACACTTTTGAAAGTATTTTTTGACTATTGGAGTTTATTTCTTAAGAGCTTTGTATTCAGTTCATTAGCTCATATAATTTAATAAAAATGTTTGCAGTTATTTATACATGCTTGATGCTAACTCCTATAATATAAGATACAGAGTCCTTTCAGAAATTACTACCTATACCTATATCTGGAAGACTACTTTTCTGGGTTTGTTTTTGTTTTTGTTTTGTTTCTCTAGTAGATTTCATGGCTTATGAAGGTCCCTTTTTATTGGATATTTTATTTATTTACGTTTCAGATGTTATTCCCTTTCCTCATCACCCCGCAAAACCTCCTCTCCCATCTCCCCTCCCCCTGATTCTATGAGAGTGTGCTCCTGCCCTCAAATTCCCCCACAATTGAGCATCCAGTCTTCTTGGAACCAAGGACCTCCTCTCCTACCGATGCCAGACAAGGCCATCCTCCACTATATACACATCTAGAGCCATGGGTCCCTCCATGTATGTTCCTGACTGGCAGTTTAGATCTTGGGAACTCTGGTTGGTTGGTATTGCTGCTCTCCCCATGGGACCTCAAGCACCTTCAGCTCCTTCCGTCTTCTTTCTAACTCCTCCATTGGGGACCCAGTGTTCAATTAAATGGTTAGCTGTGAGCATCTGTCTCTGTATAGGTCAGGCTCTGTCAGAGCCTCTCAGGAGACAGCTATATCAGGCTCTTGTCCTCATGAACTTCCTGGCATCCACAACAGTATCTGAATTTGTTACAGAACTTGGGATAGATCCGCAGGTGGGTCGTCTCTGGACAGCACCTCCTTCAGTCTCTGCTCCATACTTTGTCTCCATATTTGCTCCCATGAGTATTTTGTTCTAAGAAGGACTGAAGCATCCACAATTAGATCTTCCTTCTTGAGCTTCATGTGGTCTGTGAGTTATATGTTGGGTATTGTGAGCTTTTGGGCTAATACCCACTTATCAGTGAGTGCATAGCATGCGTATTCTTTTCTGATTGGGTTACTTCACTCAGGATGATATTTTCTAGTTCCATCCATTGGCCTAAGAATTTATTTTTAATAGATGTGTAGTACTCCATTGTGTAAATGTACCATATTTTCTGTATCCATTTCTCTGTTGAAGGACATCTGGGTTCTTTCCAGCTTCTGGCTATTATAAATAAGGCTGATAGAACATAGTGGAGCATGTGTCCTTGCTTATATGTTGGATATCTTTTGGTATATGCCCATGAGTGTTATAGCTGGATCCTCAGATAATACTATGTCCAATTTTCTGAGGAAACTCCAGACTGATTTCCAGAGTGGTTGTACCAGGTTGCAATCTCACCAATGCTGAAGGGGTGTTCCTATTTCTCCACACCCTCGCCAGCATCTGCTATCACCTGAGTTTTTGATCTTAGCCATTATGATTGGTGTAAAGTGGAATCTCAGGGTAGTTTTGATTTACATTTCCCAGATGACTAAAGATGTTGAACATTTCTTTAGGTGCTTTTCAATTGTTCCAGTTTCCTTAGTTAAGAATTCTTGGTTTAACTCTGTTACCCCATTTTTAATAGAGTTATTAGATTGTCTGGAGTCTAATTTCTTGTGTTCTTTGTATATATTGGATATAAGCCCTGTATCAGATGTAGGATTGGTAATGATGTTTTCCCAATCTGTCAGTTGCCATTTTGTTCTATCGACAGTGTCCTTTGCCTTACAGAAGCTTTGAAATTTTATGAGGTTCCATTTGTCAATTCTTGATCTTAGAGCATAAGCCATTGATGTTATGTTCAGGAACTTTTCTCCTGTGCCATATATTAGAGGCTCTTCCCCACTTTCTCTTCTATTAGTTTCAGTGTATCTGGTTTTATGTGGAGGTCCTTGATCCACTTGGACTTGAGCTTTGTACAAAGACATAAGGATGGATCAATTTTCATTCTTTTACAGCCTGACCTACAGTTTAACAAGCACCATTTGTTGAAATTGCTGTTCTTTTTCCACTGGGTGGTTTTATCTCCTTTGTCAAATATCAAGTGACCATAGGTGTGAGGGCTTATTTCTGGGTCTTCAATTCTATTTCCCTTGAGTTTTTGTCTGTCTCAGTACCAATATCATGCAGTTTTTATCACTATTGCTCTGTAGTACAGCTTGAGTCAGGGATGGTGATTCCCCCAGAAGACCTTTTATTGTTGAGAATAGTTTTCGGTATCCTGGATTTTTTGTTATCCCAAATGAATTTGCAAATTGCTCTTTCTATCTCTATAAAGAATTGAATTGTAATTTTGATGGGGATTACATTGAATCTGTTGATTGCTTCCAGCAAAATAGTCATTTTTATTATATTAATCCTGCTAATTCATGAGCATCGGAGATCTTTTCATCTTCTGAGGTCTTCTTCAATTTCTTTCTTCAGGTGTTGAAGTTCTTGTCATACAGGTCTTTTACTTGCTTGGTTACATTCACACCAAGGTATTTTATATTATTTGTAACTATTGTAAAAGGTGTCATTCCCTAATTTCTTTCTCAGATTGTTTATTCTGTTAGTAGAGAAAGGCTACTGATTTATTTGTGTTAATTTTGTATCCAGTCACTTTGCTGAAGTTGTTTATTAGGTTTAGGAGTTCTCCTGTGGAAGTTTTGGGGTCACTTAAGTATATGCTCATATCATCTGCAAATAGGGATATTTTGACTTCTTCCTTTTTTATTTGTATTCCTTTGACCTCCTTTTGCTGTCTAATTGCTCTGCCTAGGAATTCAAGTACTATATTGAATAGATGGAGAAAGTTTGGGCAGCCTTGTCTAGTCCCTATATATACGTGGGAGTGCTTCAAGATTTTCTCCATTTAGTTTGACATTGGCTACTGATTTGCTGTATATTGCTTTTGGTAGGTTTAGGTATGGGCTTTGAATTCCTGATCTTTCCAAGACTTTTAGCCTGAAGGATTTTTTAATTTTGTCAAATACTTTCTCAGCATATAGTGAGATGATCATGTGTTTTTTTTTCCCTTTTGAGTTTGTTTATATTGTGGATTACATTGATGGATTTCCGTATGATGAGCCATTCCTGCATTCCTGAGAAAAAAAGCCTACCTGATCATGAAGGATGAGGATGATTGTTTTGATGTGTTCTTGGATTCGGTTTGTGAGAATTTTATTGAATATTTTTGCATCAATATTCATAAGGGGGATAGGTCTAAAATTCTTTTTCTTTGTTGGGTCTTTGTGTAGTTTGTGTATGAACATATTTGTGGCTTCATAGAATGAGTTGAGTAGTATTCCTTCTATTTTTGTTTTGTGAAATTGTTTGAAGAGAATTGGTATTAGGTCTTGGAAGGTCTGATAGAATTCTGCATTAAAACCATCTGGTCTTGGGCTTTTTTTTTTTTTTGAGGGTAGACTTTTAATGACTACTGATATTTCTTTAGGGGCTATGAGACTGTTTAGATGGTTTATCTGATCCTGATTTAACTTAGGTACCTGGTATCTGTTTATAAAATTGTCCATTTCATCCAAATTTTCTAGTTTTGTTGAGATCTGATGATTTTTTTTTAAGTTCCTCAGTTTCTGTTGTTAGTCTCCCATTTCAGTTCTGAGTTTTATTAATTTGAATACTGTCTCTGTGCCCTCTGTTTAGTCTGGCTAAGGGTTTATCTACCTTGTTGATTTTCTCAAAGAACTAGCTCCTGGTTTTGTTGTTTCTTAGTATAGTTCTTTTTGTTTTTATTTGGTTGATTTCAGCCCAGGTTTGATTATTTCCTGCCATCTACTCCTCTTGGCAGTATTGGCTTCTTTTTGTTCTAGACCTTTCAGTTGTGCTGTCAAACTCCTAGTGTATGCTCTCTCCAATTTCTTTTTGTAGCACTTAGAGCTATGAGTTTTCCTCTTAGCACTGCTTTCATGGAGTCCCACAAGTTTTGGTATGATGTGCCTTCATTTTCATTAAATTCTAGTAAGTCTTTAATTTCTTTCTTTATTTCTTCCCTGACCATGTTATCATTGAGGAGAACATTGTTCAGTTTCCACACTTATGTGGGCTTTCCACTGTTTTTGTTGTTATTGAAGACCAGCCTTAGTCTATTGTGATCTGATAGGATGCATGGGATTATTTCAGTTTTCTTGTATCTGATGAGTCCTGTTTTGTGACCTATTATATAGTCTATTTTGGAAAAGGCACCATGAAGTGCTGCTAAAAAGGAGGTATATTCTTTTGTTTTAGAATAAAATGTTCTATAGATATCTGTTAAATTCATTTGGTTCATAATTTCTCTTAGTTTCACTGTATTCATTTAGTTTCTGTTTCCATGATCTGTCGATTGCTGAGAGTGGGTTGTTGAAGTCCCCTACTATTATTGCGTGTGGTGCAATGTGTACTTTGAGCTTTAGTAAAATTTCTTTTATGAATATGGGTGCCCTTGCATTTGGAGCATGGATGTTCAGAATTGAAAGTTCATCGTGGTAGATTTTTCCTTTGATAAGTATGATGTGTCCTTCCTTATCGTTTTTGATTACTTTTGGTTGAAAGTTGATTTTGTTTGATATTAGAATGGCTACTCCAGCTTGTTTCTTGGGATCATTTTCTTGGAAAATTGTTTTCCAACCTTTTACTCTGAGGTAATGTCTGTCTTTGTCACTGAGGTGTATTTCCTGTATGTAGCAAAATGTTGGGTCCTGTTGATATATCCAGTCTGTTAATCTATGTCTTTTTTATTGGGGAATTGAGTCCATTGGTGTTAAGAGATATTAAGGAAAAGTGACTGTTGCTTCCTGTCATTTTTGTTGTTATAGGTGGAATTATGTTTGTGTGGCTGACTTTTTTTGGGTTTGTTGAGAGAACATTAATATCTTGCCTTTTAGAAGATCATACTCCATATACAGGCTGCATGTTTTGGGATAGCCCCCACTCCAGATGTTTGAGACCTACATGCCTTTTCTAGGGTGTAGTTTCCCTTCTTCTGTTGGAGTTTTCCATGTATTATCCTTTGTAGAGCTGGGTTTGTGGAAAGATATTATGTAAATTTGGTTTTGTCATGGAATATCTTGTTTTCTCCATCTATGGTAATTGAGAGTTTTACTGGGTATAGTAGCCTGGGCTGCAATTTGTGTTCTTTTAGGATATGTATGACATCTGTCCAGGATCTTCTGGCTTTTATAGTCTTTGGTGAGAAGTCTGGTGTAATTCTTTTAGGTCTGCTTTATATGTTACTTGACCTTTTTCCCTTACTGCTTTTTAGTATTCTTTCTTTGTTTTGTGTATTTGGTATTTTGATTATTATGTGACAGGAGGAATTTTTTTCTGGTTTAGTCTATTTGGAATTCTGTAGAGTTCTTGTATATTCATGGTCTTCTCTTTCTTTAGGTTAGTGAAGTTTCTTTCTATAATTTTGTTGAAGATATTTATTGGCCCTTTAAGTTGGAAATCTTCATTCTCATGTTTAACTATTATCCTTAGGTTTGGTCTTCTCATTGTGTCCTGGATTATCTGGATGTTTTGGACTAGGAGCTTTTTGCATTTTGTATTTTTCTTTGAGATTTGTGTCAATATTTTACCATGGTATCTTTTGCATATGAGATTCTCTCTTCTATGTCTTATATTCTGTTGGTGATGCTTGCATCTTTGACTCCTGATCTCTTTCCTAGGTTTTCTGTCTCCAAGGTATTCTCCCTTTGTGATTTCTTTATTGTTTCTTCTTCCATTTTTAGATCCTGGATGGTTTTGTTCAATTCTTTCACCTGTTTGGTTGTGCTTTCTTGTAATTCTTTAAGGAGTTTTTGTGTTTCCTCTTTAAGGGCTTCTACCTGTTTACCTGTGTTCTCTTGTATTTCTTTGAGGGAGTTATTTATGTCCTTCTTAAAGTCCTCTATCATCATCATGAGAAGTGATTTTAAAACTGAGTTTTGCTTTTCCAGTGTGATGGGGTATCCAGAACTTGCTATGGTGGGAGAACTGGGTTCTGATGATGCCAAGTAACTTTGGTTTCTGTTGCTGACATTCTTGCACTTGACTTTTGCCATATGGTTATCTCTAGTGCTACCTGTACTCACTGTCTCTTACTGGAGCCTATCTCTCCTGTTATCTTGCCTGTGTCAGAACTCCTCAGAGTCCCGCTTTCTCTGTGATTTTTTGATTTTGAGATCCTGTGTGTAAGAGCTCTTAGGAGTCTGGCTGCCTCTCGCATCCTGAAATCCTTTGGTCCTGGGCATGTTAAAGCTCCTGGGTGTCCAGCTTCTTCTATGATCCTGGGCATGTTAGAGCTCCTGGGATTCTAGCTTCCTCTGGGTGTTTTGGGATTGGTTGCAGATCTAGTGCCCAAGGTCTGCTTATGGCACTGGCTCAGATCAGAAAGAACCTGTGCCAATGTGTCAGGATATGGGGTCTTCATGGGAGCAGACTAGCTAGGAGTCTGCCTCAGCAGAAAGGACCAGGCAGAAGGGGCTGAAAGGAAGTGGTATTCAGGAGGGTGTGATTTAGGTGGGTGATGAGTCCTGACTGCCAGGCTCCCAGCAACAGCTCTGGGTCTTCACATTGTTGGGGAAAATTCTTACCAACTGCTCTGAGTGCAGTGGATTCTCTGAGATGGGTCTAGATATGGTGTCTTCATGGGAGCAGACCAGCTAGGAGTCAATTGCTCTGAATGCAGTGGATCCTCCACTGATTGGAGTTCAGTGAATCCTCTAGGATGGGTCAGAATTTGGTGCTCATGGGAGCAGACCAGCTAAGCGTCTCTTGAATTGATTTTTGTACATGAAGGTGTAGATCTAATTTCATTTTTTACATGTGCGTATCTAATTTAATCAGCACCATTGATTAAAGTGGTTCCCCTTTTCCCATTATATTTCTTCATACTCTTATTAATAATTATATTAACATATCTTCCTTCACCTTTGTCCTGTTAATATTTTTAAAATGTACTCAGACCTGTAATAATTAGTTCATATTGGTTGATTTGTTGACTGAGCACCTTATTTGGATCTCTCTTAATTACATGAGTTTGCCCATATATGGATCCAAGAATGAACAGAAATATAAATTCACTCCCCCCCACACACACACTATTTAAAGAGAAGAGGTTTTATTTGGAAAATGTAAGAGGAAAGGTGAAAGGGAAAGGAGAGGGTATTGGTCTGTTATTTTTGTGAAAGCACATGATATACAATAAAAGTTCATTATAAAACCCTATGCAAATGCAATGAATAAATAGTAATTAAACTTTTTATAAAATATGAACTTTTTCTATAAACTTTAAAATGTGAAAATTTAAATCTTGGACTAATCAAGTTGGCTACTTGCTTAGGTGGAGAGGATCTGGGGGGAATTGGAGGAAGAGAAACTAATTCAGAATACATTTTTTTTAAAAATAATTTTACAACATGAAGTTAATAATTATACTAACAAATTAGTTATTACTCCTGGCACGTCTAAACCATGCATGGCATTCATTTTGGAATGAATGCATAAACATAGGTCCAAGCTTATTACCTGTTTCATTCATTCCATGTTAAAATTATGAAAGCATATGACTGTGAATATTTTGATAAAATTAAATATGATATTCTTCTAAACTTAAATGAACAAAAAATGCACTTTCTCTAAGTCTCTATTATTAAATTTTATATTGCTTAATTAGTCTTTTGTACACTTGAATTACTCATTAAATAATACACTTTGGGAAAGTTCTAATTATCTAAAAATGTTTGCAGGATAAAAAATGCAGCTAGCAATTGATGACTTAAGTAACATTAATTTTCATAGTTTCTGTAGTACATAAGCTCAACTATATGGCATTATGTCCTGTAGGAAGTGAAGGAAACCCATTACTACTCTAAATTTATTCACTTTTGTATATCTTTGAGTTTCCAATATGAAGCAGTGCATGTGTTGAGGAAATAGAAAGGAAGAATTCAAATATTCATTCTCTCCACAAATTTATTTGTGTACTTTTAAAAAGGTACTCTGTACTTTTAAATAGCAAAAGTATCATGGAGCTTAACTGGGATTTAGCGTTTACCTTACCCAACAATACTTTCAGTGTAAATTGTTAAATTATAGGAGGGTGATTATTCTCTAAGTAAATATAGTATAGCAGAGAAAATATCTCTACTACGTTAATGTTTCTACTACAGTTATTTCACTTTCTATTATAGCATGACAGTATCTAATAAATAATGCTCTGTAAATCATTTGCATCATATACAGTTCACAAAACCATAGTGGACAATTCCCATGACTTACGAGTTATATTTTCCCATAATAGAGAATAAAAATCATAGTAGTAATTCTGAGATGTAATTCTGGATTTTTAAAAAAGAACTAGTCCAGTTCAACGTGTCAGAAATGTTATCAGTTTAAATTTATTATATAAAAAAATGGTATTTTCTATCATGTTATATACAAATGTAACCATTAGTGCAGCTAATAAGGTCAATTCCCTCTTGTTAAATGCAAAATATAACTTAAAAATATAAATCCTGAAGCTTTGGAGGGCAAACTCAAGACCATCTGTATTCAGCAAGAAAGTCTTAAACCAGTCACTAAAAATAGCAAGTGCATTTTATTTTTAAAGACCTCAATCTAAGAGAGATTGCATAACTTCTCTCTATAACACAGTCCAAGTTTTTAAAATCCTTTGTCAGGAATTCTTCCTATCTAACCTACATCACTCAGGCTTCAGTGAGGTCCATCACTTCCTGTCTGCTTTTTTTTTTTCTTATTTTATTCACAGTATAAATAGAGAACTGCAGAGATGTAGCTGATTTGGAGATTGAAATAAGTTGAATCACATCCTGGACATTACTATCTGTCAGAAGAGGGCATTCTGAAAACAGAGCAATTTGGGGAACAGTGGAATTAAATATAGAAGGAACTAAATATAGGGAATTACAACACTAAAAATTATCCACTAAGATAACTTGCAAGCTTTAAGATACAGCATAATTGGTCATAAATTTTCTATTTTTGATATAATACTACCAATTTCTTTTATAGCCACTTCTAAATGCTTAATAAGTCAATAGATATTTAAAAACCAAAATAAACACAGATATTAGAATTTCAATGTATGAAATTCTCCTTTGTGGTGAAAGAATATCCACTGTATCCCAGTTTTTTAAAGAATATATTAACATTGTACTTAATTTATCTGAATAGTTTTATTCATAAGAAAGATCATGATTCTTATTAAGTTAGTGCAAATTAGTCCTCAGTGATGGTAACAATGTAGATAAGATAGAATGTCAGCAGATTTGAAAAAAAATGACTATCTGCTTGGGTGAGGTATTTTATTAAACTAGATTTACATGTTTTACTTCATTAGCTCTCTGTAATTTGGTCAGACATTGTTTGCCTGTGGTGTTCAGTCTTCTCAATGAACTAAGACGAAGTTTGTCTTTAGAAGAAATACCAAAGAAATAATGGAAGAATACTAAGACAGTAAGTTTTGAAACTAAATAATAGAGATATTTAAGCTATAGCTATAGATGATCTGAATCTATGTATGAACACAGCAAAAAATTAGTTGGACACACCAAAACTGGAACATTTTATTCTTAGAGAGGAAATCAGAACACGGCAGACACTTAGAGATTATAATGCAGACAACCTAGGTTAATCAGGTGCTGACACTCTAAATCCTTTGCATTTGACATGACATTAACAGGCTAAGTGCTGAGGAAGATACTTTTTTTTTTAGTTGCTACCACTGTCCAACTACAAGTCATAAGAATTGGAAACTTTCTGTGAATTTTTTTTACATTTTCTGCAGTTTTCAACTAACACATCAATATATTACCTATATTTTATGTACTTAACTTCACATATGAACAAGTGTTTTGACAATTGTTTGGAAGGATAAAAGATTTGTCTGCATATATGCAAGAGACA
The DNA here is from genome assembly GCA_021653895.1 of Mastomys natalensis. Classification (NCBI taxonomy): domain Eukaryota; kingdom Metazoa; phylum Chordata; class Mammalia; order Rodentia; family Muridae; genus Mastomys; species Mastomys natalensis. The sequence goes on from JAJTUV010001058.1 coordinate 1,659,930, forward strand.
AACAGAAAATAGTCAGAGGAAGAGATAGAGGCACCAAGAGACAGAAAGAATTTGTAAAGTTTAATATTTATATATTAAAACCAGAAAAAAATTTGCCTGAAAAGAAATTTTCCACAAGATAAAAATGTTTACATTGTACATATAGTATTCTGCTTAGAGTAAACCAACAACTCTGCACAGTCGAGAGTCACCTGAATATCTCTGATAAGACTGGCCTGTGGAGTGACTCTGGTGTGGGAACTGTCCTCTGAATTGATGTAGCAGGATCTAACACACTGTTTGTAGTACCATTCCCTGGGCAGGTGGTCCTAGATTGTACAAGGGAAGAGTGAATGACCTATTCAAAGCATAGTCTTCTTTTCCAGAATGTATGTCTGTTCATAACTAAAATAATCTACCTCCTTTGTATATTGAAGGAAACAGTGAATGGAGACACTAATAGATGACTACTAACAAGAACAAAAGGAAGTAACACTCATGGATTTCTCGCCAATTCTTTTCTTCTTACTATATACCTTGGATATATTTTAATTATTATACTACTGCTAATGATATTTACTGTGATACTTATTGGCATATTAGTATGGTCTCCAAAATTATTTATTGCATGTCTTCCTTTTAGATCTCTTGATAACATTTTTAAGATATAATTTGATTTTATTGAAAAAGTGTTAAGTAGGTAATTAGCATAATGATAAAATTGAGACTTTATCTCAATATCTTAACACACTGATTTTAAACCATTAACTTTTGGCCACCAGTTCAATTCTTTAAGGGAGAAAAATCAATAAGAGGAGAACAAGTGAAATATATTGGCAAAGACAGGTATTACATGGTTAACAAAGTCAAGTATTTTATGAATAAGGTCAGAATCCAAAGGACAGGTACTAATTAAGTTATAGCAAACACACACACACACAAACACACACACACACACACTATATGTATATGTATGTGCATGTATATGTTATGTATACATATATTGGTGCAGAAAATTAAGAAAAATCATTAAACTTATGTGTAGAAAACGTGGGAAAATAAAGTTCACATACATAAATTAAACATTTTGACAAATCTAGAGAATGATAAAATTCTTGATGCATTCTAGGATTAAAGGCATGTGCTATGATGTCTGGCTTCTGTTTTAAAGTTCTGATGGAATACAACGACAGCAATGGCAAAAGTATTACTATCAAAGATGCTAATTTAAATTTATAAATAATATACACTTTAAGATTTATATGTCGCGTCTGCCTTGACCAGCAATTAAGACACAACACGGTCGGATCCTTCTCAGTCAGCTTTATTCCAGGAACGACTCTTGACTTATGGATGAGGACGGTGACTGGAACCGGATGGGGACCGGGAATGGGACCTGGGACCCCCAGCAGCAGAAATGAGCTGCTTATATATCTTCCCAAGGCAGGCTGGGTGATGTGTTCTCTCAGGATAGGTTAAGCTGCCAATACCTCATTAGCAAAAGCCCGCTCGGGAGGGGCATGAGGCCAATGCATGCACAAAGGACTTGTTTACCAGTTTAGCTGAGCTGGCCACTCTGGAAGCCAGCTGCTTACATTGTCAGATGCCAGTCATATGACTTTGCAACTGTCCCAGGTGCTATCTTAAACATGGCTGCCTACATTTATATGCTGTTATTGTCATATATGTTGGTGACATGATAAGAATCTGTGTTGCTTTTATAATGTGACAATAATAGCAAAGGTTATAATTAGCTTAGAATGCTCCCTGTGCTGTTGTCTAAATGTTAAGTGTTTTACAGTATGCTTTTTATTTTAGTTAGGGTTAATATTGATGTCCTAAAATAGACTTCTTTTTGTTGTCTAATTGCTCTGGCTAGGACTTCCAGTACTATATTGAATAGGTAGGGAGAGAGTGGGCAGCCTTGTCTAGTCCCTGATATTAGTGGGAATGCTTCAAGTTTCTCTCCATTTAGTTTGATGTTAGCTACTGGTTTGCTGTATATTGCTTTTACTATGTTTAGGTATGGTCCTTGAATTCCTGTTCTTTCCAAGACTTTTACCATGAAGGGATGTTGAATTTTGTCGAATGCTTTCTCAGCATCTAATGAGATGATCATGTGGTTTTTTTCTTTGAGTTTGTTTATATAGTGGATTACATTGATGGATTTCCGAATATTGAACCATCCCTGCATTCCTGGGATAAAGCCCACTTGATCATGATGAATGATTGTTTTGATGTGTTCTTGGATTTGGTTTGCTAGAATTTTATTGAGTATTTTTGCATCGATATTCATAAGAGAGATTGGTCTGAAGTTCTCTTTCTTTGTTGGGTCTTTGTGAGGTTTAGGTATGAGTGTGATTGTAGCTTCATAGAACGAATTGAGTAGTGTTCCTTCTGTTTCTATTTTGTGGAATAGTTTGAAGAGAATTGGTATTAGGTCTTCCTTGAAGGTCTGATAGAATTCTGCACTAAAACCATCTGGTCCTGGGCTTTTTTTGGTGGGGAGACTTTTAATGACTGCTGCTATTTCCTTAGGGGTTATGGGACTATTTAGATGGTTTATTTGCTCCTCATTTAACTTTGGTACCTGGTATCTGTCTAGAAAATTGTCCATTTCATCCAGATTTTCCAGTTTTGTTGAGTATAGGCCTTTGTAGTAGGATCTGATGATTTTTTGAATTTCCTCAGTTTCTGTTGTTATGTCTCCCTTTTCAGATCTGATTTTATTAATTTGGGTACTGTCTCTGTGCCCTCTGGTTAATCTGGCTAAGGGTTTATCTATCTTGTTGATTTTCTCAAAGAACCAACTCCTGGTTTTGTTGATATTTTGTATAGTTCTTTCTGTTTCTACTTGGTTGATTTCAGCCCTGAGTTTGATTATTTCCTGACGCCTACTCCTCTTGGGTGTATTTGCTTCTTTTTGTTCTAGAGCTTTCAGGTGTGCTGTCAAGTTGTTAATGTGTGCTCTCTCCAATTTCTTTTTGTAGGCACTTAGAGCTATGAGTTTTCCTCTTAGCACTGCTTTCATGGAGTCCCAAAAGTTCTGGTATGATGTTTCCTCATTTTCATTAAATTCTAGAAAGTCTTTAATTTCTTTCTTTATTTCTTCCTTGAGAAAGTCATCATTGAGTAGAGCATTGTTCAGTTTCCACATGGATGTGGGTTTTCCCTTGGTTCTGTCATTATTAAAGACCAGCCTTAGTCCGTGGTGATCTGATAGATTACAGGGGATTATTTCAATCTTTTTGTATCTGTTGAGGACTGTTTTGTGTCCAAATATATGGTCTATTTTGGAGAAGGTACCATGAGGTGCTGAGAAAAAGGTATATTCTTTTACTTTAGGATGAAATGTTCTATAGATATCTGATAAATCCATTTGGTCCATAACTTCTGCTAATTTCAATGTGTCTTTGTTTAGTTTCTGTTTCCACGATCTGTCCATTGAAGAGAGCGGGGTGTTAAAATCCCCCACTATTATTGTGTGAGGTGTGATGTGTGCTTTGAGCTTTAGTAAAGTTTCTTTTATGTATGTGGGTGCCGAGAAGCACCTAAAGAAATGTTCAGCATCCTTGGTCATCAGGGAAATGCAAATCAAAACAACCCTGAGATTCCACTTCACACCAGTCAGAATGGCTAAAATCAAAAACTCAGGTGATAGCAGATGCTGGCGAGGATGTGGAGAAAGAGGAACACTCCTCCATTGTTGGTGGGATTGCAAGATGGTGCAACCACTATGGAAATCAGTCTGGCTGTTCCTCAGAAAATTGCACATATCGCTACCTGAGGACCCAGCTATACCACTCCTGGGTATATATCCAAAAGATGCTCTAACACATAACAAGGACATATGCTCCACTATTTTCATAGCAGCTTTATTTATAATAGCCAGAAACTGGAAAGAACCCAGATGCCCTTCAACATAGGAATGGATACAAAAAATGTGGTACATTTATACAATGGAATATTACTCAGCTATTAAAAACAATGAATTTGATAAATTCTTATATAAATGGATGGAACTAGAAAATATCATCCTGAGTGAAGTAACCCAATTACCAAAGAACATACATGGTATTCACTCACTGATTATTGGATTTTAGCCCAGAAGCCTGAAATACCCAATATTCAACTCACAGACCACATAAAGCTCATGAAGAATGATGACCAAGTAGGGGGGGCTTCCGTCCTTCTTAGAAGGAGTAACAAAATACTCAAGGGTGCAAATATGGAGACACAGTGCAGGACAGAAACTGAAGGAGGGACTGTCTACAGACCATTCCACCTGGATATCCATCCTATGTGCAGTCACCAAAGGTAGAGGTTGATGTGGATGTCAGGATGCACATGCTGACAGGAGCATGATATAGCTGTCTCCTTAGAAGTCTGCAAGAGTCTGACATACTCAGAGGCAGATGCTCACAGCTAACCATTAAACTGAGCATGGGGTTCCCAATGGAGAAGATAGAGTGAAGGCTGAAGGAGTTGAGAGGATTCGTGACACCATGAGGAAAGCAACAATCCCAACCAACCAGAGCCCCCAGGGTCTAAACCACCAGCCTGGGAGCGCTTAGGGAGGGACCCATGGCTCCAGCTATATATGCAAGGGAGCTATATATAAGTGGGAGAATAGATCCTTGGTCCCATGAAGGCTGGATGTCGTGGGGGGGGGATACTCGAGGGTGGGGAGGTGAGGTACGGGGGGAGGGTGGGTGGGGGTACACCAACGTGGAGGCAGGAGGAGGGGGGAAGGGATAGTGAGTTCCTGGGAGGGAGGGGGGGAAATGCGTAAGGAGAGAACATCTGAAATGTAAAAATTTTCCAATAAAAAATAAATAAAAAAATATGTGATTCTATGAGCTCTGTAAGGAAAGATTTAATGGAGACTTCTCATTTAGACACTTTCTTTACATAATGTCTAACTGTAGGTCTCTGCATCTCTGGGTCTTCTGCTACTAGAAGCCTTTTTGATGATGCCTGTATAAAACACTGCTATGACTATAGCAGAATACTAGAAGTCAGTTTAATGATAGTTTATTTTTAAATACCACTATGGGTGTTTGGCTTTACATTAGGTCTCTGGGCTATATATTCAGTGATTCTTTGTTACTCAAGAAATGCAGGCCATCTTTTGGACATATACCCAAGGAGTTGCTTAACTGAGTTCTCAGGTAGAAATATTTCCAATTTTCTGAGGAACTGTCCGACTAATTTCCAGAGTATTTGTACCAGCTTGCAATTCCACCAGTAGTGGAGGAGTGTTCCTCTTTATCCACATCCTTGCCAGCATCTGTTGTCACTTGAGTTTTTGATCTTAGCCATTCCGACTGATATGAGGTGGAATCTTAAGATCTTTTTGACTTGCATTTCCCTGATGAGTAAGGATGTTGAATATTTCCAATGCTTCTCAGCCATTCAAGATTCCTCAGTTGAGAATTCTTTGTTTACCTCTGTACTCCATTTTTAATAGGGTTATTTGGTGTTATGGAGTCTAACTTTTTGAGTTCATTTAGAGAAAGAGGATCAGGTGTGGGAAGAGACAGGTAGGAGAGAGGCTTGGGCAATAGAACAGAGGTGTGTAGCAGGAGGTGATGGGGAACTGGGGATAGCCACTAGAAAGTCCCAGATGCCAGGGAAGCAAAGAGGTTACCAGGACCCAACGGGATGGCATTAGCTGAAATATCCAACAAAAGGGAGAGAGAACCTGTAGAGAACAAATCCAGAGGTTAAGCACTGCTCCCGGTTGAGGGACAGATCGACCCACCCATCTCAAAAATATGAACATATAATTGCTCCTGTATAAAGGAAATGTAGGGACAAAGAGTGGAGCAGAGACAGAAGGAAAGGCCATGCAGAGACTGCCCCATCTAGGGATCCATTCCATATGCAGACACCAAACCCAGACACTATTCCTGAGGCTAAGAAGAACTTGTTGACAAGAATCTGGTATAGCTGTTCTCTGAGAGACTGTGCTAGAGCCTGACAAATACAGACACGGATGCTCGCTCACAGCCAACCATCAGACTTAGCATGGGGATATGAATGGAGTAGTTAGGGGAAGGACTGAAGGAGCTGAAAGGTTTTGCAATCCCATAGGAAGAACAACAATATCAACAAACCAGACCTTCCCTTCCCACCAGAGTTCCCAGGGACTAAACCACCAACCAAAGAGTACATATGGAGAGACTCATAGCTCCAGCTGCATTTGTAGCAGAGAATAGCCTTTTCTTGCCTCAATGGGGGCGGGGGGGGTTGGTCATGTGGAAGCTTGATGCCCCTGCATAAGGGAATGCTAGGTCAATATGGTGGGAGAGGGTGGGTGTGTGAGAGAGAACCCTCATAGGAGCAGTGGGGAAGGGATAGGAGGTTTGCAGAATGAAAACCGGAAAGGGGGACAACATTTCAAATCTAAATAAATAAAATAACAATCAATCGATCAATCAATCAATAAAAGGAAAGAAGTGCAGGGCATGGGTTCTGTCTCCTGGTGTGAGCCTTAAGGCAAATCAGATATAGACAGGACAGACTGCAGGTCAAAGGTTTTATATCCTTTTGTATATCCTTGGTTATCTGCATTTACTGTCAGTTTGCAAAAATCAACCCTTTGCCTTAGCAACAGCCTAGGTTTTTTATAATTTCCATGACACAGCCTCAGACAACAACTTAATGGAATGCAATCCAATTCCCTCACTGGAAGACTCCCTTGGCAAAAATGAGATGACAAATTAAGACTCCATATTCCCCATTACTCAGAGTCCCTACTAAACTCATTTTCATAGATTCCAGGAGGGTATAGTGTACTAAATTTTTACACCACTTCCCAAATGCTCCCTAATCCCAGCTGTATCTCCGTGCAATCTCCCTCTACCCATCTCCCTACACCTGATGCCTCTGTTACCACACCTGTTCCTAATCAACCCATAAAATCTATTCTATGTCCTCCTTCTAGGGAGGTCCATGTAGTCTTCTTAGATCTCTACTCTTACCTAAACTTTCTAGGTCCATGGATTGTAACTTGGTTATAATTTATTTAACAGCAAATATCAATTTAAGTCAATATATTCAATATTTTGGGGGTGTCTGGATTACCTCACTCAGAAAGATTTCTTCTAGTTCCATCCATTTGCCTGCCAATTTTATGTCATTAAAATAATATTCAGGTAATACTCTATTGTATAAAGTTTCAAGTTACTATAAATAAATCCAAAATGAACATGATTGATCAAGTGTCCTTGTGGTAGGATTGATGAGCATCCTTCAGATATATGCCCAAAAGTGGGTTAGCTGGATCTTAAGATAGATTGATTCCCAATTTTCTGAAGAAATGACATATTGATTTCCATAGTGGCTGTGCATGTTTGCATTGTACCACATCCTTGCCACCATAAACTTTCACTTGTCTTATTGATCTCAGTCATTCTGATAGGCAAAAGATTGAATCTTAAAGTACTTTTGATTTTTATTTCCCTAATGACTAAAGAAGTTGGACATCTCTTTAAGTGCTTCTCGGCCATTTGAGATTCTAATATAAGAATTCTCTGTTTAGATCTGTTTCTCATTTTAAATTGGACTATTTGGTTTTATGATACATAGTTTCTTGAGTTCTTTAGATATTTGGATATTAGACCTTTGTTGTATGGTCAAAATCTTTTCCAACTCTGTAGGTTGCTGCTTCGGTTAAAATGGTAGTGACCATTGCCTTAGAGAAGGTTTTCAGTTTCATGAGGTTAAATTAATGATTATTGATCTTAGTGCCTGCTATGTTCTCTTCAGAATGTTGTTTCTTATCTCAATGCATTTAAGGCTATTCCCCATTTTTCTCTTATCAGGTTCAGTGTCTTCAGTTTTAAGTTGAGGTTTGAATTCTTCTATGTACAAATATCCAGTTTAACCAGCATAACTTGTTGAAGACGCTTACTTTTTTCCAGTGTGTATTTATGACTTCTTTATACAAAAATCAGATATCCATAGTTGTATCCATTTTTGTCTTGGTCTTTAATTTGATTTCATTGACCAACTTGTCTGTTTTTATGCCAATACCATGTAATTTTTTGCTCCACCTCTGTAGTACAATTTGAAATCAGGAATAGTAAGTCCTGCAGCAGTTCTTTTATTGTTCAGGATTGGTTTTTTGCTATCCTGAGATTTTTTTTTCCATGTGAAATTGAGAATAGTTCTTTTGAGATCTGTAATTTGATGGGGATTGCATTGACTCTGTACATAGCTTTAGGTAGGATATCTGCTTTTAATACAATAATCTTGCCAAAGAATAAGGATGGGAGATATTTCCATCTTCTGGTATCTTCTTCATTTTTTTCTTTAAAGATTTAATTGTTGTTTATACAAGTCTTTCACTGTCTTGGTTAGATTTACACCAAGGAATTTTATATTATTTGAGAATTTTTTAAATGTTTTGTTTTGTGATTTTTCTTTCAGTCCATTTGTCATTTGCATGGAGGAGGAGGCATATTGATAATTTTTAAATTTATTTTTTGAGTAATCTTGTATCCAGCTACATTGCTAAAACTGTTTACCAGCTGTAAGAGTTCCCTGGTAGAATTTTTGGTCACTCATATATTAGCATATCACCTGCACAAAATGTACTTTGAACTTCTTCCTTTTAATGTGCATACAGTTGATTTCTGTAATTTTTCTTATTGCTAAAGCTAGACTTCAAGTATTATATTGAATTGATATGGAGAAATTACAACAATGACTCATATCTGATTATAGTAGAATTACATTGATGTATCTCCATTTAATTTAATATAAACTATAGGCTTGAAATAAATTACCTTAATTGTATTTAAGTATATCTTTTGTATCTGTAAACTCTCCATGGCTTTTATTGTGAAGGGCTGGAACAATTTGTAGACCTTTTTTGAATCTATATGATTTATGTAATTTTTTTCTTTCAACATGCTTTAATATGGTGGATAATATTCATTGATTTTCATGTATGAGTGCTGTACACTCATTTTCATTGAAGTTTTAAAGAGTCTTTAATTTCTTTATTTCTATCTTGACCCAGTTTTTATTCAGTGGAGAGTTGACCAGTTTTCATGAGTCTTTAAGCTTCTTCCTGTTGTTTCTTTTGTTGTTGATATCTAGCTTTTCTTTTTTTTTTTTTTGTATTCTGACAGGATGCAGGGAGTTATTTTCATTTTCTTGTGTCTGTTGAGTATTGCTTTGTGTTCAAGTATGGGTTCAATTTTGGAAAAAGTGCTATGAGGTACAGAGGAGAAAGTATGTCCTGTGTGTTTGGGTAAAATGCTCTGCAAATATTTGTTAAATCCTTTTGATTTATAATGACTGTTAGCTCCAGTATTTCTCTTTTTAGTTTTTATCTGGTTGATCATCCATTGGCAAAAGTGGAATATTAAAATCTCCAATTATCAGTGTGTAAGGGTCAATATGTGATTTAATATGTAACAGTACTTCTTTTTGAAATTTGAGTGTCCTTGAGTTTAGAACATAAATGTTAAGAATTGAAATGTCATCTAGATTTTCTTTTCTTTTGATGAGATTTTTTCCCCTTTGATAAGTATGTAGTGTCCTTTTTTTTTTTTTTTTTTTTTACATGTGTACAGATTTATATAGATACACAGGCACATGTAACTTATTATTGAGCATTGTTTAGTTATAGTCTATCTGATTAATTTGTGGAGATTTTGCTGTTCATTACTTTTCATTGCACTAAATAATCAGCCTCATTCTTCTCTGACCTGATTCTGTTCACAAACAGCCAATGTCCTGTCCTCCAACCAATGGTCTGGCTCATTGTATTAAACACACCCAATGGTGTTCATGTTCATATCTCATTTTTTTTGACCTTTTTCATGTTCTCTTTAATCATCCCTGTCTTGTCTATGTAAGGGCAACATTCTTCTTTAAGGGCTGTACACAGTCAAGAGCTGTGCACAGTCTTTTCTATTGTAGAAAAATAAATCAAGTCCAATAAAGTCCTTTGCAATTTTTGGAGATCAATTCAGACACTGAAACGAGGGATTTCTTCAGATTAGTGATGTCAATCTCTAGCTGTTTGGTGTCCTTGTCAATGGCCCATCAAAGGTTTGAGTAATATAAGTCTGGAGGCCAGCATCAGGATTAGAGCTTCTACCAGCAGACATCATGGGTGTTTCAGTTTTACCTGTTCTCAGGCTGGAGGTTTAGACCCTGGGAGCTCGGTTGAATCTTTTGATACTCATTCTAAAAAGGACAAAAGCACCCACACTTTGGTCTTCCTCCTTCTTCTTGAGTTTCATGAGGTCTATGCATTGCGTCTTAGGTATTGTGTGATTTTGGGCTATATCCGCTTATTAGTGAGTGCATACCATGTGTGTTCTTTTCTACACCCAGTCTCACAGAACCCAGGGGAAGCAGGGCTCCCAGGAGCTCTAACCCAAGCAGCTTCTTAAGCAAGGAGGCAGCAACACTTGCCCCAAACAGGGAGTAACCAGGACCCACAGGGATCCAGGAACTCACTCCTGGCCCAGAGCGCTGGTTCCTTCTGGTCTGGACCCAAGCACTGAGCAGATCTTGGGCCCTAGCGCTAACCTCAGCAACAACACCCAACCTAAACAGTTCTGACACAACCAAGAGAATAGGAAACACAGGTTCCAGTCAGAGACAGCACAGGTAACACCAAGGAGAACCAGATGGCAAAAGGCAAGCCCAAGAATACAAGGGCCAGCAACCCAGAGCACATGACATCATCAGAACCTAGTTCTCCCACATTAAATCCTGAACTCCCCATATCACCAGGAAAGCAAGAGTCAGATCTCAAATCACTTCTAATGATGATGATGGAGGACTTTAAGAGGCACATAAATAACACTCTCAAAGAATTCAAGGAGAACACAGGTAAACAGGTAGAAACGCTTAAAGAATCACAAGAGAACACAAGCAAACAGGTGAAGGATTTGAACAAAACCATCCAGGACATAAAAATGGAGATAGAAACAATAAAGAAATCACAAAGGGAGACTACTCTGGAGATAGAAAACCTAAGAAAGAAAGCAGGAATCACGGACGCAAGCATCACCAACAGAATACAAGAGATAGAAGAGAGAATCTCAGGTGCAGAAGATACCATAGAAAATATTGACACAACTGTCAAGGAAAACACAAAATGCAAAAAACTCTTAACTCATTGTGTCCTTTTCTATAACTTATGATTTAGTTTTGTTTTGAAGTCTATTTTGTTAAATATTAAAAGAGCAACACCATCTTTCTTCTTAGGTTCATTTGCATGGACTATGTTTTTCCAACCCCTTTCTTTGAGATACTATCTATCATTGATACTGAGGTGTATATTTGGGTGTACCAAAAGAATGGATACTGTTTTCACACCTGTTCTAATTAGTCTGAGTCACTTTATTGTTAATGAGATCACTGATATTGATAGAAATCGATGTGCGATAACTGTTGATTCCTGTTACTTTGTTACTGTCATTGTTGTGGTGTTACTATGGTGGTGTTTCTGTGTGTGTGTGTGTGTGTGTGTGTGTGTGTGTGTGTGTATGTGCGTGTTTGTGTCTGTGTCTCTGTGTGTGTGTGTCTATGAGAGAGAGAGAGAGAGAGAGAGAGAGAGAGAGAGAGAGAGAGAGAGAATGCTTCTGTGTTTTCATGGGTGTAGTTCATCTTTCTACTTTGAAGGTTTCAAATGGCATCACTGGGAGATTGAATCTGGGTGGAAAGAGAGAAAATAGAAGATATCAATCTACCTGGTTGTTTGGCAGGAATGACCTGTGTGTTTTAGTCGTGGGTACATACTGAAGTTGGGGGCTGAGATAAAACAATCAAGATTAGAGAGGGAGGTTAGGAAGGGGATAAACTGTGGGATTCACAGAAGATGTGGACAAAGTAGAAGCAAGTTTGCAGCTGATGTTCTGTTGCAGCACTGAGAATTAGATGGAAAGATTAGATTTGTTCTTTGTGATTGCCTGCTGTTTCCCAGTTGGCTTAGCTGTTTTGTTCCCAATGAATGCCTGCTGATGTTGGAGGTTGGTATAATGGAATGAGTTGGGGAAACTGATGTTCTAGGAGAAGGTCTCTGTGATTCATCAGGGGTAGTGTCAGAAAGGAAAGGAAGACTACAGCTGTTTTCCTCTTTCCAAACTGGAGATGAGATGGTCGCAGGGAGCCTGAATTTCAGTAACAGTAGTAGAGGTCTGGATCTGCCTTCAGCCTACTTGTTGTCCAGGGAGGAGAAGCCTTTTGGTTAGAATGAGGTGTCTGCCGAGGTTGGGGTCTGGGACAAAGCAATGAATTGTGGAGGGAGGTTAAAAGGAGAAAATCTATGGGATTCACAGGAAATGAGACCAGGGTATTAAGGAAGGCTGCCATTGGTATTTTGCTGCAGAGCTGGAGATAAGACTAGTATTAGATTTCGGAAACAGAGAGTCAACCTGGTTTCTTATACATTTAGGATCAACTTCCCAGGATTAGCACTATCTCTGGTGCATTGTCCCACAATATCAATCATTAACCAACAAAATGTCTAACAAACTTACCTACAGACTAGTTTCATTGAGGAATTTTCCAATTGAAATTTCTCTTCCACAATAAATCCAGCTTGTGTCCAGTTCACAAAAAGCCAACCAAGAAATTGTGGAAATAACATTAGAAGATATATGGAGGGTTTGGTAAGAATAAAACCACACAAAATATTTAGAATATGGAAAAATTACAAAAATAATGATGTTAAACCAATTCTGATGCTATGTAGACAAAGGGATAGAGTGAAGGGCCCCAATTTGATAAACCAGACACCATTGTGTTATTAGGCCTCCATTTTATACACTAGGCCTGCTCTCAGGTTCAACTCTAATTACTCGAAAAACCCACAAACTGTTCCACGAAGAAATTATCCTGAAGGTCTGAGCTTGAATAAAGACTCTGCTTTTGCATATGAGTTAGACTTCTGCTGGTCTTTGGAGAGCCTTGGATCTGGGGATAAGAAAAGGTTATTATAAATTATGCAAAAGATGATTCAAGTAAAAGGTATCAGTTAAAATTGCTGGAATATGTAGCCAAGATAGAATTTCCAAAGCTGAAATGGTAGCATAACTGTGTCATTGGTGACATGCAAAGGCTTCATTCCCTTTTAGTATCCATTTAATTTTGAACCCAATCTCCTCATTCTTTCATCTGCAAAGACATTTCTAGCCCAGGCATAATGCCAGCTAGCTTCTCTGCTCATCATTCTGCATGTGAACTATAATGTAATTTCTTTGAATTTATATAATTTTTTCTCATACATTCCTCAGGTGAAGAGGTGTAAAGCAAGATTATTTTTGATCTTGATATTATTAAACAATACTAATACCAAAACACAGATTGAATACTCATTAACTATCAGACCTATTAAAAGAAAACAAATTGTTTACAGGATATTTTGTCTTATTCTACTTTCAGTTATTGTCCCAGTAAAGCACATGCCCTCAGATTGCTTTTGCTAATGTGTAAGAGCAGGGGATGCAATGATAGTTGGGTGAATGAAACAGTTGCATTTATCATAAAACAAAATGGAATTTATGACCATAAAAATGGCATATACACTTGTCTATTTACTTTATTTTTCATGAATATTACAGACTGGCTTTTAAAGTACATTTAAATACTCTATCTCTAAGGTGCTTCCAAACATACACATTTCTTAAGTATAGCTAGTTTTACTGGCATGATCTAAATTTGAAATGGAAATATGAGGCATTTGATAGAAATCACCCTCATAGTTTAGAGATTCTGTAGCACAGATTATCATATAACATTTGATTGCTATTCCACACATGTATTGAAAATGCTGATATATAAACATTATTTTCCTTTAAGCCATACTCATCAATTTCAAAAACTACTTTTGAAATTTATTACTGAGTCATGCTACTTAAAGGAAATTCAAATAAGAGAGCATATCACTTTTGACTTTCTGGGTTACTTCATTCATTTTAATATTTTCTACTCCTGTCCATTTAACAGAAATTTTCATGATTTCATTTTTCTTTATAATTGAATAGGGGTGGTGTTGGATAATAGTGTACAGAGAGGAAAAGGAGGAAGAAAACAACTAAGGTTTTTTTTTTTTTTTAAACAGCCACAGAGAAACATACTATTTTATGTTTACTTCAAAATTCATATATAATATATACAGAAAAGTATATTCTAAATGACTAGAAATAATGAAAATAAAATTTAAAAAATAATATTATATAGTGTAAGTAGAATTTTAGAGCTAACATTGTATAACATTTTTTACATTTATTAGAGCTAATAGTGTATAATACTTTTAATATGAATTCAAATTCCATTGTAAAGGAGTTCTTTATGCAGATGCTCATCATGGGTTTTTAAAAATATATTCAGTGTTAATTTTCCTTTGTTTCTCTTTCCTCTTCTGTATAGACCTCATTTCCCTTCCCAACCAAAGCCTTGGATACCCCAATCTTTACTTATTTCCCCATTCGTATTCTTGGCATTATGTTTTTGGCATTATATTTCTAATCCTCTCTCCTCCATGGAATCTTTTTTTTTTTTTTAACTTGTTTGGTTACTGAGATTACTATAGGTTACCTACTTACATGGTAAATGTTTGCTTCTAGGAACCTAAAGAGAATGTGTGGTATTTGTTTTTCTGGGTCTGTATTACCCCACTCAATACAATATTTTCTATATCCATCCACTTATCTGACAATTTCATATTTTATTTTTTCTTACAGCTGACTATGCACCATATTTTCATTACTCATTTATCAATAGAAGGATTTGAAAGTTTTCCCTTTTCTGAAATCTTATGAAACTGAGAGGTTTCTTCACAGCAAAGATATATTCATTCAAACAAAGAAGCAGCCTACCGAATGGAAAAGGAGTTTTGCCAAGTCCACATCAAATAGAGGGCTAATATCCAAAATATATAAAGAACTCAAAAAATGACATTTCAATAAAATCATTAAAATAATCAAAAAATGAATTCTCAATAGAAACTTAAATGAATGAGAAATAAAGAAATAGTCCACATTTTTGCCCTCAGAGGAAGAAGGCAAATCGAAACTACTTTTCAATATATCTTCAGAATGGTTAAGAACAATAAAACTAATGATGACTCATGCAAGCAAGGATATGTAAAAAGGAAAACATTCATCCATTCCTGGTGGGAATACAAACTTTTACAGCTACTATAGAAGTTGGTGGGGCAGTTTCCCAAGAAGAAGGAAGTTAATTTATGTCAAGATCCAGTTTTTCAACACACAGGATACTTCAGTCTACCAGAGGGACATTTGCTCAACCATGTTCCTTACTCCTCTAGTCATAATACCCAGAAACTGGAAACAACCAAGATGTCCCTCAAGAGTGAAGTGTAAGAGGAAAATGTGACCTGTGTATATGTTGACAAATGGATGGAACTAGAGAAATAGCATCCTGCATGAAGGAATGAGGTAACCCAGACTCAGAAAGAAAAATAAGATATATACTTGAGTATATGTGTACATTAGCTGTTAAGTTAATCAAAATCAATCTACAATCATAGATCACAAAAATTAGTATAGAGTAAGGACTATATGATACAGATAGATCTTGTTAGGAAAGGGAAATTGAATAGATAAAATAGATAGTTATGGATGGGTGAGGAAAGGGTTGGAACAGTAGGATCAAGTGAGGAGAATACGTGGTGTGGGGCATGGTGAGTGACTCTTGGGTGAGACAGTTAGAATTAAGGGCCATTTGAGGGATATTATATAAATATGATACAGTAGAAGCCTCCTAAAATATATTCACGTATGAAGGTGATCTAAATGAAATCACCAAATAATGGGGAGAAGGAGTCCCAACTGACCAGCTCTTGTCACCAAATGATGAATGTTTTCCTTCTAGTACCATGACTGGATTACATCAAATTAAGTTGTAGGGCAAAGGAGTTCCATTGGAATCCTCAAACAACAAAGGCTATTGCCAAGACTCTAAGTCATCTCTATGAGTGGGTGCCCAAATACAGCCTTCATAGCTAGAGTCTGTAGTATAGGAAGGACATCTTTCTACTACCAAAAGCCTCAATTCAGCCTCAAATTTTTTGGTATTTAATGGTGTCCTGCCTAGGGCAATGATATGTTAGGGCAATGATATGTTAGGGCAATGATATGTTAGGGCAATGATATGTTAGGGCAATGATATGTTAGGACAATGACAGCACAAAACTTATGAGAGTAGCAGCCAATATTTTAATTGACTTAAGGACAACTCCTATCGATGAAATGCATACCTGACAATGCGTAGGTGAAGAAGAATCCAGGGTAAAAGTGAATTCTATTGTTTGGAAAATACATGTAGCAGTAACATAAAGATACTCCTAATGGCATTCTGCTATTCTGATAGATCAGCACCTTGCTCGACTATCTTCCGAGAGAAGCTTCCTCTTGTAGCAGATGGGAAAAACTACAGAGAGCCACAACCAGAGATTATTCACACACACACAACACACACACACACACACACACACACACACACACACAAACATACAGAGAGAGAGAGAGAGAGAAAAGAGAGAGAGAGAGAGGAGAGAGAGAGAGAGAGAGAGAGAGAGAGAGATCTTGGAACATTCAGCTCTAAATGGAGTCTCCCCCTAAATCTCTCCCCTCAGCACTCACAGAATCCTGAGGAAGCATAAACAAAAAGAGCATTAGAATCAGTGGGAATTGAGGACACCAAGAAAAAAAAAAAGCCTTGTAATCAACATGATCAAAGCATATTTGAACAAACAGAGCCTGAGGCAGCATGTACAGGGGCTACAAGGGTCCACACTGGGTTCTCTATTTATATATATTACAGTGTCCAGTTTAGTGATTTGGGGGGTTTATAAGTGTAGAAATGAGTGTGTCTCTGACTCTTGTGTCCTCTTCTGAGTTATTTTCCTCATGCCTTTTCTTTGTTTTGTTTTCTTCAACGTATAATAGTTTTAATTTCATTGCATTATGTTTACTGTGCTTTGTTTCATTATTATCTCTTAGAAGCCTATTTGTTTTTCAGTGATAGAAAGACAGCAGATATAGATAGAAGGGGATGTGAGGAAGAAATGAGAAGAATAGAGGCAGAGAAATTGTAATCAGGATATATTATATAAGGAAATACCTATAAAAGGAAAAATAAGTAAACTGTTTTTAGTTCTTGAAGCACCAATGAACATGTCGGAGCAAGTATCTGTGGGGTATAATTTTGAGTCATTTGGTTGTATTCCAAGGAGTGATATACCTGGGTCATATGGAAGATTTATTTTTGGCTTTTTGAGAACTCTTAACATGGATTTACAGTGGCTGCACCAGCTTGCAGTCCCACAAACAGTAGGAAAATTTTAAATCAAACTTCATTTTTTATCAGATACCTTGATGAACTTAGACATTCTGACTGGGGGTACAATCTCAGACTATATAGAAGACTGATGCTGACCTTGTTTATGTCTCAGAGGTGAGAGATATGTCCCACGTGTTGAAAAAACAGGATTCTGGTAATGTAAGCTGCATGTGACCTGAAAGCTTCCTCCATAAGGACTAGCTATCATATTGCTGCAAAGCACAATGCAAGCTCCAAGGGGAGAGGAACAAGAAATAATCTGATCTAGCCTATGAACCTCAAAAATGATCAAAATGACAAGAAATCTCTATAGATGCAATAGAGATACTCAAATCTTAGTGATAATAAATGGCTTTCTAAATGAACTTATGGGCCCCTAAAAGAGGAGATTCATGCCTGCTACTGTAAATCTAGTTAACTCACTGGGCTAGTGAGCTCATAAAACACAGAATAGAGCCTATTCCTGCAACTTTACCAAAAGACCATATTCCTAGCTACATTCTAAATACTGAACCTTATGCCAACAGATAAAGGAAGTTTTCATCCCTCTTCAATAAAATTTCTCTTTACAGCAGATGGAGATTGTTGAAGAACAGTATATCTACCTAGTCAGAATGCAGGGAACAATAGATTGTGGGATATCAAACACAAATTGGTACATCTATAAGAGATCTCCTCCATTTAAAGGCAAGAAAATGTTGTCTTTGTAAGTATTGCCTTATCAGTGAGTTCATTTTGTGACTGGGTTACCTCTTTTAGGATATTTTCAAGCCCCATCCATTTGCCTGTGAATTTCATGAAGTCATTGTTTTAAATAGTTGAGTAGTACTCCATTGTATAAATGTACCACATTTTCTGTATCTATTCCTCTGTTGAGGGACATCTGGGTTGTTTCCAGCTTCTGGCTATTATAAATATGATTGCTATGAACAGAGTGGAGCATGTGATCTTATTACATGTTGGAGCATTTTTCTGGGTATATGCCCAGGAGTAGTATAGCTGTGTCCTCAGGTAGTGCTATGTCCAATTTTCTGAGGAACTCCAGACTGATTTCCAGAGTGGTTGTATGTGGGTTCCTTGCTGGCAGGTCCAGGTGAAAGGAGAGAGGTTCCAGTCCTGCTGGGTCTCTTTCTGGGGCTGAGCAGGATGGCAAGTGTTGATGGCCCAAAAGAAACACACCGGCCAGGAGTCTTATCGAAGCAGGAACTCAACTTTAATGTATCAGCCTCTTGCTTATATAAACGCAGAGCATAGGTAGGAGGAGTTTTGGTGGGGTGAGATGACATAGTGAATGGGGAAGGGTGATGAAGAGTATGGGGTGACTAACAGGGCCAATGGCAAAGCACTACATCAGCAACAGCAGGGCAGAGACAGGGCTGAATGTGTCTTGTTGAGTTACCCCATATGAAGTGACTGAAATAGGTCTCAAAACTCAAGTCAGGCTTAGGCTCTCCCACAAGACTGCAGAAACTCGAGCCAGGCTTGGGTTTGTCCATAAGGCCCAAACCAGGGCTGAAATGGGGTCCAAGAGTTGTATTGTAAGAC
Source organism: Mastomys natalensis (assembly GCA_021653895.1). Classification (NCBI taxonomy): domain Eukaryota; kingdom Metazoa; phylum Chordata; class Mammalia; order Rodentia; family Muridae; genus Mastomys; species Mastomys natalensis. The sequence continues at coordinate 1,678,797 of JAJTUV010001058.1, forward strand.
TGAGACTATGGTGGGCTTACAAATAGGAATCTACTACAACTGTCCTCCAAAAGGCCCAACAAGTAGCTCAAAGAGTCAGATGCAGATATTTATACCCAGTCAATCGACAGAAGCTGGTGACCCCTGTGCTTGAATTATGGATAAGCTGGAATAAGCTGAGGAGGAGGGTGATCCTCTAAGGAGACCACCAACCTCAACCAACCTCAACCCCAATATCTCTCAGACATTGATCCACCACAGGCAGAATGCACCACCTGATATGAGGCCCACAACACATATACAGGAGAGGACTGTAGGGTCTGGATTCAGTCAGAGAAGATGTATCTAACCTTCAAGGGGCTGGAGGCCCAAGGGAGTGAGCAGGTTTGGTGTAGTGAGGGTGGGGACATCCTCTTGGAGACAGAGGGGTTGTGGGGGGAGGAGGTATGTGATGTAGAACAGTCAGAGAGTAGACTGAGAGGAGGATAAAGTCTGGATGGAAAAAAAAAGATTAAAAACAAAAACTCAAAAACTAATAAAAAAGAAAGTAAACAAAAGAAATTTCAGTATGTATGAATTTGTAAAGACTATAGGACTTTTAAAGTTATTTAGATCTTGATGATGAATAAGAAAGTAAGAGTTAAGGCTTAATAGTGATATGTTTGTGTGTCAAGTTGACAAGGGGTCAGTTCTACTGGCTGGTTTTGTGTGTCAACTTGACACAAGCTGGAGTTATCACAGAGAAAGGAGCCTCCCCTGAGGAAATGCTTCCATGAGATCCAGTTATGAGGCATTTTCTCAATTAGTAATCAAGGATGAGAGGGCGCATTGTAGATGGTACAATTCCTGGGCTAGTATTTTTGGCTTCTATAAGAAAGCAAGTTGTGTAAACCAGGAGAAGCAATCCAGTAAGCAGCACCCCTCCATGGTCTCTCCATCAGCTCCTGCTTCCAAGTTCCTGCCTTCTGTGAGTTCCTGTCCTGACTTTCTTTGTTGATGAACATTAATGTGTAAGTGTAAGCTGAATAAACCCTTTCCTGCCTAATTTGCTTCTTGGTCATGATATTTTGTGCAGGAAAACAAACTCTGACTAAGACATATATACTCACAAGTGAACATTAGCTATAAAGTACAGTATAAACATGCTACAATCCACAGAGCCAAAGAAAGTATATAAGAAGGAGGGCCCAAAGGAGGATGGGTACATGAATCTCTTTCAGAAGTGAAAACAAAATAGTGGTTGGAGGCAGATGGAGAGAGGGAATTGTGTAGGAGGGGGTTTGAGGAGGTTAATGGGAATTGGGATCAGGTGTGGGGCTGGGGGGATGAGGCTGGAGAGGGCTAGGAATGAGAACAGAAATGGGTAGGGGTGTCTATGGGACTAAGTGGAGATCCTGGATGGGAGAGGCTCCAGGGAGTCAATGGGTGTGACCTTACCTGAGATTACTACCAGCAGGGTATATGGAGACTTAAGTGACCACCTCCTGTGGCCAGGCATGACTTTGAGTGGAGGAAGGGGAACATCAACCTACCCACAAAACCTTCAACCCACGATGTGCAGGAATAATGATAGAGAATAGATTGAGGAAATATGAGGGAATGGCTGGCCAAACAATGACAGCACCAATTTGAGACCCATCCCATGAGAGAGCCAAATGACAGTTTTTTCTTATTTATATATGAAATGCTGTCCCCTTCCTTGGTCACCCCCTCACAGAGTCCCTTCTCCCAGTCCCCCCTCCTTCTCTGAGAGTGTGGGGCCTCCCTGGGTATCTGCCCCGACTCTGGTGTTATCAAGTCTTTTCAGGATTAGGAATATACTCTCTCACTGAGAGCAACAAGGCAGTACTGCTGGGAAATGGATTCCACAGTCAGGCTACAGCTTAAGAGACAGCCCTACTCCGGTTGTTGGGGGACCTGCATGGAGACAGAGCTGCATGTCTGCTGCATATGTGCTGCAACCCAAATCTATTAATGATGCTTGCAGACAGGAACATAGCATAACTGTCTCCTGAGTGACTTCATTAGGTAGCAGATAAAAGCAGATTCAGGGACCCACCGCCAAACAAGTGGAACTGTGGGACTCTCGTGGAAGATTCGGAGATAGAATTGAGGGAGCTGAAGGAGTCAAGGGCATCGCAGAAAGACCTGCAGAGTTTAATGACCTGGGTGAGTAGGGGTTGGATCAAGGTATCAAGTGCATTCGTAGCAGATGTGCAACTTGTTCTTCATCTGAGTCTCCTAACAATTGGAGTGGAGGTTGTCTCAGACTCTTTTGCCTGCAATTGGATTCCCTTCTCCTAATTGTATTGCCTGGTACCTCTTCAGTTGGAGAGGATGTGTTTAGTCCTGCTGAGATTAGATGTCCTAGCCTGGGGTGGTACCCAAGGGGAGCTTCCTCTTCTCTGAGAATGGGAGAAGTAATGGGGGGAAGTAATCTGTAAGGGTAGGACCAGTAAGAGAGGAGAGGGGACTGCGATAGGTATTTAAAGTGACCATATAAATATACTATTGAAGAAAAATAATATATATATATAAATATATATTATATATATAATATATATAAATATATAATATATATATATAAATTATATATATATATATATATATATATATATATATATATATATATATATATAAATTGCCACACATGAAACCTATTCTTTAGTTTAAAGTTAATAAATACAAATGCATATTTGAATTGAAATGTATTCATTAGTTGAAAAGTTAACACAGACTATATTCACTGTGAGGACGACACAACCAGACATAAGAATCTCAGTGTCACGTTTATGCAGTAGCTAAGCTGTGTTCATTAAGCATCTGGACTTTCAAAGGGCAGACACGATAGGACATTATTGGTGTCAGTCCTGTTTGTAACTAAAAAGGACACATTATAGGAGACTGTGTGTATGTGTTTTAGTAATGTAAATCTGCTAAGTTATTTTCTGACTGTTTTATCGCTTTCCATTTTACTTATTTACTTAGTATCAGACAGATTGAATAACTTCATGAGAATTGAGAAAACAGGTACTTATCCAAATAGTAGATCCTGGGATATTTATGTTTTTAATCATCTTGCTTATCAAAAGAATCAAACGCTTGTGAAAAATGATCATAGAAATGTAACATTCATACTTTGATGATAGTTTAAATGCTTTTAAAAACAAATAACTAACCCTTTTTTGGTACTCTTCAGGGTAGTCAGAGGTTGGGAAAACTGCTGTTTTTGATGAAACTACAAATTAAATAATATTATCTGTATTTTTGACTTTGTTTGCAAGTGAGATTCTTAAGATGGGAAAATCAAAATAGTTGCTCTCTTGTATAGAGTACTTTAAAAATGTCACTGTTCAAGCATTAGTTGTCAACTCAAGGAGTACTACACATGTGCCTCAGGATTTCAGAGAGGATAAGGTACCTTGGACTTGATGGTTCTTGTGAACTATGTAAATGGAAATAGGGAGTTCTTATGATTGTTAGAGTTTCAGTTATATGAAGCTATTTTTTTCTTTGTATCCCACATGAGAATCTTTTATATACTTTCTGAATGTGTTAGCAATCAATTTTAATAAGAGGCAATTTTTAAATTTTGAGATGGCAAGTTTATAAATTTTTCTTTTGTGGTCTGAATATTTTTTTTCATTCTGTATAAGATACTTTTGCCAATTCCTAGGGTGATCAATTTTATTGCATTAAGAACTTTTTAACATAAATATTTATTTATTAAGTTTTTCTTTACATGTTCACAATATTTATATAATTAAAAAACACATACATGTGCTCTGTTTCTAGATTCTCCTTGTATTCTCTTCTGTTTAGCTATGCACTAGCATTAGAAGTATGTTTATGGTATCAATATTTCTTGAGGTAAGTTATATGAGCTGGCATGATCACAAAGAAACATATTTTTTGGTATTTTCTATCACAAATATTTCATGTTATCATAATATAATCACCAAAAGCTAGAATTAAAATATTGGCAATACCAAAATTGAAGAGAATGGTGAACACCTGGAATTCAGTGTTTCTTAATAGAGAATGTCTTAAATTATGAAACTACTGTCCAATATATCAATATCTTTTAAAGTGAAATAAATACCCATGACCCTTTAATTCTAATCCCTAATACCTGAAAGAAGAGTCTACAGTCCACAGGAAGATATTGTTACCGAGTATTTACTTTAGTTTGCTATTGTCACTATAGCAAGTAATTATAAGACAAATATTTTTTAGGCAAAGATTAAGTAAACAAGATTTGAAATTTGTCTCTGTTTACCATGGAATACTACTGAGAAATTGGAGGACATATAAAATGTGTAGAGAGTTCAATAAAAAAGTGACTGCCATGTGAGCGTTAGGACCTGAATTCAGTCAGGTTCATGACATTCCTGTCATTTTAGTGATGGGCAGATCCCTTAAAATCACAGCCCAGAAATGCTAGCAAACATATTCAGTTGTAAGTTTAATTAGAGATCCTGTCTCAAAATATAAGACAGAAGCCAATAACACAGCTGAATTTGACCACTGCCTTCCACATACATAATCAGGTACAAACATATAAACACATACCCATAATCCATCCGTACATAGGGAAAGGATTTTTGAAGAAACAAATTACCAAATCTAATCACATCTGCAACAATATATGAATTAAAGAGAAAATTTAATCAAGAAATAAACTTACAAGAAATTTAAAATTACAGATAATGTTATTCTATGTTGATGAAATCAACTACTGGAATGTTGTGATTTCTGAAAAAGGCAAAGAAAGAACAAAAAATACTTTTAAGGGTGATACCCAGGACTTATTTCACAACTGGAACTTAGTGTTCAAGGATGTCTATAATTATTAAAGCATTTTTTAATACAACCTTAGTCTTAGTTAGATTTTACAAATTAGTACATAAGTGAATTTTCTGAATTTTCTAGTACCTCAAATGTCACACTACTTAAAAAACAACTCAACAGCTATGCTTTCTTCTTCAGGCTCCACTGTGACTCAGAAAACTGTGTGTAAACATTAAAGTCTAGAATATCCAAGAATTGTTCCTGAATATAAAATACGGACACAGTAAAATACAAGCTAAGAGTTTTAAATACTAAGTTTAGTTTAAGACCTGGCAACATAACTTAATAGTTGTGAAATTCACATATCGACTTTCAAATTTTTTCTCTTTTTTTGCAAAATTGGGATTGATCATAAGTAACCAACATTCAGTTGCTAAAATTATAAAGGACATGTTAGTGATTTAAAAAAAAAACATTAAGTATACTATGTGTCATTAAAATTACTGAATGTCATGATGATGATAATTATATTTGAATAATTATTATACCTTAATTATATAGTAGTTGTTAGTATTCTGTCAAACTCCACCTCCATAGTTACCTGGCAACAGCCAGGTATGCTCCTCCCTACAGTTATAAAAGGGGCTGTCAGGCCCCTCCTCTTTCTCTTGCTCCTGTGACCCACACCTGCAGGTTCTCTCTGGCCCTTTTCCCCTTCCCTTTCCCCTCTCTCCACGTGGTCATGGCCAGCCTCCACTTCCACCTCTCTCTCTGCTCTTCCTCTCCTCTCGCTCTTTTCCCTCTGCCTAAATATTCCCCTTATGGAACCCTCTGGCCTGGAGTTATCTGTTTCAAGCTGCCTGTGCATAACATTTAACAGTAGTAAGTCAATATTATTAATTACTTTGGTGATGTAATTGTTGTCATTGTCAAGGAGTCAAGTGTGTTGGGGATTTGATGTCTAAATACATTTCAAATCACAGAATGACAGGAAAAAATGGATTCCCTGCATTACATCAGGACACCCAATTCTAAGACAATGAGAGAAATTTGAATCTTGTCTGAACTGGCATTTATTGCTCTTATGTGTATATGACCATCATAGTCTGATTCTTTCTCTAGTGATGGCAGTTCTGTCAGTAGATATCAGGGATGACATATGATTCTGTCATTGGCATAGAAAGCAGAACTTTATTATCCTGCTGGTAGACAGTAATGCTGAGGTTAGACAGCAAGGAAAAAAACCTATGTAATGGACAGAATAGGAAGGAGGACACATAGATGTTTACAGTGATGTTCTTTGTTTGTTTTTTTCAGTTTGCTTAACATACCTTGACTCTTTTTATCACAGGCAATGAGTAATGGTATTCTGCAAGAGATGTAAAATGCTAAATATTAGAATTCACTTAATAGATTCTATGTTTAGAACTTATTTTAATTGATAGAATAATTGAATGGCTAATAAGAAGTTTTCACATATTCAACCTCCTAATATTATTAACATGTAGAATTAGTGTGAACTTAATATGGATACAATATAGACATCTGATTATTAGAGTTAATAGGTCACATTAAAAAAAGTTATGGAGTTGACTGAGTAGATAATATCTGTGAGTAGGGAAGGCAAATATATAATCAGAATAATCGGTATGATGATTTTTCAAATAAATGAAATCACAAAAATGAATTTCTCTTTATGTTGTACACTTGTAAAGGTTCTGATGCATAATGTAATATATGTCATTTTCATATTATGTTAAATAGTTTAATTATATCTAAATAGTTTTTATCTCAATTATGACCCACAGTTTTATCCCTCTCAAAGCTTAGCTGTTGCTGGTCTCTTCCGTATTTCTTAACTTTTTCAAATTGTTGTCCAATTAAAATTTTAATATAATCTTTCAGACTGGCTTCTTTCTCTTAACCTTCTTTTATGTTTTCTTCGTTTGTGATTTGAAAGCTCACTATTTCTATTTCTTCTTTCTCCTCTCCTTCTCCTTCTCCTTCTCCTTCTCCTCCTCCTCCTCCTCCTCCTCCTCCTTCTTCTTCTTTGTTGTCAGCCAGCCAGTGGCCACAGTCAACTGGGTTCACCTGAAAGAGAGGCTGGAAATCGAAGAAGGGACAGGAGGGCAGGAAGAGATGAAGCCAAGGACAAAGGTTTCTGATTCAGGCTCAGTGCTTTAATGTTCATCTTTCAATTTAAAGGGGAAGTCTCACTTCCACCAACAAACCCATTCTTGTTTCAGCAAGAGAGGGGAATCCATCCTTAATCACAGGCTGAGGTGTCTCAAGGCAAGCTCAGCAGGTGGTCTATTCATCTTAGCTCCTGTAGTTGGTTGTGGGTCTACCAAGGTGGTTAACACCTGAATCCTATTGTCTTGGTCTGCTGTGGTAAACAAGGTCTCTCAGGCCTACTCAAGGCTGGGGAAAGGGCACAGTTCTACTTCTTCTCCTCCTCCTCCTCCTCCTCCTCCTCCTCCTCCTCCTCCTCCTCCTCCTCCTCCTCCTCCTCCTTCTCCTCTTCCTCTACTTCTTTCTCTTCTTTATTCTTTGGTGTATATATTTTATGTATCTTGCTACATGCACATGGGTGTGCATGTGTATTTTCTGATGCCTGTTCATGTGGTGGCCTGGGCACAGGATGTGATGTTATCTTCCTCTACTATTTTTGCTTTATCATTTAAGAGAAGGTCCATCACTAACCTGTAAGTACATAGCTTTGCTGGGATATCTCACTTGTGAGTTCTCAAGATCACCAGTCACTACTCTCAAAATGTTGTACAGTCATATACAGCCATAATTGTCCTTTAATGTAAGTCATTTCAACAAATTTTAACTCACGTCTTCATGCTTGTCCACCAACTATTCTCATTCATGAATCAAGTTCTCTACACCTGTTAGGGAACAAGAATCTCGAAAGAATGATACTCCAGAAAGGATTTGGTATAGTTATCCTCTGCCAGCACCTGACTAAGACAGATGCAGACATTCACAGCCAACCATTGGACTGAGACTGGGGACCCCATGGAAGAGTTAGGTGAAGGACTGAAGGAGCTTAAGGGGATTGCAACCCCATAGGAGGAAAAGCAAAGCATGCAGGGGACTCTTCATTTGTAAATGAAGACATCTAGTGGGCTTACCAGCCCAGCTTTGTCAGTTAGGGGAATTCTTTGGATATATATACATGTGCCCTTTTTTTCTTGATTGGTTAGCTCTATCTCTGAGGGTCTGACTAATTCTATAATTGGTTAGGCTCTGCAGACCTCATTGGAGGGTTGCTTATTCTTTCTAGCTACCTATACTTGCTCGAGGCTAGATGACAAGGTGTCCTTTGATTGGCTGCCTACAGGTGTAGTTGGCTGACCACAGGTTCCTGAATCCTGGTTCTCATTTCTGGGAAACAGACTTAGGCCTAGTCTCCCAAATTTACTTTTCAGCCTGTCATGGAGTCAGCCAGGCTCTAAGCTTAATTCCTTCATCCATGTTTCTTATTTTTGATGATTAATGTTCCATTGTCTAAACACACCATAATTTATACATTGTCATATGAGTATATTATTAAAGTCATTCTTACCCTCAGGGAATATAATCTATCATGCCACAGATTAATTGATCACCAATATAGCTATAGTGTAACAATTTGATATCTGAGCCTGCTGGCTATTAAGTGACTGAGGGGGGAATCATATGCAATGTGGACTATTGAGCCAAGGGATGATTCTGGTCCCAGGGTGTAGGAAACAGGTTGTTGTGAGATTTTGTCATGCTATTCAGATTGTTTTTGAAATTATTCATGTAATGTTTTAAGAAGATTATTGACCCCAGACAGCAGAAATGTAGAGAGTGAAATGTGTAATAAATACAGGTCGTTTTTCATCTTCATTTATATTCCTTTGTTGGAAATTTTCATATATGTATACAAAGTGTCTTGAACATATCTACTCAATCATCCCTTCAAGTCCCATTCCACCTCCCCAACACATCTCACTACTAACTTCATACCTTCTCATTATTTTTGCTTTTCAAACAACCCAAAGAGCCCAATTAATGCCTGTCATATATACATGGCTATGGGTTTGTCCCTTGAGGCATATATAGTTTAAGTCATCCTCCAAAGAAATGTGAATTTCACTGAGCAAAAGATGCTCAGTTGGATGTTGTATCATAAAAGTCATACCTTGATTCATGCTGGACTTTTTTTCAACTGGATTTATCTTCTTTGGGTCTTGCATGGGTAATATTGCAGTTATGTAGTCATCTATGTAGCAACCATGCCATGTCTAGAGACAGCATTTAGCAACATTCTTTCTCACTTTTTCTCTCTTATCTTCTTTCATACCTTCCTTCTATAATATTCCTATTTGTAATGGTTTCATATTAGTGTCCTTTTGTAAGACAAATATATATATAATACTATATACTATATATATATAGTACAAATACATAATTATTTTTGTATTGTAGGGAACATAAGTGCAGTTCTTTGCCTCTTATGGAGCATATTGATTAAAATATAAAAAAGTTTATAGGAGGTTTTGTTTTGTGATAATATATTCAATAATTAGCGAGATGATTATCAAGCTCAATCAATACGGAAGTCAAATGTTAGAGCACATGATGCTCACATTGTTTTGCATTTATTGCAGCTTCTGTCAGTGGTTACTGAAGTTTCATAATAAATGCATTCCAAAATATACAGAAATACACATTAAAGCCACCCAAGGTATCTTGTAGATGTACCACTGCCATATTTTCAATCAGATTCTTAACCTCTGAGATTTGAGCATGGGATGTGGATATTCAGAACTTGAAAATTTAACTTGTGTTTTAGAAGCCAACTTTAGAGGCAAGTTTGGTGGTAAGTTAGCTGGCATATAAACAGATGGTTATGAAATGAACTGTGCAGGAATAAAAGCTGCTTCATCATAACAGTGAGAAAAATATGAATTTCACACCAGTATTTCAATATTTGATTGGAAATCGTCAGCCAAGGAAGGCAGGAGTGATGTAAACTGGACTTTGTGTATACAGTATTGTGTGGTGTTTCATATTCTTCAGAAAGAATTCCATCATTTTAAATTGCATTGAACGTTATGCCACTACTTCCAGAGAATATTGAATAGAATTATCATTTTCCAAGATTTCTTTATATCATTTCTTTAGGCTATAAATGATTTTATGCTCTGCTAGCAAAAATGCAAATATTATTTCCAGTGGAAATACACTTAAATTTCATGTCCATGATCCTAGGATCCATAAATCAATATGCATTGACAGTACATGTCACATTTTCTCTAAGGCGAATATTTTAGGAAGGACATTCTACACCACATATGATTTCATTATGAAAAACAACAGGCCCTCATAGGAGCTTAAATCATGAATGTGATAATATTAAGTAATAGAAGTAGGAAGCCAAAAGTCAAGTTAAAAAAAAAAAGGGAAAATCATTATTAAGTTTTAAAATTATATGAGAAAAAAGTATGAGTTGTTACAGAAATTCCTTAAAAGTTTAAGTGAGTGCCCTTGAAGGTACTTTTTTGAAAGCAAATCATTTTTGTCATTTGAATTACAAATGAAGTTTTGACAAAATTGGACTGATGGAGGCAATTATTATTATAGTCTCAAGACTGATAAAAATGCTTAATCTTACACTAACTGGGGAACATACCAGCTGGTTAGTGCCACACACATTAGAATTTCACTCCTATACTGGAATCTATATAGATGCAAATGTGAGGAGTTCTGTTCCAGCGTCTCCTGGGTCCTATTATCTTTGTAATAATAACAGATGTCTTCCAGAACTGTAAAATATTTTGAAGCAACTTTCTAGAACCCATTATGTGTTGCTATGTATAAAACATACAGAAAAGAAAACATTAATATTCACAAGGTCTGATTAATATTACTGAGTGGTTTTTTTTTTTAATTAAAAAAAAATATTTATGTGTATGGGCATTTTGCCTGCATGTATTTCTTTGCACTATATGTGTGTAATGTCTTTGCAAGCAGAAGAGGGCATAGCATCCTCTGTGGTTAGAGTTAGCTGACATGTAGTCCATGAAATTCAACCCATGTCCTTTGGTAGAGCAACCAGCATTCTTATTCACTGAGCCATTTCTACACTCCAGGAATGATGATGTTTAGCTTCAAATTCTCTATAAGTGGTTTAAATTAAAAAAAAACAAAACAACAAAAAAAACAAGTACACACTAACACCCAACAGGTGGTCTAGGTCAGGAGGAACATTTTGTAATCCCACTTGATAAAGAGTTCTTAAAAAATACACCTTATTTCATTTAGGATGCAGTTCCAATAATGCTCACGTGTTATGCATCAATGCACATTCTTAGTATGTGACTACGACAATATGGTTGACTTGTAAGAATGAGAATCAACGTTTGCTGTACTGGGCATTAAGTTCACCAGCTCACAAAGCTGTTTTTCTCTTTGAAACAGAAATATAGAGTGGATGGGCTCAAAATGTGTAATATTAAGTAATGTCCCACAATATCAAAAAAAAAAAAAAAGAATTAAAACTTTGTATGAGTCCCTCAGGTGTGAAACCTCTCCTATACTTATATGGACAGTGTAACATGCAGAAAAAGCAATAAAAGGTAAATATTAGGTAATAAGAAAGGAATGAATATAGTAATCAATGTTTTTGTCATGAGGGTATAAAGCTATCTGTTTTTCTGGTTTCAACTAAGTAATGGATTTTCCTATTTTTGGGTGGTAGGTAAGTCCATAAACATGTATTTGATAGTGAAAGTATAAAAACCCAACATGAAGTCCAGCATCTTGAGAATGTCTGTTCTAACTCTATAGAGCTGTGTTTTTCAATCTTTTTAATATTGTTACCCTATAATAGAGTTCCTCATGTTGTGATGACTCAAAAAAATATTTTCATTGCTACTTCATACATGTAATTTTGCTACAGTTATGAATTGTAATATAAACATCTGTGTTTTCTGATGGTCTTAGACAAACCCTGTGATAGAGTCATTCATTCGAGGGCCTCGACCCACATGTTAAGAAAGACTGGTATAGAGGTTCATTGAGATGAACCAATGAACAGATCCAGTAATAGAGATCTAAATCCTACCATGAAATTATATGATTGTGAAAATGATGTTTTAATTACAGTTTTGAGGAGGTCTCTCAAACTTTTATCTTTTTACAAGTCAATTATAAAATAAACACTAGTTTCCCAAATATAAACAAAAACCAAAACTAAAACAATAACAAAAAACCTGAATAAAGACAGGATTTGGAGTTGATATTTTCTAACATTTACAATGCATATATTGTTATTTGGATTTTGTCACAAATGATTTTAAAATGTTGTATATTATTTGCACTGAATCCCATGTTTCTTATTTTCATTAAAATAATTAATTTAGACATACTGGAAATGTACTCCTACTTTTTGTAACTTGAAATAATAACACAATTAACAAATAAAGTGGTATTTTGTGTATATAAAATACTAATGATGTGTTTGTGCTTGTAAAGGACATTTTACTATAAGAAAACATCTAAATACAAATAAAATAAATATGACTGTGAATAAGATAATAATAATTTTAATCTCTGTCTCTTTAAGCTGTGCCAAGAGAATCAGTAGTTTATAATTCTATTTCAAAAAGAAAATAAATTCTCTGTTTAAAAAATAAGAACTCATGAATTTGGGAGAAGGATGTTAAGTGCTGTTTTTCTGAAGGAGTTGTAAGGTGGAAAAAAGCAGCAACTGATATTACCTAAATTTATTGTTGATAGATCTGAAATTACCAAACAAATATGTAAAACTTAAAAAGAAAATAAAGAAAACGTCATCACTATTCCTTTAAAAATATACTTACTTAGATTTTTAATTACAATGTAGTTACATGATTTCCCCTCTTCCTATACTCTTTCCAACTCTTCCTATTTCTCATCCTGGCTTCCTCTCAATGTCATATCTTCTCATTTTTTATATCAGTACATAAAAAAAGCACAATCTCACATTGACATCTGTACAGCATGTGTGCATGCATGTGTCTGTGCACACACACACACACACACACACACACAACACACACACACATACACACACACACATACATGAATACACATATAAATACAACTTACTGGTTTCCTGGAGACTCAGTCTAGCCTTCTCGAGACAATAAGTTACATGGGTGGAATTAGTGATTGCCTTTCCCACCACACCTGGGCCTAAACTCCTCTGTCCCAGGCTGACCTTGAACTCAGGAATCGACCTGCTTTCATAAACAGCTGGGTGGGATCTTGCCTTGAGATCATCACTCTCCAAATCTCTTTATCTCTTTCCTTAATATTTTTATGATAAGCTAGTTTATAGTGTAGCTGCCTTTGTTTTTTAGCTCCATGAAGCTCCTCATACAATCCATTTCACTTCCTTACATTTTGCATAGTTGAGATATTATACATTCTTTAACTCTCAAGTTTTCAGAATTCTCTGTCGCTTCTCTCTCACAGCCTCAAGGGCTGTCCTGGAGGTCATTAGAACACCCTTGCCTTCCAGACTTGTGCTGTCTCTGATAATCATGGAATCATTAATCTTAGCAGAGAGGACATTCTCCTAAAGGAGGAACATAAAGTAAAATATGTAGGAAGCGGTTCTCCTCGCCGTCAGGATGACGGTGGGCATGTAGCCAGCTAGCTTGAGTAGGCACTGTGGCTGTGGCTCATTGTAGAGAGAAGGTTCGTGCTTTCAGGTGTGGCTACTTAATTAGCCCACCTCGCATCACAGAAACAGCCAATTAACAGTGACAGCGTGGCAGCTGCTGATGGGATTAAGACAATGTATATAAAGGCGGCTGGGGCGGTAGCCGGGAGGATTGGAAGAAGGATTGAAGGAGAAGAAGGAGGGCAAGCTACAAAAATATATAAACAAGTCCTATGCCTAGCAACCATCAATAATCATGGAGGCCCAATGCCTGCAAACTCTACTGCAGGGGTGAGAACCTTGTCACACAGTCCCTTGTGTGGCCATGCAGGACTCAACATTTTTGGTCATTACAACTTTTGAGTGTAAGTAAGTATCCCTATCTATCCCCAAATTCTGTGTAGTAACATTTTTACTACACAAAAATCTTACAAAATTTTTCTAAAATGTTACATATCATAATATCCCAGGTGTATAGTATGTGGACAATGCAATCTAGCAACCAGGAAACAGATTCCCTGAGTTTAATCTCAGTATTTCAGATTAACTCATTTCAGCAGTTTCTTCCTTGTAAACTGGAAAATAGTAATGGATGCTGCACATAGTATTCTTAAGATCAATTAGACACTTCATCTAGAGGTCTGAATTATAACTGTCTGATATACATTGCTCACTCTATGGAAGTAGCTCATTTTTATTATTTTTATTAATAATTCTATTCATTTGCATCTTAAATGATATCCCACTTCTAGGTTACCCCTTTACCAACCCTCATTCCACATCCTCTCTCCCCTCCCTTTTGCCTGTATGAGAGTACGCCCCCAACCACCCACCCTCTCCTGTCCCACTGCTTCATCATCCCCCTACTCTGGGGCATCAAACCACCCTGGGACCAAGGGCCTCCCCTCCCATTGCTGTCAGTCAAGGCCATCCTCTGTTACATATGTCTCTGGAGCCATGGATCCCTCTAGGTACACTCCTTGGTTGGTGTTCTAGACTCTGGGAGACCTTGGTGGTCGAGCCAGCCTATGTTGTTGTTCCAATGGGGCTGTAATCCCACTCTGTTCCTCCAGCCCTTCCTCCAGCTCCCTCACCAGGTTCCCTGGGCTCAGTCTGATGATTGGCTCCAAGCATCCACATCTGCATTGGTCAATAGCTCTTATGATGACGTTTCTGTTTTCTCCATGGCAATTTGAGCACACTCTGGATTTCACTGTTATGATTTAAGGGTTCTTCTAAGACCAGGCTCAAGAATATGATATGCTTGTGGAAATTTTAGAGTTTTTTTAGGCAAGTGATTGACTATGTTTCTTGTAACGTTTCTGATATTCAAATGAGATAAGATTTTTCTCATTTTTTAATTTAAAAATTAAATATTTTAGTCATATTTATGCCTAAAATGTCCATCTATATTACGGTTATAATATTTCACTGGTAAAGCCATCATATAGAATGGTGAAATAATAGATTCCATAAATGTTTTTCATCTTGTTATTAGTTATTGACATTGCTTATTGCAATGTTGTTTCCTTTTATTTAGATACAGTGCAGAGATACTGTTGTATTATTAAGTCATGTAGTTTGTCCTTTTCCCTCAAATAACATATAGCTTGTTCAATAGTTGATATTACCAGAAATTTTAGGGAGAATCATCAATATAAAGTGATGTTATAGCCTGCCTACGAATAAATTACCAACTGCTACTAAGCACTGGGATAATTGGTGTAGCAATTCCATGAAGCCAGAGCTCTTTCATTATTCTATTTAATTTGCATACGAAATTTAACTCCATGTGAAATAAATAACAGTTACTACTTAAAAGTATCAATCCATTCTTTCTATTTCTTTTTTTTTTATACAATGATATCAGGTTTACACCAAGTTCAATTGGCTTAGAAGTACAAACTGTAATAAGACTGTAATAAGTCCCAATCATTTTTCTGATGAAAATCATTAGAGTCCCACTCTTTTCTGTTCAAAATGAGTATACACACGCGCACGCACGCGCACAACACACACACACACACACACACACACGATCAATTGTATAAAAATATGTTCCCATATCATACTGGGAAAACATGCTGCTTTTATATTATAGTGCTGAGGACTAACTAAACCCCAGGCCTGTTGCCTGATTGGGAATTGTACTACTACTGAGCTAAAGCCCCAGGCTCTTGTTTTATTGATACCCTTGCATTTTAAAGTTTCTTTCCCTTGAACTGTGTTTTTTATAAATACTTTCTAAAGGGAATTAGTACTTACTCTATATCTGAGGACCATGTTTATGAGGATAGTGCAGTTTAATCTTATAAGCTACTTACTGACATCTTAGGAAAGAAATGTTACATGGGATGGAATCTTTTTAATGCACTTGATATTTTTGCTTATTTATTTTGAGACAAGACATCTGTATGCTCTCCAAATTATCCTCACATACCTATTTTTAAGTGTCCTTTCTGTCTCAGTTTCCTTGAGTGGCATTACTAAAGCTGCATACCTCTCCACTAGTTAAAAAGTAAGACTTGTTTTCATTGAGTTTATTTAAAACTCACCTCATTATCCGGTAATAGTAATATAATTCTGAATAGAAAGCAAACAAACATAAGTCTACAGATTGTCAGGCAGCATATTGTCTTACTAAATGTTATCATGTTAATAAATAAAGCCATTTCTAACTATGAGTCTTTTGTAAGGGTAGTATTGGTAAAGAATGGATTGAATCAAATGATGCTGAAATAGAAATAAACAAGCACAGTTTCTGGCTAATCAACATGGTTCTAAAGATTTTTTTAAATTATATTTAATCATATGCATGTGTGCATGTCTGTGCAGGCAGGTGCCCACAAAGGCCAGAGTGGAAGATCCTTTGGTGCTAGGATTACAGGAAATTGTCAGCCATTAGAGTTGTGTGCTGAGTATCAAACTCATGTCCTTAGCAATACCAGTATGTTTTCTTAACCACCTAGTCATCTTTCAAGCCCCCACCATGGTTTAATATATAATGAGACTTCAGTCCTTTGAGAACACAGAATAAACTTAACTAGATTGCTGTGAGTTTTGGAAATATCCAACTTTGTGAGTGAATACCGTCTGCAGGATTAGCTTTTAAAAATGGAGAAGCATATGTTTTGCTTTTCAGTGTTGGAAACATTAACTCTTTTGATATTTTTCCGAACATCACAAAGCCAGCTTGGATAAAATGTAAAAATACTACATTTTAACTATGTTCTTTACAGGCTTCAATACGATTAAATTTCTCTCTGTATTTTTTTCTCCAAAATTGTTTAACAGCAATAAATGTATAAATGCTTTATATGTCCAGTTTCTACCCATCTGGTAAATCCTTTGTAATGAGGTACAATTAACTGACATTACCTCTTAATTTACTGTGCATTAATTTTCTTGTAAACAAAAACAGAAAATTGCTTAACGATTTTTGAAGATTTTAAGCTTTTAAAACTCTCTTAGAGGTTTTGTATCAGAGCTCGGCTGCTTCACAATAATTGCACATAAAATTTAAAATGTGATCGAGTGCTTATCAGGGACCAGATACAGCCCTTATTGTTCTTTCAAAGATAAAAAATAAATGACTTCAGATCAGATAAATATTTCTAAGTTATATTGTACCAAAAAAAAAAAAAAAAAAAAACAACCAAACCAAACCAAACCAAAAAAAGCTAGAAATTCATTTTTTTCATGCTGGCTATACATTAGTAAATTAGTCAACATTCATGAGTGGCAACTTATAGCCACACTAGAGAATACTATGAATGTTTCTTTTCATTTATTTTTTATTTTTAATCATTTATTTAATAATATGTATCTCCTATTTTTCTTATTGCTTATTCCTCTCTCATACAATACAACCCCACCTTCAGTTTCCCCTTCTTCCTCTTCTCCCAGCCCCCATACGACCTCCCTCTCTTCCAGATCCACTGCTCCTCTATTTCCTTTCAGAAAAGAGCAGGCCTGTCATAGATATCAACTGAATATTGCATAATAAGATACAAAAAGACTAAGTATACGCCCTTATATCTGAATAAGGCACCTCAGAAGGAAGAAAAGGGTCCCAAGAACAGGCAAAGGAGTCAGAAACACTTCTCTACTCCCACTGTTAAAAGTCCCACAAAAACACTAAGCTACACAACCATAACATATGTGCAGAGCACCTACTGCAGACCCATTTAGGATCCATGATTGCTGCTTCTAGTCTCTGTGAGCCCCTATGAACCCTGGTCAGTTGACTCTGTAGTCCAAATTCTGCTGCTGTCCTCGATGCCTCTGCCTCCTCCGATCCTTCCTCCTGCTTCAGTGGGGTTGCTGAAGCTCTGTGCAATGTTTGGATATGGATCTGTGCATCTGATCCCATCAGCTGTGAGAAGAAGCCTCTTTGATGAAAACTGGCCTAGATATCTAACGATGAATATCAACAAAAATAAATAAAATAAAGTAAAATAAGATAAAATAATTCAATTGACTAGTGCTAGAATTTTTTTCTTTCTTTAAATCTTTCTTGTTTCCTTGTTTCTCTCTTTTTTCTTTTTCTTTTCCTCCTTTCTTTGTTTCTCTATTTTTTCTTTTCTTTCTTCCTTATTGTGTGAATAACTGAATTAACTCAAGGACTTAGGCAGGTCAATGTTTGGAAGAAATTTTACCCAGTGATTATCTTTCTATCAATCTCAGTAATTATGCCTTTGTGATTTACTATTTTAGTAATAATAAAAATTATGATCATCTACATTAAGAAATTTTCTAGGCTTTCATGAAACATTGTATGAGAATTCTAAACAGAGAAAAGGAATGTTAACAGTCAGTACATGTGTGAAGATGTTCAGAAAATATGACATAATTTCAGAGAACTTTGGGGATAGAGTGATATCTCACTCAATTTTTGGATTTTCAAGACCATGTAAAAGCTAGGCATCACCATCCAATACTAACGTCCAAGAGTTCAATGGGCCTGCAAGACTGGTTGAGCCTGATACTGAGATTTAATCAGAGAACCTTTCTTTTGAAGGAGATGTAAGATAGAAAGTAAACAAGACAGAGAGACACCACCAACCCTAGCCTTTACTGCTATACACATGAATGTGTAACCACATTCATACATGCATGCACACACTGACAAGAACACATGTGTACAATATATATACACATACACATAAACACAGACACACACACACACACACACACACACAGAGAGAGAGAGAGAGAGAGAGAGAGAGAGAGAGAGAGAGAGAGAGAGAGGAGTCACCATAAACTATTAAATTTAAAGATACTTGAATAAGATACTCTTGTTTTCACTGTCATGGGGAAAGCAGTGTAAAATTAACCTGTATGAAGCAGTATGATGAACTGTGTTGGAAGACCTGGTTATTAAGACAGCAGTTCACCAAGCCAGGATGAACTTGTTGAGCTCAAGGTAAAATGGAGGACTCCTTTTCTCTGCAAGGCTTCCTCTTCTGTGCCGGATCGTGTCTGGGAAGTTTCTCTAAGCACTGGTACTTAATCTTGTCTAGAGAATGACTCTACACAGAGCTCTTTGCAGTGCTGCATGATTCAGCATATAAATCCTGATCAGCCCTTCCCACCGTATGATAATTAGGTACTGTGTGATCAGAGATCATTAAGTGCCTTTTCTCAGTCTTCTCAGTGAGCCCTTAGTCACAGAAATCTCAATTAAAGTAATGCTTCAGGAATGAACATGGTATCAAGCAGAGCATAAAGAAACACTGGATTACTGTGGAAACATCAACAGACTGGGCTGTTTCAGCCTCTTGTATATGGAGTTATGAACAGACCAATTGAGCGTTATAGAAACTAGGCTCTGTGCATATTTATGTTATATGTTGTGACCAACCTTGAGAAAGGTTGCCTATGAGGTTAGAAAGAAAAGTCCAATATCTTTCAAAACCATTTGAGGCAACGAAGGAAGGTACATTTCGAATGGGTTTAAACAAAGTTTAATCAGGTGGAATAACATATATCTCTTATTTATACCACATTTGAATCACATTTAAAAAAAACAATATCTGCTCCAGACATCGATGTGGAAGTCCTTCCAATAGTCAGTGTGCTCAAGCACTGGCTCTGTGGTCTGTCCACTGTCCAGCACTGCAGACTCACCTTGTAGCTGCTGGTCTGCATATTCCATTTACTTCCTTCTATCTTCAAAACTGTTTTCATCATGTAATCCAAACCATCATAAACCCATGCTCTCTTGTCTCTCATTCTTGCTTGGTTTTGTGCTTTTCAGTTTATAACCTTAATTTGATTTCTATCTTTGAAATTTAAATACATTCATGTTTTGATTGACTATGTTGTTTGCTATCATGCTGTTTTGGACCTGCATGAATCCAGATCCTTTCTGTCTCTCTAGGATCTCCTCATATTCTGCTTCAAATTATGACCATCATATTTGCCTATATTTTTCTCCTATACATTGCAAACTTTTGCTTTACCATTAACTTAAATGAGTTATTGTTTGATAATATACTAACTTGCCATTTTGATCACAGTCATCATAACATCCCTCTTAACCTCAGCCCTTTGATAGCACTGCAAGCTCAACTAGTATTTCAGTAATTGTCACTATATGTCAACTCAAGGAGGCCTTTTGTTACTTACTCACTTCCTATTCAAAATATTGAAGTCAAGGATGTTCTGCTCAAATAAAAAAGCGCATTGGTCCTACAGTTCAGATTCCAGCCAGAAAAAAGTAACATTGAATTGTCTGCTAAGGTTTCAGGTGTTGAGGTGGAAAATTACGACAATGAGGCAAGCTACAGGAATCAACAAGGCCTTATTCACTGACCATTACATTCTAGCACAACCTAATAAGAAAGGCCTCAGCTTTCATGTACTCTCTTTGCTTTCACAGTCTGATGGTGGGCATGGGTCAGAGTGGTTTTGCCTCAAAAGATTTTGGACAAATGTTCTTGTCAGTGGCTGTAGACCTGTATAAAAATGGAGAGATTCTGTGTCAAAGTAGCAAAAATTGTTACAGGCCAGGTCAGAACTGATGCCCCGGTACTTGGGCAGGAATTACAGAGATGTATACCACCGAAGCAGACCTAGGAGATTTATGTCCTCACTGCAACTCCCTCTAGAACAACAGAAGTGCCCTGATGATTCATCAAGTCATCCATGGGGACAGGATCTCCACAACAGGTTTGCTGGAAAAGGACTTAAAATACTGGTGAAACATGGCAAATATCAGGATTGCAGTTGTGTTCCATGAACATGTAAAATGAATGCCCCACCACTGAGCTAAACTTTTTACTCAAACATCTAATTTAAATACCTAATACTTTTTGGAAAATAGTTTTCATCTATTCCTGAACTCCTGTACATATTTTTCAGATTAAATGAGTTTAACAATGCTCTACATTGTCTTGCAGTTGTGACACACTCTTTGTGCCACACACACATCATTGCTTTAAATTACAATACTAATGATAAACTCCACCATCTAGAGTGGGTTAAAAATGTGAAGAATGAAAATTCTGTGTAAAGCTTAGTTTTTATTCACCTTGGATAATTTAAAACTTGTAAAGGTCCTGAGATCTAACAAAAGAAGTTGTATTTTCCCATCTAAGTACAGTATGGGTTTTGTAACCATCTACTTTGGCTTTTTTCTTTAACTTTGAGGAAGTTCAAACTTAAATCTTAAAGTTTGTTCTAAAAAAAATCCTGTGGTTCATATAAGTACTTTTAAATCCTATAAAAGTACTTTTCCAGTTTTTAATTTTCCCTCTTAAAAGCTTATTACTTATTAATCGTGCTTTCTATTTTATTATGTGTATCTTTGGAACTTCAAATATTGTATAGAAAAAGGTGAGATAAGCATCTTTTTAAAAATTAAGATAAAAAGTTTTAGCTCATTCAGAATATCTTTTAACAGCATAGCATTACTTTATCTAAAATGCAAACAACTAATTCTATTGGACCTAAAACTTTGGTTAGTATGTAGAGGTTGTGTGAAAAATATATTGAATCTTTAATTGTTTTACCAAAAAAATAATGATCATTTGCAATTTACTTTTATTATTTCAAAAGTATAACGAGACAATTATTGTGTTTTTAACAATAAATGAACTGGGTTAAAACCAGTGGGAGATTTAAAAACTCATTATTTTAATTAGTTTTTTATGTGTCTATGAAAAAATTCTATTCATTATTAATAGTTCTCAAAACAAGAGTTGCCTGCATTACATACCTAGAGTCATCCTGAAGATAGACTTGAGGTATCAGATTCTCATTGACCTTGAGCAAGTGAATATGAAGTTGGTATTCCGTGTTTCCTTTGTGAGAAAGGGAAAAAACCAAGTCTCACTTTGACACGTTAAGGTCTAATGTTTTGTAAAGCATCTATGTAGTATTATAATAAACTTAACAGTATTAGAGTCTTTTTTGTTTTGTAATTGTTGTTCTGTGATGCTTAATCATTTTTCTTATGAAACTACTTAAGTTACATCTTTCTATGCTCACTTGATGTTTACTACAGATTATATTTTTGTGACTATGTATTTTTTTCTTTTTATTGAAAGTGATTGTTTTCTCATGTAATATATCCTAATTACACTACTCCCCTGCCCTCCCTGACTACTCCCAGATTCTCATCTCCAGTGTCATCGGGACCTATCCTTTTCTGTCTGTCATTAGCAAAGAACAGCCTTCTAAGGGATAATAAGGAAACAAAACCAAACAAAATAGAATAAGATAAAACAAAGACTATCACATAGACAAGATAAACCAACGGAAGGAAAAGTCCTCAAGAGAGAAAACAAAAGTCAGAGACCGACTCATCTGCACACTCACTGATCCCATAGAAACACTAAATTAGAAGCCATAATACATATATAGGGGATGTATTACAATGCAGAACCAATGTTGGCCCTGTGTATGCTACCACAGTCTCTGTAAGTTCAGATGTACTTTATTTTCTTCATGTTCTGCATCTCCTATGGCTCTTATGCTCTTTCTGCCTCCTGTTTTCCAGGGTTCTGTGAGACCTAAGAGTAATGATGTAGGGAGAAATTCCATTTAGAGTTGAGTGTTCCTAGTTTCTGTCCCTCTCCTCGTCTCCCTCACCCTCTGCCTCCCCTCCCCTGTCTCCCTCCTTCCCCCCCTTCTCTCTCTTTCTCTGTGTGTCTGTATAATGTCTATCTATAGATCTCTGTATTTGATCCCATCTGCTGCAGGAAGAAGTTTCTCTGATGATACAGGAATGTTATTGGGAGTAATTTTATCTCATCTCATCTCATCTCATCTCATCTCATCTCATATCTATCTATCTATCTATCTATCTATCTATCTATCTATCTATCATCTATCATCTATCATCTATCATCTATCATCTATCATCTATCATCTATCATCTATCATCTATCATCTATCATCTATCATCTACTTACTTACCTGTCAGACCAATAGTATTTGGTTTTACACTAGGTCCCTGGTCTATCTAGCTTCTGGGTCTTGGTCTCTCATTGTCAGGTATGTGTTCCATCTTATGGAGTGGACCAAAATGATGACAGATATTGATTGATTACGACCACAAGCTTTGTGCTATTATTGCCCTAGCATGTCTTGTCTACCTTTGTTGATCAAAAGTTTTGTGACTGGCTTGGTGTTTCTGTTTCTCTCTGGTAGCATATATAGTACCTCACTGTACCACAGAAACACAGGCGAAAAGAGTGAACATTCTGTATAGGTTCAAGCATGGCTTCTTCATGTTCAATGTATTGAGTTAGTGTTGTCTTCAGCAATGGGCCTGTGAAGAACAATCTACTCTCCTGCAACAGCCTAAGTTGTTTGGGAGTTCCCATGAGAAAGCTTTGACCAACAACTTAATTAGATATTACATAGTCCTAGTACTATAAGCTTCATTTTGTGACAAAAGAAAGCCTGTTGGAACTTTGTCTCCTCCAATATATGTCAATTTTATTTAGATGACTGTATGTTTGTATGTATGTATGTATGCATGTATGTACATGTGTATGTTTCTCTATCTATGACATATGACATCTATACATATATATTTATGTATGTATATATACATGTTACTATTCACACACACACACACACACACACACATATATATATATATATGTATATGCAGGTTACTATTAATAATAAAAATGTAACAAAAAAGACACTTTATTTCTTATCTGCTTCAAACATACAAGATATCTAATCATTCTGAGCAAGCCATTTCTGTAATTGCAGATTAAACGCTATTTTTTGCAGACATTTAAAATTCTACATGACATATTTTTGTAAGAAAATAAAGTTTAAGAATTATAAAGAAAGTCATTGTAAAGATGATGTACTTATATGCACAATTTTATATAAAATGGTAATTTTTAGATGAATTAATAGAAAAGGAAATAATTGAAAATCTAACTGGATATATTCAATGCATCAAGACTCAGGTTTCCTAACAAAAACCTCAAACATGTAGAAAAGATGAAGCTTAGATACAGATTTAACATCTTATAATTCCTAAATCAAGATATAAATAAAATTCTTATAAGAAAATAAATCCATGAAATGTTGTTATATGAATTTATGAAAACTGAAACAATTGCTTCATGATATTTGTTAAGATTATTCTAAAATTTATAGAGGACAGTTAAATTTAAGCATCTCCACAATTAATGATAATGAACTTCTAAGAATAATTGCCTTCTTTTCTAAAGATTAAAAACACATGTCATAAGCAGTGAACAGTAACATTACTTCCTAAAATAACAAAAAATACTCCACAGTAATGTTAAAATTAAGGATATTTTACTTCCAAAGGTCACTTAATTAGTAGCCAGCAAATTGTAAGTGAAAATGTATAACATTTACATTGTCATGTAATCATTAAGCTATATAAAATATTATAACAGTACACAAATGATCAGTTCATGCAAATACCCTACAGTGGAAAAGTAAATGCAGAAAGTGAAGTGGTTAAATCACATAAGCTAATGCACTATAGTGTTTCTAACCATTGAATGAGTTATAGAAACACAGAAAGGAGTACAAGTGTCCCTCACCAAATCATCCAGGTAATCTTTGTTATATACTCACAGAAAGTAAATGTATGTCAGTTCACCTGCATTTAATTTTTGTGAATTATCTATGGTTTTAATTAAATAAGTTTGAAAATGAGATGCTAAAATACAGACTATTAAAACACTTTGGGAGGAGTCAGGTCATTTTGTGGGATGGGGTAGCTATACAATTAGTTGTCATTGTCAAGGTTTTGGCCACTTGATGGAGTAAAGGTTTCATGGGGCATTCTGCTTTATTATGAAGAATGATGGAAGGAAGAAAAACAGGGAGAAGAGATTGAGGGCCAAAAATAAACAAAAAAGGAAGGCAAGAAGGAAAAAGGAAGGATTGAAGGAAGAATAAATGATTTATATATACCATCTGCCTTACTCTAGTTCTCTTTACCTCGTTTTAATAGAAATGAAGATCCTTGCAAGTTTAAGTAGATACATTCTGGTAAGCAGTTTCATTTGAAACTCTGAGATTCTCACAGAAATAGAGATCATTCCTTACACTCAATGAATGGGATATTTAATGTATTTTTATGCAATAAACTAAATACCATGCTAAGTAATGAGAAAAAGTTAGCAAAGGGTTGAGCATGACATCATTCTCCTGAATAATACTTTTACGAAGTCAATAGGACAAATTAGAAACCTACAGATTGGGAAAACTTTATCACTAACCACACAGCCGATAGAGTGCTAATATCTTAAATATAAAGAACTCAAGATGCTAAAAAAAACAAACAACCCAGGGTATAGAGCTAAACAGAGAATTCACAACAGAGGAATCTCAAATGGCCAAGAAGCCATTAAATATCTTTTAAAATGTATTATAGAATCAGGCACAAGATGTGTCTGTAATTTCTGCTACTCAAGAGGCTGATGAAGAGAAAATCATTGAACATAGGTAACTGAGGACAATATAATGAGGCCCATCCAAAAAGTTAAAATACATTACAGAATTTAAATATCACATTCAAAGACATGTGATGGTGGTAAAGGCCTTTAATCCCAGCACATTGAAGGCAGAAGACAGAATTTTGTGCATTTAAGGTCAGCCTGGACTACAGAGCAAGTTCTAGGACAGCCAGGGCTACACAAAGAAACCTTGTTTTGTTTTTGTTTTTGTTGTTATATTCAAAATCACTTTAGTTTCCAGTTGAGAATAGCAGTATATTTGTTACCCAAGAGCTAAAGTATTTGTGCATCTCTTGAGCAAGGGCAGTCTTCCACATCAGTTAGATGTCTACACATTTTTACACAATATTATATTGTTTTGTAAGCACAAATTAAGTTTCAAAATGTAATTTGACTTTCTGTTAAATTTGATTCAGTATGTTTATGTTTAATAAAATTTAAGATACAAGAATAAAATTTAAGATAAAATTTAATTTTAGATAAAATTATAATAAGTGAATGATAAAATTTGAACACATTCTTATTCTGTGAAATAATATATATTTTCTTTTTTAAGTAATTTGTGACCTAAAGTAGTAATACTCAGTTAATCAATTTATATTGTACGCATATTGATTTATATCTACGTTTTTAGTTGTATATCATAGAAGTGAAATAAATGTTTGTGGTTGTATCTGTGTGTGTACATGCATATGTGTGCATGAGCAGGCATATGTCTGTGTGTGTGTGTGTAACACAATCACACCAAAACTCTAGTACTATACTCTTTTAATAAGGCAAGAACACTCTACATACTGTTGTCAAAGTTGGTTTTGGATTTTCACATATCTGAAGAACTGAAATACCTCACAGGTTTTTAGAGTTTTGGATTGTCTTGGTTAGCATGTAAACAACTTTAAAAAGATGGATGGCATACACCTAAGAAAACCGGTACAGTCATCCCACCTGCTAGATGCTAATGACATAACAGCTGCCCCCAGAGGTTGCTTCAGAGTAAACCATCTACTTTTTTGCATATTTAAATGTTATTAGGATGACGACTGCCTGGACTTCAATGGACTGTATAGTGAATAATGTTTCTTTTTCTTTTCATTTACCTACAGCTATTTCTCCCCCAAATAGATTTTTCTGTTACAAATTACAGAATATATTCAGCAACATAAAGAACAATATAGATAGATGACTATTATAATTGGTTTTGGTCATGTACTGAACAGTATTTTACAAAACATACAACAGCTAACTCTGTGCCTAGAAATGTTAAGGTAATACTGAGAGGCTTCTTTAGTTAGAGTGAAAACTCAGTGCACAGAGCAATTCTCAATGGCACAGCTTGTCTATCATTTACTGCTTTGTACTTATTCTTTAAAATAGAAGACATTGAAGATCAGTGAGAAAGTAACAACTTTGCCTATGTGTCAGCTACTTTTCAGCCAGTTTTTTTTGTTTCCTTTTCCTTTTTGGCACTGTGACCAAATGCCTGAGAAAAGCAGCTCAGTGAATGAAAGATGTATCATGGCATACATTTCAGAATGTTCAGTTCAGGGGCACTTTGCTTAGTTTCTGGGTGACAGGCTACTGCTTGCCCATTTTGTATCAATGAGGACACAAAAAATAGAAAAAAAAAAAGGGTACAAGAGCCTTGCTCACTGTTAAAGGCATACCCACAGTGATCTTATGATACCATTCAGGTGCCAGTGCCTGATAATAATGATAATTATCACTATTTATCATTATATCATAATGATTATTTCGAATCCAAAATTAAAGTTCCTTTGTTTGTTTATTCAAACTGCCTACTCTCACAATAGTTCTACCATATTGGGGAAGGGTGTTGAACACATGACCCTCTGAAGGATATGTCTTATGCAAATAATTACAGCCTACTTTGAGTTTCCACCCTGTGGCAGCTACTTAAATGTAACAAGGCTTAAAATGTATCAATGTGGATTTTGATAGAATAAATGTGGTTTGCATAAGCAGAATGCACCCATATATTAATCTGTGATCATTTTACTAGTGTAAGCCACCCATATGACAAAGTGTTTACTTCCTCTTTTTAAAAATGAAACAGTTGTTTCAACTGAGACAGGTCTACTCAGCCAAAGGAAGATGCTTCGTGTTGAGAGGGATACACTTTAATACCACAAAATAATTCTCCAATCTAGGCATATGTGACTGGCATACACAGGCAGAATAAGCAAAGTTGGCAAAGAGCCTGGAATATGTAGATTTGTCCTTTGCAATAAGATTATAAAAGGTCACTTGAAAGGTGTACCTACAGCAGATTCCATGCAGCATGGGTCACGTGACCTGCACCCCAAGAGGCAAAAGCTCAGACAGGACAGCAAAGGATTCCTGCAGCCTGATTGCTGTTAGTGTGTTTCTTTGACAGTATTCATAATGGAGAAACTAGAGCTGTTCACTTTCAAATTACCTTAGGTGCTTGGAAGAAATTGGCAAGTCCACTAAGGACTAGTTCTCTGTTTTCTAGACATTTCATGGAGCATTGCCATCTCAAAATGTTTACATAACTGTTAAAGAGGAAAGAACATTTCAATAGACTTTAGGCTAACCACTGTTGGATTACCACTCCTCAATTTTAGAATCAGTAAATAGTAGAAAAATATCATTATTTCTTAATTTTAATTTTTTATTGTTTGAGAGTTTGATGTGTGCATATGATATATTTTGTTCAAATCTATCACCCATTCCCTCACCTTCAGCTCCTTACCTATCCCTTCAACATTTTCCCCTTTCAGCTTTATGTGTTCTCTATTTCGTAAAATCAATTGAGTTTACTTAGTGCTGCTTGCGTGGACATGGATGTTGGACCATCTACTGGTGTTTGGTTATCCTTTCAAACATCCTTAAAGGACTGACTCATTTACCCCCCCGGCAGCCATCAATTTTTGAAATTTCTTAAATATAAGCATTGCTCAGCATATTTTTTGCCATTACATAAAAATCTGTGTGACATTCTAGCAAAAGAGCAAGGTTGTAAAGACCATATTTGAGCTGTCATCATATGACAGAAGTAATCTGTATGATAGCAGCTGAATCACAGGCTTGATTGATCATTTTTATGAGTAGCATCAAGATGGACCTCAAAGTCTGACAAAGTATGCATTAGTGTCATTTTTACTTCTAAAGTTATTCGTGTGTGTGTGTCGTGTGTGTGTATTAGAGAAAGAGACAGAGACAGAGAAGAGACAGAGAGATGGAAACAGAGAGACCCATCTTATTTAGATGGATCATCTTAGTTTTAGTTATTTTAATAATTGTGATGCAATATAAAGGGAAATGTACTAATATATGAAACAAAAAAATCTAATAATAGACATAATATACATTATGATATTTACAAATTTTTCTTTAAAGATATGTAAATATTTAGCATGACCTTAACTATAGGAACAGAAATTTGATACTTATTAAGATACATGTAAATGCGTATTTAACCTAAATGTTGAATCATTTAGATTGAATATGAAGCACTTTAAAAAGTGTTTGGAATGTTTAATATCACTGTATGATATATATTACTAACCTATAAAAAAATTAACTCATGTATTTGTTTTTTTTGTTGTTTAGTTTTTCAAGACAGGTTTCTCTGTGTAGCCCTGGCTGTCCTGGAACTCACTCTGTAGACCTGGCTGGTCTCGAACTCAGAAATCCGCCTGCCTCTGCCTCCTAAGTGCTGAATTAAAGGCATGCACCACCACCGCCCGGCTCATGTATTTTTTAGTTACTCTGGTGTTGGTTGCTGAGTATATTCCATATGCTGCTTTTCTTTCAGCTTAGTGGCTACTTTATGTCCTATAGAAAAGATATTTGAGTCACTTATCCAGTGATAAATTGCTCAAAGTGCAATGAAAAGAGAAAAAGTCATTGAGACTGCCTGATCCTTTCTCTAAACTTATCTTTTGTACTTACACTAACACTGGATGCTTATCCCTTGCTACCCCCTAATAACACAGATTGTATTCAAAACTCTGCAAGCAGTGTGTTCTGAAGAGTACTGAGGCAAAAGCTGAGAGAAATCAGAGTAGCTGGAACACCTTGGTCAAGGAGATTGGAGATAAGTGTGGCTTTCTGGCTGACGAAGGGCCTCTGGGGTTTGCAGAGCAATGGAGAGATTATTAAGATCAATTTTCAGCACCTGGCTTTGGGGCATCGAACTGGCAACTTGACAAAGCTAAGGGCCTGTATGATCTAGAAAGAGCTAAGTAAAATGAACACTAAAAGTGTTACGTTAACCAAAGCAGTAATGGTCAAAGAGAAATGCTGGAAAAGATGAGAAGACAATAAATGTGATTTTGTTTTGGCCTCTAACACAGTGAACAGGCTAATGGATCTTGTCTCCAAACACAGTCCAGGATAATATGTTTTTGTCCAAGTCAATCATATCTTGGAAGGTAAGATAAAATTTAGTTGGCAGACTAGGGAATGATCAAGAGCTAAATCTTTGAGACTCATAGATCCTTGATACAAAGCTCCAGATTGCGGCTCCAAATCTGCTTTTCTGCTTTGGCTAACCAGGCGCCATTGAGCACTGGGATGGATTGATATGGGTGAAGCTTAGCTGAGTGTGTGGGTTCTATAGGATCTCGGTTCGTGTGTGTATGGGAGAAACAGCTTTTCCAGAGATAGTTATCAGCGTAAACAGCTTCCTTTATTGGGAATAAACATGGGCCAAATAAAGTTTGGGGAGTCGGTAGGGTTTTTAGGGATGAAGGGATGACAAAGTGCTAGGGAATGTTTTATTTGTATGAAAAGAAATTCCAGGTGCTTGATGGACAAGTCCTTATACAGAGACGAAGTTTAATCTGTAGTGTGGCCACTGGGCTTTGTGACTACCTCAAGGCTGCTGCTTATGGGCATTGTAAGACACCAGAACATTTTCAGGATTTGGACGTGTCTCGAACTCACTTTTGCTCTGGACCAGCTCTCGTGTTTGCTTGGCTTTCTGGTCCCACACTAGATGATGCATTAGCAATTCAAAGGGTGATGTTATTAATGAGCAGAGTTGGATTAATTAATGAATTAGTTAATTGTAATTGCTAGAAATTGGAACTAAGGTCTTGAACTTTCATGGAAGGGCCCTACAACTAAGCTGCATTCCCCAAGCCCTGAAATATCCTGCCCCCTTTTTCCTTTTGAACAATATAGCCCAATTTTCCTTCACTCCTCCCACCTCCCATCCACCACCTCCCCACTTCCCTAGATCAGCACCTACTCCGTCTCCCATCAGAAAAGGGCAGGCCTCCAAGAGACAACAACCAAATACAATAAAAACAAAATATATTAAGACAAGGCAAAATTCCTGACATAGAAGTTAGGCAAGTCAACAGGAGAAAAAGAGTCCCAAGAGGAGGTAAAAGAGTCAGAAATCTACCTATTTCCAGTTAGATTCCCACAAATAAAGCAAGCTTACACCCAGAAGCTAAGATACCCTCAAGCCCCAATATTTGCTGTTTCAGTCTCTGTGAGCTCATATGAGCTCTGCTTTGCTGATTCAGCAGATCATGTTGTTTTGGTATCCTCTAACCCTTCTGATTCCTACAGTCTTTCTACCCTCACTCCCCCAGGGTTTCTTGATCTCCAAGGGGAGAAACACCTTTCTGTTCTGGTCTTTATTTTCATTTCTGTACTCACAGCAGGCAGTGCCATTTCTTCCCAATTGTCATAGACTAATCTATGCTCTGCAATATTAAGCATTTGATAATTTATTGAATTAATAAAAACCTTGGATTATGATAAATATTTCAATAAAAATTTCAGTGGATAAGCAGAGATCTTCATATAAATTATGGTAAGAAAATTATTTTTATATCTGTTAAAGTATAGAGTATTAACCAGAAATAGTAATACTTTTTTTCATTTTGTATTAGAATTACTCTTAAATTATCTGACTCTAGTCAATTAAAGGAATTAAACTCCAATGGAACTATGGGCAGTAAGATGTCTACATAGGGAGCTGTACCTAAGTTTTGTTTAGTGTTGTCAGACTTCTTACTTTCTGGTTCCTCTTTCTTGATACTTTATACACAGGCAAATGGCTGGCTTTTCCTAGATTAGTGGGACCCAATGGAGAACTCCAATAAGCATTTTTATTCTATGCATAATATTTGGCTATGGTATCTGCATCTGCCCTGATCTGCTACCAAAGGAAGTCTCTATAATGATGACTGGACAAATTTCACTGATCTATTAGCATAGCAGAATACCATTAGGAAGCATTTCGTAGATTTTTTTTTTATTTTGACTAATAGTGTTTGGTTCTATCCTAGGTCTCTGAGCTATCAAGTCTCCAGTTCCTGCACATTCCAGCAGTTGAGAGCATGGGCTTCCTCTCTTGGTTGTGACCTCAAGTTAAATCAGACATTGGCAGGCTACTCCCACAAGTATTTCAGCGTTATTACCCCATCATGTCTTGTTGGCAAGATTGATTGAATGTCAAATATTTTGTGTCTGGGTTGGTGTCCAAATTTATCTTTTTGGATCCTGCAAGTACCCTCAGACACAAAAGAACACAGAGATAAAGTCTCCTTGTAGGCACTAGCTCAACCTTTCCACATTCAATGGCCTGTGTGGATATATTGCCCTATTGTCAATTTGAAGAGAGAAACCCTCTGTCCTAGCATCAGTTTGGGTTGTTTTTGGAACTCCATGGGATTCCCTTCATCAACAATTCAACATAATATAACCCATTTCTGCCACAGAAAGTCTTGTTTGACTATAAGATATGGCCAGTTAAAGCTTCATATTCTCTATACTAGGAACCCTCATTGAGATCATCCACAGAGATTCTAGGGAATTTCCACTGTCTTGGGCTTCCACACCATGCCTACATGTCCTCCAATTCCAGATAGATATATTAAAAATGTAATCTAAGAAATGGGATATGGGTCTAAGCAGAATTTTCAATAGAGGAATAACAAATGAATGAGAAACACTTAAAAAAGTGTTCACCATCCTTAACCATCAAGGAAATGCAAATCAAAATTAACTTGAGATTCCAACTTATACCTTCCAGAGTGACTAAATCAGTAACACAGGTGATCCTGCAAGGATGTGGAGCAAGTAGGACATTTTACTTCATAGACCCAGACAGGTTAGGTAAAAAGGATCACTTTAGTGAGGATGAATGAATTTTCTTGGAAAAAGAGAATAGAATATAGACTCCTTCTTAAAAACTGATGGGAAACCATAAAGAAATTAACATGATAATAAAGGAAGTAGATTATAGCAGTTGGAAAGAAAAGTTTACAAAAACAGTATCAACACACAAAGATTACCTCCATGGGCAGGGTGAAATCATATTCCTTTGAGCACTGGGGAGATAAAAGTAATCATATCTCTGCAAGTTTGAAGCCAGTATGGTCTACATAACAAGTTCTTGTTCAGCTAGAGTGACATAGCAATATCATATTACAACCAACCAAATCAATTAGTAAAATACAAGTCAGGTGTGCTGGTTCACGCCTCTAATTACAATGTTTGCCAGCATTTTCAACAGGAGTTTCTCATGCAATTTAAGACCAACTTTAGCTATAAAGAATTCTAAGAAAGATTGTATTATAGTCTGCTGGGCTTATGTCTTAAGAAGGCAGTAACACTTGAAAATGTCCACAGCCCCCAAATTTCCATATTTTAAGTCCTGAAACACTGGCCTTTATTGCCAAGACCAATTCATTATTATCAAAACTACAGTGCCTCTGCTGCATGCTGATGGTATTGTCTTTAAACTACTGATTTTCTATTTTCTGGGGACAAGTGTTACAGCTAGCCACTGTTAGAACACACTGTACTTTTTATAGCTCAATATTTTGTGAACCCTTCAACACAGAGAAAGGGAGATTACTCATCTTCTTGAGTCCCATCCTTTACCCTATCTTGGTAATAGGGCCTCTGGTCAAATTTGTCTTCAAATGAATCTTTGAGAAAGGACTGTCTGTATGTATACAATATTTGATAAAGACAAGTCAGTGACTCACAGCAGAATGCATATGTGTTCCAGGCAGTTTTTACAGAAAGGAATGTAATTTCTTTTAAAACACTGACAGTCAGACAAAGTGACATCAATTCTTCATGCAAAAGAAAACACACACACACACACACACACACACACACACGGCTGTACAATGATAATATATGTAGCAAAATTATCAGAAAACTGATTTTGCAAGTGCTTTCAGAAGTTGTATATATTGCTTCCCGCTTTTCTACTCATCTATTAAAAGGAATCTCTATACTCTCGGTATTCAAGCTCAAATAAGAATTCAGAAAAGTTGTGTAGAGGGCTTACTGTCATCTCACCACTAGTGCCTTTATAACCATGCTTTAACAACAAGCTCTATTCTTCAGTTCCACTTTCAGTGGAATCTTTGAACACTACATTTTGTTACT
Source organism: Mastomys natalensis (assembly GCA_021653895.1). Classification (NCBI taxonomy): domain Eukaryota; kingdom Metazoa; phylum Chordata; class Mammalia; order Rodentia; family Muridae; genus Mastomys; species Mastomys natalensis. The sequence continues at coordinate 1,712,640 of JAJTUV010001058.1, forward strand.
TCCCACAATGTCTAGACCAACACTACTTTAGGCAACCTATGTCTGCTTGTAGAATCAATTTTAAGGTTTACAGCACTGTCAATAAATGAATGCTGTGTGTCCAACTTTGGAATTATCTTTTTAATGGCAGTTATTATGTACAAAATAAGAGAAGAGGAGGACACAACTTCACTGCCTCCCAGATGATTATTATCAGTTTGGTTGCCCTTATCCTTCCACTGCACTATTTTAAACATCGTGGACCCAGGAGAGGAGGCTAATGTAACTCCCAGCAGGACAACTATGGAGACTTTTGTAAAAGGCTGCACTTTAGTATACATCTGCATTATAAGAGTCAAACAGTGAGTTATGTTCAAAAATTCTATGTTCAGCTCTACACAGATCTGTTTATTTTGTGCCCCAACCTTTAGAATGCAGCCTATACTCAAGTTGGACATCCTTTAATATTCATGTTGATGCAGAATGTTTTGGAAATGTGTGGTTTTGGTAACGACTTTAAATCCGTTTTGTTTTCCTGTCTGCCTATTTTAGCTCACCAGACAGCAGGTGCTTGAGTTCCCTGTTGCCACTTAATCTCAGCACATGTTCTGCACAGCTGTGTCTATTTTTTTAACAGGCACTCCTTCTAAGCATCAGTCAGAGCTTTCTCATGTCACTAACCAAGTGACGAAGTCAACCATCAGCTTCCAAATCCCTTCCATTCAGATGTCAATATGGAATTTCTTATAATAGCTCTATTAAATGCCAGACATTTCTAGAAAATCAAGAGAAATAGTCAGATTTTTTTTTCATGTTTCCCTACCCTTTCAATGTTGATATTTTTGAATTTTAACAATGAGTTTTAATATAAATGATATTAGAACTGTGCTTTTTCTATGGCTAATCAGTCAACAGTCAGGTGGAAAATTTAGAGTAAATACTATAGCCTTGTGTTGGAGAAATTACAGGAAAGAAACAAAAGTCAGCACAATATGCAGAAAGATGGTAAATTGCATTCATTTAAAAATCATATTAAAATGCTAACCCCAATCTTTAGATTACCTTTTTACTGTATTAATTTCATAAGACATCACTATCAATAGTAATCCTAAGGCAAGGTTTGCCTGTCTGTAAAATGCGTGTGTGTGTATGTGTGTTTGTGTGTGTGTGTGTGTGTGTGTGTGCGCGTACAAGTTTATAAAAAAGACAAAGAGAATACAGAAAAGGCAAGGGAGGTAAAATGAGTAACTTCAAACAAGTAATATTTCTTCAATTCAAACTTAAGACAAAACAAAAAGTCAAGAAAAAGAAAACCAGCTGAAATTCTCTAGAACTTCAAACGTTTACTTGTCTGTTAGCAAAAGAATTAATAGATTCTGGAACATAAGTTGTAAGTTTAAAATATCTGCAAAGAAATTTTCCTACATAAGTTTACTTATGCTGTATCCCTTGAAGAGTTGGCTCATGTTGGGCAGTTAGTCGAAGGTTCTGATAGCTCAGTCTAAGTGTAGCATAAATCTTCAAGTGAGATTAACAATATACTTCCCACAGAAAAATGAAGTATTTGTTTCTGACATTCCTCTTACTCTCTCCACTCCACAAAATCTTACATTTTATCCATTTAAAGTGGAACTAGAACAGTTAATGTATCTTCTTAAGTTAATGTTACCAGTGTTCAGCCTAGGTATTATATAAACAGAGATTTTTGCCCTTTGCTGCTTTTATTTTTCCATTTTTATGTCTATTACTTGCCTGGAATGTTATGCTCTGGTGAGAAAACAACGAACTTGGTATTTGAAAATTACAGTTTCCATCTACGATTACATTATTACTGTGAGCTCAGGCCAGTGCCCATTTCTTCTTGTATAAAAAGAAGTTAATTACTTTTACTCCCTGTGCTGGATTTCCTATATTTCTGTGTTATAGAGACAATGTCAGTACCACTGCTCCCGGCCCCAGACACCATTATCTACTGGAGTTATTCATATAGAAACGTTGTTCTTTCTGCCAAAGACGGTCAAGGAAACATTGAATTAAGTATAGCAAACAAGCTGATAATTGAGCCTCAAGCAATGCACAGGTTTGACTCCAGCAATGAGGTCAGATGTTTTATTATGTTCAAAGGTATGCCTCTGAACCCACCTATTTAATTAAGTTACAAAGAATTTTAGTATTTTATAGGTGTATCTGCCTCAAGGTCATCTTCTGTCCAATCTACCAGATGGTCAGACAACAGTGGAATCTCTGTACATATAAAATGGCGGCACATTTATAAACAATCTATTTATTATGCTGGTGGTTTGAAAGGTTTTGATTTATTTATGGAAATGTTTATACTCGGGGCCTGAATAGTCTGCATGTATATTTTATAATGTTGACAAAATTAAATAGGTACTGCCATTCTATACAGTATAAGAAGTAAAATAATAATACCAAAAGGTATGCTTTATAACCTTTCAACCAGGGTTTCCAAGTGAATTGTTTTTTATTTTACATCTGTGTTTGAAATCAGTAGATAATTTTATATTTTTTTAACAAGTAAGTTATAACTCTCACAATAAGCACACGTTCAAGTACAGAACATTTCTTTTATTGATTTCTGAAGTTATTATAAGAACATCATGAATAGTATGAAATAAAGAATGAATGAATGAACAAATCTCCCCCAAAATACAGTAATCCTGAGATAGATTCATTTCAAAGGCCCCCTAAAGAATATGTATCTGCAGAGAACAAAATAAAACTCAACATTAGTTGCAGTAATCACCAAATGTAAAACTGCATATCCACTAGTTGACCTACATTAATTTATCTCTAATTCTTACGAAGATAGTTTAAAGATTATACAAATATTCATATTTTTGAGTATTTCAAATAGATGTATATATGAATATATAATATCTATATTATGATATAAGGATATATATAGAAGCAGATATAGATGATTGATAAATAAATAATAGAAGATATGCATTATATACATATGGTCGAGGATAGACATATAATAGAGATATGGAGGGTGAAGAAGAGATATCTTAACAGTTAAGAAAACTTGTTGCTCATGTAGAGGAACAACAAGTTTAAATGCCAACACAGACATGTTGTCTTACAACTGTCTGTATTTACAAAGAGGCCATTTTTAGGTCTCTTCAGGCAGAAGATTTACACATATTTAATATACATCCATGTATCCAAGCAGTACAGTAATACATATAAAAGTAAAAAGTTACAGGAGAAATAAAAATCTAGTATGTATGTAAAATACAGCTGCAATTGGTATTTAACTTTAAAATATGTAGTATTCATTTATATAAAAACAGAATAAAACACCACTTATATCACAGAGTTGTGTTTATTACATTCAACACATATAGGAAATAGTCACCCATATATTTTATATAAAATATATTTGTTTATTCAAGAATTACTTTAAAAACATAAAAACGTAAAGCCTATGAAAATAAGAATTGTTTCATAGATCTATATTTGATAATTTCTCAGAAAAATGTGTGGATTTTGTAAATTAAGAAGAAATTACAATAATACAAATAGACAAGTTTTGGTAGCAGAATAAAGCTTAAAACATTTAGAAATTTTTCACTAAGAAAGAAACAAGTTGAACCTTAAATATAATTGGCCATCTATCTCCTTTGTTAACCCAAGCTAGCCTTTTCTTCTTGCCCTCTAGTATCCTAGGTACAGCATTACAACACTTTATTCCCCTTAATGCCTCCATCTGGCTCTGATATTTAAAGACTAGTCAGTGTTGTGTACTTCTAGGAAGGAGAGCTTTTAAAAATATATATATCAATAAATTCAAGGGAATTCCAATATATATAAACAGTAGAGAACATGTTACAGGAGAAATAGCAAAGTGAATTAATCCATTAAGCTTGAGTGGTCTCAGGAAAGTTTCAATGACTTTGAATAGTCTCTCTCCCGCTCCCCCTAAGTCATCACAGTGTATGTACAGTTGCATGTATTTATTCCTGGGGTGAGCATACAGATTTACAACAGATATCATCCTTCCTCATCTTTTACCTTATTTTTTGAAACCTACTCCTTCACTGAACCTACAACTCACCAATTCGTTAAGATTGACTGACAGAAAGCCTCAGGGATGCCTAATGTTTCTTTCTTAGCTCTGGGAGTACAGGTGTGCATACTATATTCTGTATGTCCAAAATCTGGTCCTTATACTTGAGCAGCAAACAATGCTCTATATCAGCCATCTCTTCAGCATGAATAGTTAGTTTTTAGTAAGGATAAGAGGGTGTTTATTAAAGCAAAAAAACAGTGTTCTTGAACAAACATGGATTCTTAAGCTAAAACCTTTACACTCCTAGCAGGAACACAGAATAGATCTTACCTATGCAAAAGAAAGATATGATTCCTCATGATTCATGCCTTTTATGTTTGAAGTTAATGTTTATTATGATGTTGTTATTGACTGTGAATGGATATGGCTAAAAATCTAGGATGTAATTATGAGTCCTTACAAGAAAACCTAGACATGGCCATTTTTCCTTTGGTGGATATTTATAATCACGACTTACAGCACTGTCCCTTCAACTCTCATTGTGTTTCTCAAATGACTCGTTCCTTTTGAATTGTTTCTGAAAATAGGTTCTGTTTGTATTATCTCTGTCATTTAGCCGAAATTACTATTCTTTCATACTGTCTATACAATTTTTTCTGTTCATCTATTTTATTGCCTGTTTTTCACATATTTTGATATCCCAAGAGACAACAGTTGTGGATTCTTTTTCTGACTGGCAGATAGTGCAGATCTATCTGGTGCTACCATCATTATACTTTCTGTTAGTCTCTCTCAGCAAGAAAACCACCCTCAATTGTATTTTCAAATCACTTAAGTCAACTTTAAGCATTATGAACTACAGTACACAAATTTTAAACTTCATACAGTCCCTGTTTAAATTGTATGTCCTTCATTCCTCCACTCAATCATTCAACAAATATAAAGCACATAGAATCAATGGAAACATAGTGGGCCACCAACATTTTCTTAGAAACTGTGAATGTCATTTGTGATAGACTTGAAAATAAATAAAACAAAATGAATGCAATTAAAACCATGAACAGAAAATAAATGTAAACTGTATGTGGAAAATAATATTAGAAAGACCTAGGTCAGGTCTATAAAGACACAATTGTCCTTAAGGCTAATTAGCTATTAATATAATGATTGGAAGTGATAAATCCTTTTATGAATCAAGGTTTCTAACTTCAAGTTTATGTTTGTTTATATGTGACATTGGAATTTTCCATTATTTTTATTGGATATTTTATTTACATTTCAGATGTTCTCCCCTTTCCCCATTTTCCCCACCTAGAAACCCCCTATCCCATCCCCCTTCCTCTTGCTTCTATGAAGATGTGCCCTCACCTATCAACCCACTCTCACCACCTCGCCCTCAAATTCTCCCACACTGGGACATCCATCCTTCACAGGACCAAGGGCCTCGTCTCCTACCTATGCCCTACAAGGCCTTCCTCCCCTACATATATAGTTGAAGCCATGGGTCCCTCCCTATGTGCTCCCAGGCTGGTGTTTTAGACCCTGGGAGCTCTGGTTAGTTGGTATTGTTGCGCTCCCCATGGGGCTGCAAACACTTTCAACTACTTTAGTCTTCTCTCTAACTCCTCCATTGGGAACCCCATGATCAGTTCAATGGTTAGCTGTGAACATCCACCTCTGTATATGTCAGGCTCTGGCAGAACTCTAAGGACACAGCTATATCAGGCTGCTGTCAGCATGCACTTCCTGGCATCCACATCAGTGTGGTCCTTTGGTGACTGCACATGGGATGGATGCCCTGATGGAGCAGTCTTTGGCTGGCCCTTCCTTTAGTTTCTGTCCCACACTTTGTTTCCATATTTGCTCCCATGAGTATTTTGTTACTCCTTCTAAGAAGTACAGAAGCACTCACACTTTGGTCTTCCTTCTTTATGAGCTTCATGTGGTTTGTGAGTTGTATATTTGTTATTGTTAGCTTTTGGGCTAATATCCACATATCAGTGAGTGCATACCATGTGTGTTCTTTTGTGATTTGGTTACCTCACTCAGGATGATATTTTCTAGTTGCATCCATTTGCCTAAGAATTTCATGAATTCATCATTTTTAATAACTGAGTAATACTCCATCATGTAAGTGTACCAGATTTTCTGTATCCATTTATCTGTTGAGTATACCTGGGTTCCTTCCAGCTTCTGGTCATTATAAATAAGGCTGCTATGAAAATAGTGGCGCACATGTCCATACCTAAACATAGTAAAAGCAATATACAGCAAGCCTGTATCCAACATCAAACTAAATGGAGAGAAACTTGAAACAATCCCACTAAAATCAGGGACTAGACATGTCTACCCACTTCTCCCTACCTATTCTATACAGTACTGGAAGTCCTAACCAGAGCTATTAGACAATAGCAGGAAATCAAAGGAATACAAATAGGAAAGAAAGAACTCAAAATACCACTATTTGCAGATGATATGATAGTATACTTAAGTAACCCTGAAATTTCGACCAGAGAAATTCTAAACCTGATAAACAACTTCAGCAAAGTGGTTGGATATAAAATCAACTCAAATAAATCAGTAGCCTTCCTCTACTTGAAGGATAAACAGAAATAAATTAGGCAAATGACACCCTTCACAATAGTCACAAATAATATAAAATACCTTGGTGTGAATCTAATCAAGCAAGTGAAAAACCTGTATGACAAGAACTTCACATCTCTGAAGAAAGAAACTGAAGAAGATCTCAGAAGATGGAAAGATCTCTCATGGTCATGGATTGGCAGGATTAGTATAGTAAAAATGACCATCTTGCCAAAAGCAGTCTACAGATTTAATACAATCTGCACACCAAAATTCCAACTCAATTATTTATAGAGATAGAAAGAGCAATTAGCAAATTTATTTGGAATGACAAAAAACCCAGGATAGCTACAACTATTCTCAACAATAAAAGAACTTCTGGGGGAATCGCCATCCCTGACCTCAAGCTGTACTACAGAGCAATTGTGATAAAAACTGCATGGTATTGGTACAGAGACAGGCAGGAAGATCAGTGGAAGAGAGTTGAAGATCCAGAAATGAACCCACACACCTATGGTCATTTGATCTTTGGCAAAGGAGCTAAAACCATCTAGTGGAACAAGGACAGTATTTTCAACAAATGGTGCTGGTTCAACTGGAGGACAACATGCAGAAGAATGCAAATCGATCCATTCTTATCTCTTTGTACAAAGCTCAAGTTCAAATGGATAAAGGACCTTCACATAAAACCATATACACTGAACTAATAGAAGAGAAAATGGGGAAGAACCTCGAATACCTGTGCATAGGGGAAAAGTTCCTGAACAGAACACCAATGGCTTATGCTCTAAGATCAAGAATTGACAAATGGGACCTCATAAAATTGCAAAGCTTCTGTAAAGAATAGGACACTGTCAATAGGACGAAACAGCAACCAACAGATTGGGAAAAGATCTTTACCAATCCTACATCTGAAAGAGGGTCAATATGTAATTATATAAAAAGAACGCAAGAAATTAGACTCCAGACAACCAAAGTCCCTATTAAAAATGGGATACAGAGCTAAACAAAGAATTCTCAACTGAGTAAACTTGAATGGCCGAGAAGCACCTAAAGAAATGTTCAACATCCTTAGTCCTGAGGGAAATATAAATCAAAACAAGCCTGAGATTCCACCTCACACCAATCAGAATGGCTAAGATAAAAAACTCAGGTGACAGCAGATGCTGGTGAGGATGTGGAAAAATAGGAACACTCCTCCATTGTTGGTGGGATTGCAAGATGGTGCAACCACTCTGGAAATCAGTCTGGCAATTCCTCAGAAAATTGGACATAGCATTACCTGAGGACCTAGCTATACCATTCCTGGGTAAATACCAAGAAGATGCTCCAACATTATTTTTATTTTTAAAGTTTATATGACTACCATCATCTAATTCTCAAAATATTCAACTTTATTTCATGTTGTTAACAAAAGATTTAGGAATAATGCTACTTCTTATAGTAATTAAACTATATTTCAACCTAGAAACTTAGTAATCGTCTGTCAACATGTTTTATCATTTAATGAATGTCAATGCACACTCTAGAACTCATCTGAAGTTATTTCTATCATTAGACTTTGCAAGAGGTCTACAGAAATATCATAACTTGTTTGACACAAGGTCTTATGGTGATGTCCAAGCTGAGTTTTAACTCACTTCAACTCTTCTGCCTCAGCCTACTAAGCCCTGCATAATTGGTTTTCTGTCTAACATTATACTTTTTGTGTCTCTGGTCATTGGAATGTGTCATCTACTTCAAATAAAAATCCTTTCGCTATTTGCTACACCCCTCCATGTAACTCCATGTGGGTCTTTCCTTATTAGTTCTGGAGTAACTCTATCAGGATCAACTAATATAAGCATTACTTAAAAGAATTAGTACTTCAAATATAGTCTAATACAACATCTATAGTTAAAAACATATAGTGTTAATCATTCTACAATAATTTTCTGTAGTTCTTAGTCATGTTTTTATTCTCTCTCTCTCCTATCTCTCTCTCTCTCTCTCTCTCTCTCTCTCTCTCTCTCTCTCTCTCTCTCTCTCTCTCCTCCCTCTCTCTTTCTCTCTGTCTCTCTGGTTGGTGGAGATTGAAATTAAAGCCATTTCCCTTGTCAGTATGTACTCTATTAATGAACTATGAGCCCAGCCTTATGTTGGTTTTAAAATGACTTTCAAAATTAACACAAAATACCTTAAGTAATGTCAGGAATTGGGTATTATGCTGCTTGCAATTTCAAATAAAAATACATCAGTTGATTGTGATTGTGAGTCTAAATATTTACAGTAACCTACAGTTTAGCACATACATTTTAGTAGGTTGTAAGTAAATGTAGAAATGTAGATGTTATTTATGTAGAAATGTAGAAATATAGTAAATTGATTTAGTTATCCTTTGATTAAATTTCATGCATATTTTTGTAAAGTAAGATGATATATATTGAATCTTCATTGTATTTTATGTGTATCTAAATCCTCTTTTGATAAAATTAATATTGGTACATTACCACAGGGTTCTAACATCACTAGCTTTATAGCAGTATTCAAAAACTGTCATAGTCTCTGGGATATAAACAAAAGTATTTGCTTTCTTTAAAGTCAGTGATCTCATTTGTCATCTTGCATCTTTTTCATGCCAAATTTTTGCACTAAATGCCCATTGCCTTTATATGAAATGCTATATTTGTTCATTTCTATATTTTCCATGATCACTACACCACACTGAGAATTTGTTTCTTCTGCAGATCTCTCTATCAGGCAATGGGGAGGGGATGTGTAGAAAGTATTTTAGAAGCTGTAGAATATTTGATGGCTAGTGAGTACTATGATCTGTCAAGTATGGAAGAGAAATTTGCATGAAGAATAACAATAAGTTAGGACAATTGCAGGAACTACAAGAATTCTGGACAACCTGTTTCATTTAGAACATTTCCCCACATTATGGTTATCACTATACTCCCACATTCTCATTTTTTTAAAAGCATCTATCAAAGTTCTGATCCGGGGCAAGCATCTTGTATGTGACTTATTATGACTTCATTCTTGATGAGTATTAAGAATTTTACCTTGACAGTATCGATAGGGAATAACTATGCTCAATCATTTTTTATTGGAAATATCAGTGTATCTGAATATTTAATAAATACAAGGCAGTATAAATGTATAAATTATTACTGAGAAAAATAATGTAAAAATGTGCCTAATTTTTGTGTGCTGAACCACAACTCAGATTTAGATGAACCAGGACTTAGAAACTAATCAAGGAATGGAATCAGTAGTCAAAACATAATGCACTCCAGATCTCAAATATCATATTTTTCTTAAGTGTAAATTAGAGAGCATTCAATTCAAAAGCAACTAGCATTGTGTTTGTTTGTAAGGTTTTCAAATAATTGATGATATGGACAATGCTTCCATTTGAATGTGTTGCAGACAGTGTCTTGACATATGAATTGCTCACAATTTTACAGTTCAGGAAAAATAGTCCTTTGCATTGCTGAAGCCAGAATCAGTTTTTCTTTTAGAATAATAAGCTTGTTATACTTATTGATGAAAGAGTATTTTAAAAACAACACATTTGAAGCTCAATGGGATTTTGTTGATATATTAAAATTAGCATGTGTATCTCAACAAAAATTTGTTTATATATTAAGTAATATATCTACATGTATTTTAAAATATTTGATTATAAAACTAATATGAACAAATCTGCTGTGTTCTAGTAGTAAATAGACTTTTTCTTTCAATCTTACTTCAAGTATTTATTTTCTTACTAGCTCAGTAAAACTTCACTACAGCTCTATGACATAGCTGTGATTTTCCAACTATAATTTATCTTTGATGTGTGTGTAAACTTCGATTTTAAAATAATTATATTTTTCGAAATCCCTTTCATTTCACTTTTCTTGAAATTTAAAACTATTGAAATACTTAGTTTATGAGCTTACCAAATGTTTGTACACTTAATGATATATTTAAAATGGTAAATTTAAGATTTTAACTAAAAAGTGACATCTGTACATTGAATAGAAATGTTCAGATGAGCAATCTTGAATATTGAATTCATATTGAGGTGTACAAAGTAATACAAGTATCTTCTTGAAAGTACTTAAAATATGCATTTTGTTGCTGATCAGCAATATCATTATAGGTTTTCTCTTTTGACATTCACTATGAGAGGCAGAACTTATCGTGAACATCAATTTATATAAAAAGTTCAAAATCATATGAATCTGGCAGCTTACTATCACCCTGTCTGTGGCTACATACTGTAAAGTAGTTAATGTATAATTTTTCTACTATAAACCAAGACTTCTGGGGAACAAAAGAATGTGTAGTTTTACAGGACATATATTCATATAACACAAGGGAGGTAAGTAACTGTGTTCTCACACTCTAAGATAGTTAGTTTTCTAAGTAATTTTAGTAAAATCAACACTTAGGAAGAAGGAAATAAAAAGTATTTGTAGTTAACTAGCTCATTCCTCATTAGGTTGTCCAGGGAAAAGTATTACTTTTAAGGTGGGTTTTAAAAACTTATAGTTATACCCAAGGCTACCCTCATCTGAAAAATGGAAAAGAAACAAACAACAAATAACAGCAACAACAACAAAATCCTGCAGAGTGACGCACAAAGGTATGACTCCTTTGTCTCCTAGGTGATTCTAGACTTTGTCAAATTTATAATCAGTATTCACACAACACACACACACACACACACACACACACACACACACACTTTTACAAGACTACAAAAACAACAAAAGATTTTACATAACTTATTCATTAGTTTCAAGGTTACAAAGCAGTTGAAAAGGAGCAGGAGTTAGATGACCTGTCTGAAGGACTTCCAAGTACATGCTTGGAAATTCTTCAACACAAATATTCAGTAGATTCAGTGATGCATTGAATATAATCTTCAGTGATAAATTGATTTTCAAGAAGTATAGTTAAGAGGACTTTTTTTGGTCAAAGGCAAGAAACAGAGGAAATTGTTTGGGATTGTGAGAAATATTATGAAAGTTTCTGTTACTGGTTGTGATACATATACATTTAGAGAATCATGGAAGTACCCTTGATGTGGTCTTAATATAATATGAGTGATTAGTTTAGGGTGAGCACCTCAATTGAGAGAGAGAGAAAGAAAGAAAGAGAAAGAGAGGGAGGAAGAGAGAGAGAAGGCTCTTGTAAATGTCTATTCTCATTATAGTTATAACAACTCTCAGAATAAAAGTAGATAATGACAGCTGGGTGAAGGTGGTGCATACATCTAATCCCAGGTCTTAGGAGGTGTTGGCAAGAAGATATCTGTGAGTTTGAGGCATGCCTGATTTCTAGAGTGAATTACGGGACATCCTAGGATACACATAAAAATCCTATCATAACTAAGTTAATGTATTGCTCTCCTGGTTCTGGAACTTGGAGACAGTCTTCTGGAGACAGTCTTGGAGAACTTGGAGACATTTGTGTTGACCAATTTCAACAACAAATTTCCCCTTCTATAGGAGATGGTCATTTGTATCTATCTGAAATCCTTCATGAAAACCTGTCCCTTCATTTGTCTCGTCCCCTAAGTATTTTGTAAAACCTGTTAACATTGTTTAAGTCTCTTCCACAGGTTATCTCTTTAATCTAAATGACAAGGTCACAATGACAATAGGGCCTCAGATCAAAATATATTTTTCTTCTGCATTAGTTTTACTACATATAATGGAAAGATAAATAAACCTGGTAGGTTGGATGACTCACTTCAGCTAAAGGCATTTTTATATCAAGGTAATTGGTATGCATGGCTCTTATTATCAGTGGTAGAGAAAGGTTAGTCAATATAAAGCTATAAGGACTTTAATCTCATCATGCAGCTGAAAAAGGAAATCCTGTTACATCCTGGGGATGCTTCATTTGTACATACACTCATATTTTATAATTAATCAGTTGCGGTCCCCAAAGGAAAATGATGATACACATAAACAGGTAATTGGACTTAATTTAATTAAGGAAAAATATAATTGTATACATTGTGGTTGGCAGAGTTAATGGAATAAAATAAGTTTGTGAAGCATCGTTTCACACCAAAGAATAGTGCGTGCCCTTACTACTATGTACCTGAAGAAAAGAAAAGGGTGGGGATTAAAGTAGTTGGAGGGGTGAGCCCTTTATGGGAGTTGTAGATTTAGTAGAGGGAAGCAGTAAGTCTGGGGTTCTAACCAATCTCTTCTCCCACACTGTAGTCCTTTAACATCTACCCTACTAGTAAAATCAGACAGCAACTCAGAGCAAAGCTTTTTGTTGCTGTCCTCAGATATCATTCTTCTAGTGAGAGAAAACAGAGTAGAGAAAGACACGTGATTCTCTAACGTCCTGAAGTTCAACATAAATCCAAACTGTAAACATTTATGGATAAATTACCAGTAAACAAGTTTTTAATTTCTAGAATTATTTATGTGAAAACTGAGTATAATATTTGATGAAACCATATTTTGACACAGCAGTAAAAGCTTGATGATTTGTGGGATAGTTAAATAGTCTGTTCTACTCTAGGAACCTGATCCTGGTCAAGTGATTTTATATTTCTATTATTAGCTACGTTTCTATTGCTGTGATAAAACACCATTAACAAAGCAATTTATAGAAGGAAAGGTTTATTTGGGATTACAGTCCTAGAGGAATAAAGTCTGTGATTCTATGCAGTGGGAGACAGTAGCATCTAAGAACTCACAAGCTGAATTGCAAGCTGGAAATGATACGTGGCTTTAAAATATCAAACATATGCATAGTGACAAACTTCTTTCATTTTCAGCAAGATCACACCATCTAATCCTACCTAAACTATGTCACTAACTAGGGAGCAAAAACTCAATAGTCTGAGCACATGAGCCTCTCGAGGGCATTCTCATTCAAATCACAATATGTAATAGCTCAGGGAAGCAGGAATTCGGGAATTTGACAGTGTTCTCTCCATGAAGCACTGGGCAGATGTTGGGCTGTGAGAAGCCGCAGGCCTCTGCTTCAGGGGTGAGGGAACACAGTCTAGGGTCCTGTCAGGGCCGAACCTTGGGCGAGGAGGCAGCCAGGAACTGACTGATCTCAAGCCCTTGGGCTCTCAGGCGCCATTGAGAGGCCATGGAAGGACTGAGAGGGGGGCATATGGGCTGGATCAACCTGCAGCTGAAGGGTCAGGAAGGGGAAAAACTAAGGTGTCCTATGAGGAGTGAGATTTTTGGTCATGGAGACTTGGCTGGATCATGGATGGCTTGGCTAGCTCGCTTGAGTTGGTGGTCTCTGTGGCTAGAACGTAGAGAGGTCCTCGATGGGAGTGAAGGCAGATCGGTACTGTCAGCCCGAGCATTTTATAGTTTGTGATGAATCCTTTAATGCACATAGATTACTGTGATACTTCTCCTGTCTCCTCACTATACACACAACTGAATCTCATTCTTCTCTTCTTCCCTTTCTGCAAAGTATTATATTCAGGTACCTACCCACTTCCCTCAAAAGTCTGTAACCTACTCAAGGTGACATTTTAAGAATTTCCCAAACACATCTTTGATTTTTTATTATGACTTTTGAAATTTAAGCAATCACAAACACAAATTATTTTTAATAAATTTTCTAGATATTTTTAGTTTTAATCCTAAATGTACCATTGGCCTAAAGATAATCTCTTTAGATAACTATAGACTATGAAAGTTGGTATAGAAATTGATATCTTCAAAAATAATTAACCTATAACCTGTTTATAGAAGGTTCAGAGAGCATCACACGAGAGGGAAAGTAAACATTTTAAGAGTCAGTTGACTGGAGTGACTATTGAGAGGTGCTATCTTCTGTACATGACAAGCTTGCCGCATCCATGCAGTGTCAAAAAGATCTTCACACAAGACCTGCACAAGACCATACCAGTCCACATGTTAATGTAGATGTGGAAAGTTTTAAGAGCCCCACCACCTAGATAAAGAGTTAGAGGTAGTCAGTGGCTGCTGACAGAGGAGGAATCCGCTTTACTCCAGGGAGAAGTTGATTGATAAATTTTCTAACTCTAAGTAATTAGCCATAAACAAGGCAACACTAATTAGACAATGTAGGTTTTATACTATGTACACACTTATATTTATAAAATCATATATAATATATATATATAATTTTATATATATATATATTTATATATGTGTGTGTGTGTGTATGTGTTAAAGGAACAGTAAAAATTATATAAAAATAGTACACAAAATTAAAAAAAAAAAGAAAAAGACTTTCTGATAAAATAGCTTGATAAAATGGAATAAATCATCATCTGTTATTAGCCTTTTGAGGCAAACCTTTGTTCCTATACATAGGTGGGGTAAAAGTGACAGTTGCTCAACTAGTCAACAAGTTATCCAAATACCAAGTTAGTTGTGATCTTGGTATATCAATAAATATAAGGAGAAACTTAAGGGTTCTTTGGAAAGTGGTGGGTGTGTTTAGCTGGGGCAACCATGTGAAAGGGTGTTTTACTGAAGTGTACACAAGCAAAATGAAGCTTTGCTAAACAA
Source organism: Mastomys natalensis (assembly GCA_021653895.1). Classification (NCBI taxonomy): domain Eukaryota; kingdom Metazoa; phylum Chordata; class Mammalia; order Rodentia; family Muridae; genus Mastomys; species Mastomys natalensis. The sequence goes on from JAJTUV010001058.1 coordinate 1,727,754, forward strand.
ACATGTGAGGAAACGTTTTGCTGAGGTGGACACGGGTGATGTCACCTGGGTCAGACTCATGTGCTGAGACAGGACATATGCTGAAGTAAGCAAGATTCCTGATGTTTGGAGCAAGTATAGAAGGGACATGGACAGTGACAAAGGCTGAGCTTGGCTTGCTGATTGAGCTAGCTGTGCAACACCTGTTGGTCTTACATATTTGCTGATCTTTGCTTTGCTGAGAGAGGAACAGCAGAGAACTGTTGGCCCTGATCCCTCCTGCTGACTCCTGCCAAGACCGTCTCTTCTACTTAGTGCCACCACTGAAGATTTATGTTGGCTCTCCTGACTCTAAAGAACTGGACAGCTGGTATATCCATGAAGTGTTTCTGAGTGGATTGAGATGCCACTGCTGACCTGTGGACTGAACTGGAGATTTCCAAACAACACAAATGGGAGTTGCTCCAAAGAACTATTTCTTTTTTCTTTTAAGTTTTTTCATTTTTAATTGGTTATTTTATTTATTTACATTTCAAATGTTATCCTCCTTCCCAGTTTCCCCTCCACAAGTCTTCTATCTCCTCTCCTATCCTCTGCTTCTATGAAGGTGTCCCCTTACCTGCCCACCCAGCATTTCTCTACCCTGGGCCATCAATCCACCACAGGACCAAGGGGCTCCCCTCCCAGTGAAGTCAGATAAGGCAATCCTCTGCTACATATCAGGAAAACTATGGGTCTTCCATGTTTTTGGTTGATGGTTTAGTCCCTGGGAACTCTGGGAGTATGGTTGGATGATATTGTTGTTCTTCCTATGAGATTATAAACCCCTTCAGCTCCTACAGTCCTAGCCCTAACTTCTCTATTGGGGTCCCCATGCTCAGTTTGATGTTTGACTGCACACATCTGCATCTATATTGGTCAGGCTCTAGGCAAGCCTTTCATGGTACAGCTATACCAGGTTCCTGTCAGTAAGCACTTCTTGGCATCAGCAATAGTGTCTGGGTTTGGTGTCTAGAGATGGGATGGATTCCTAGGTGGGACAATATCTGGATGGCCTTCAGTCTCTTCTCCACTCTTTGTCCCTGTATTTCCTTTTGACAAAAGGAAGTCTGGATTAATATTTTGAGGTGAGTGGGTGGCCCCATCCAAAGTCTACTTCCCCTGTATCCTTTCTTTTTCACTACCTCTGGTGGATGGTAGGCTAGAAGGGAGGTTAAGCATTTAAGAACCATCATTAAATAAGGTTTGTCACCTGGGAGGCTCTACCAGAGCCTAGCAAATACAGAGGCAGATGCTCACAGCCAGCCATTGGACTGAGTACAGGGTCCCCAATGGAGGAATTAGAGAAAGGACTATGGTTGCAACCCCATAGGAAGAACAACAATATCAACCAACCAGATGTCCCAGACCTCCCAGAGATTATACCATTAATCAAAGAGTACACATCAAGGGACCCATGGCTCTAGCCACATATGTAGCCTTGTTGGGCATCAATGGAAGGAGAGGTCCTTGGTTCTGTGAAGGCTTGATGCTCCAGTGTAGGGAATGCCAGGGTTGGCAGGTGAGAGTGGATGGGTGGGTCAAGAGCACCCTCATAGAAGCAGTGGGGATATGGAGTAGGGGGTTTCTGGAGGGGAACCCCGAAAGGGGATAACATTTGAAATTTAAATAAATAAAATATTCAATAAAAATCCGTGTGAAAAATAATAGGGTTTGAAAAATATGTTACATTAAATCTCTTTTGGGAATTTGAAAAATACTAACATGTTTTAATTCACTGTAGTCACATTGCATTGAGTTTGTTAATTCTCAAATGTAATTCTCCTGTTCTCTTTGATACACTTTTACTTCCTTCTGTATTATTTAGTTCCCATGTTTGTCTTATAGTACATTTTTATTTCAATTTTTTTGTATCTTTTTATTATTCTCCATAATCAACTGCTATTTTTATAAGCCAATATAAATATCTCCAGTCGTTCTCATTTTCTTCTAATAGACTCACTTCCTTTTAATGACCTACTAAAACTTTGTGAATATGCCATGATTTGCATTCATTCATTTGACTATGTGAATGTTCATGTACATTTCATGTTCATGTACTGCAATGTTAATATACATTTAGGGCTCATTCTCTTCCAGATAATTGTGGCAAGCACCAAAAAATCTAATGGTTTTAAAGAGTTCTACAGTGTAAAACCAAATCAGTGTGTAGCACATAATTGTGAAATTTTAACAATCATGTTAGCACAAATTTCATCCTATCTCCTTTTTATTTTTCATTAAATTTAATAGTAACTACAAGATATTGGCTTCATAGATAGCACACTTTTCCAAGTTCCACATGCAGCAAGTAAGAAAACAACTCATTTGGATATACCTAATAAATTGCGAACAAGCTTCTATAGCCATTTTAAATGTTAAATGTTTCCATTGTTAATGATAATCTCTGTGTTTTAATGACACAGAGTTTAGTTTAATTCAGAATATATTTTAAAATTTATAGTTAAATTTTTTATTTTAAAATCTCTTCTAATTTCTATATTATTTATTCAATACTGGTGGCTTTATATTTCAAACAAATTTTAAAGCATCTCTAGTTTATTTTTTTTTACTAAGTATAAATTTTGACACAGTAATTTTTCTATTTAAAAATCTTTCATGTTAGCATTTTTTCAACAGAAACATACATATTTCTCATTTTGACATTTAAAATAAATTCTCCCTTGTATTATTCTAATCAATAGTATGAAAAGAGATACATTTATCATAAGAATATTAGCTTGCTAATTAGGGCAAAAAGACTATAAAATATTAATGTCCATTCAATCATTTCTCTACACTGTAAAAATTGGTGGCTTGAAGTACAGACATAGCTTCATGACACTGCATGAGAATATAAAAAGATGAATTCCATTTCATTTAATTGTGTTTGCACGTGTTTACAGCCTAGCATAATATCTATGATGTCTCAAGATCACAAGCTACTTAATAAAACCACTGATGAATTGAAAAGTGATAAGAGCTCTCTTTAAAAAGTCTTCAACTAAAGAAATCTTGACATATAGGGGAGGGCTATGAAAATTTTAAGTTTTGATAGTTATGCAACAAAAATGCTGTTTTGACTATCCCCAGAAATAACTCATCTTTTACACATATGACATTCATCCTGTGGCTAATATTTGCTTTATATACTTATACTGGGTTTTATTCAACAATACTAATAGTACTAAGATGATAAACATGATCACTTAGTATTTCAGATTTATAGGATCAAATTCTGATCTTCCCACTTATGTAAATCACATTAGGTATATTAATTCTGAAAAGTTGTTTCAGAAATCATGTAATAAAAATACTAAGTAATATTGTTATAATAGACTTAAGAGATTAACAGCAAATTCTCAGTAAATATTATCATATTTTAGTAATTTATGATTTTACCCTCTGGACATGATTTTACCCTCAGGGAGAAAACACTGGTTTCATTAATTCATAGATTTATACTGTAGCTCTTTGATCCACAACATTATTTTTGCTGTGTATTATTTCCCTCGGAATCTACTACAAATTTATTGAAGTAAAGAACACCAATTACTAAATAGCGTACATTATAGCAAGTTACTATTACTGATCTAAAACTCAAAAGTTCAAAATTTTTCTTGACCAACTAACATAGTTTCCATTTGGGTTTACTTTAAATTGGAAACACATAAAAATCATATTTTTCTTTTGCCTTTTTCAGATTCACATGATATCCATATCTCTTCATGAATGGTAACTTTCTTTGTCTTCAAAGTCAGCAACACAACGTTTGAATCTCTCCATTAACTAGATTCTTTTCATTTTACTGACAAGGAACTTTTGATTATCCTGAAAGTCAATATTTATTTCAGGATGATTTTTCAAGCTTAAAATTCTTACTTTATCAAGCTTATAAATATCACATTTCTATGTAAGTCTAAATTATTATTAGGTCCCATGGATTGGAAGATGAATATTTTGTATGATTATTATTCTTTTTATCATGGTGTGTACTATATATGTCAATAGAAACCAGAAGTGAGGGATGGATTCTGGGAAACTGGAGTTACTGAAGTTGTGAGCTGCCATGCTAGATACTGATCTTGGGTGCTCTATAAGAGTCTGGATTCTTAACTTCTGAACCAACTATCCAACCCCATATTATTTAGTTCTTTGTTTTCTTTTCAGATGTCTTTTGCAGTCACCATGGACTTGGCTTGGCCAAACTCTCTTGAAAGGCCGTTTTTTCAGGTTAGAGTCCATGGCTCCTGGGTCACAATGTGCTTTTCAGTTCCTGAGAGTCTGCTACACTCCATCAGGCAGTGAAGCATTCAGGCTTCTTTGTATTTCTCTGTATGTTTACTTGGAAGTCAAGAAAACACGGAAGCTTGACAGTACTATGGATCTCAGACATTAATCTTGTGTACCCTGTATAACTTGCAAACAGAATTGTCTCCAGGCAATTATAACTGTTTTGATCCTGCCAAAGTCCTCATATTCTGTTTCTGATAAAGGTATAAAACGTCTGATAGGTATCAATAAAACTTTTCCAGCCTCAGCTGTGGTGTGACCCCCTCCAACCTAGCCTGATTTATGTCCTCGTGACAATATCAGGTGACCTTGGGTTGCTAAGCAAGCACTGTCACTTAGAGTCTTTAAGCTTCACATAAGGGAGACAACTGAATGGTTGTATAATACAGTTCATTAATAGGGTAAAGGACTAAGGGTTAAAGCTAAAATTGCCTGTGTTTGCTCCTTGGATTATTTACTGCCTATAAATCACCTTTTGATACATTTCCAGTTGTGTGTGCTTAGAACACTTTTCTATCACTCTATTAACTTAACTGTAATCGTTTTACATCCAATAACTGCAATATAATTTTAGAGAAATGAGAAAATCAGCCATGTTTCTTTGAGGATAGTAGATGCAAGAGTTTGCCATGAGCTGTTTACAAAATTATGTTAATTTTAATTAGAACACTCTTTTTGTTAATAGTTAATGTTTTTAATCTACCTTAACTTTATGATGGCATTTATTTGTAATTTATGAAGAATTTCCTCGATGAAGTTATCTGTATAGTGACTTTTTGTATGTATAGGTTGTATAATGTATTATATAATCAAGATATTGTTCGGAACTATGGTGAAAGAGCTTTCCTCCTAACAGCATTTATTTATAAACTGCTCAGAGCTGCCGTTCAATATTCAGAGTTTTAAGTTTTACAAAACTCAGTGGAATTTAGCTCACTCACTTAAACTTCAATCACAGCAAAACAGTAGATAATGACTTACTGCTTCAGAATAAGACCATGAAGTGACATAAAAATATTCATATCTTTATAGAAATGTGAGCATTTACAAGGTCATTATATATAAGTCAATCTATGTCAGCATTCAATAGAGTTTTAAGCACTGTGATGTTAGAAATATTTAATTGCAGACTCATACTAAGATGGCTGAGTCCTGTATATAATGGTCCTGTCATTCAAGTTTTCTTTGCAGATTCATATCAACATTGATAATTATATAATTGGTAACACATTTTTTATTTTAACAGTTCCTATATTATATTAGTCTTGATATTTTAAAATGGATTTGAAATAAATAAAAGTATTTAAATACAAGTTTTTAGGATTAAAACATTTGCTAGCTACTTTCATTGTTATGTATATGTTTTGAGAAAACGCAAATTTATAAATACTGAGAAAAATACTGAAAGGTACACATGTCCCAGAAGATCTTGCTGATTCTTACTTTGTGCCAACTGAAAAGAGTAATAGATGTGCCCAGAATATTCTTAAGCAGACCCAGGGGCTGATTCTTCTATAAATTCCCCAAACAAAAGAAAAAAGAAGTCTGGTGAATAATAGTGAAAGCTACCCTAAGGGGAGACATTCTAACAACTAGTACTGCTTTAAGATGGCAAGAAAGAACCTGAAAAGTGAAGAAAAATCATTGTATTCAATTCGCATTGAAGTTACGAGCATGACTAAGCACCATATTTTCTCTGTATAGTCCAAGTTTGTACCTGTAATTAATTCCCTGTGTAGTTATTATTAACTCTGTCCTTAAAAGTGCCCCAGTTCGGGTGATAAATTATATGGCCACATGAAAGCGATAGGCCTAAATCTTAGACCTTTCACTGTTAAGGAGAAATCACTCCCCAAACTGAGTAGAATGGCAGAGTTTGAACAACTTTTCCTCTTCTTTTGAGAATAAAGAGTCAGGAGTGTGAAGGCAAAACTTTTAAAAACTGATCTCCTTGATGTCTACATTGTTTGGTCTAGTGTCTGAGAGTTTCATTAAATTGGTAGACTATCCTTTGGCACTAAAGTGATGTATCTAATTTCAGAACTAAATCTCTTGAGAACCTTAAGCTAACAATCACAATATGAGCAGCTTATCAAGTATTTAAATTTTATGTTAAGGATTTTTTGTTCTTAATGGAAATTTTTTTTTCAAGATTTCAAAACTGAAAAAGTGACATAATTGGGAGACTTTTGCTTATGAAGTACCATTCAGAGGAGGAACTATGAACTGCCATACAAAAATAATGTTTCCTTACAGTTCATATTTCTTTTAGTTTGACATGTTCATTGTCATTTAGTAATGTGTCAAAAATGTGTATTAAGCTGCCTTTTGAACTAATATTAAAATGTGTATACTCACTGTTTTCATGTATCTTCATTGTATTTTAATATTGGTATAGGTTTTAAAAAATAAGCATACAAGATTTGTTATTTTTTTCCGTCTGTATAGAAGTCATCAGTTGGGAGTTGATCTTGTGCACTCTGTATTTAGATGCAGGTTTCCATGTCCCAAGATTTAGTTTCTGTGCCCAGACATCTGTTTACAGTATGGATGTTAGCATGGTCAAACATCTCTGGTCTCAATGTTATGTAAGTTTTTTCCATAATCTCTGATTGGGCAATAAAGAACTTATTTAGCCTATGACTGGGGAGAGGATATAGGAAGGCTCAACTTTGATACCAGGCAGGTGTCCCATGTGGAGAGAGGGGAAGTAGACAAGGGCCATGATGAGAGAAGATGAAGGAGTGGAGAGACCATGTAGAGGTACCAGGAAGATTTGCGTTGAGGTTACAATGAGAAATTCACTGTGAGGATACACATGGAGCAGAGTGACCCAGGGTAAAACCAGACTGGAAAATGATGGAGCATTTGTCTGGGTATTACAGCCTTAGAGTGCTAGAATAGCTTAGAAACTGCCTACCACAGTGCCAACAGCTTATTAATAAAAATATAGGTCTCTCTTTCATTTACTCAGGAACTAAAACTGGCTAGAGCAGAGTGTAGAAATGTCTGCAGTTATTTTGTATCAAAAGGTATGTATCAATCCCCATCCCCATCAAAATTCTACTATAGTCATTACAAAATTAAAACTAACAAATACCATTATCACCATCATTAGCATCAAGGACAACAATAATAGTACCAGTCAAAGTGTTGGTTAGAACCACACACAGTGTTAAAATCAAATATTTTAAAAAAAGTTACACACTGGAGATTTTTTTATTAAGAGAAAAGATATTCTTAGGTGTACAGGAAATATAAAAGTAATAGAATGTTTTTTGACTATCTTCCAAAGTGTATTGACCACCAAAAACTTTCCAATTTATACATGGTATGTCCTGTTTGGAAAATCCAGTAGGTTAGAGTAATCTATTGTTTGTTGAGATAGTCTTAGTCTTAAAAGGCACCTATTGTGAAGAATGGTGCAAAGTAGTTCACTTGAGGAAATGTAAGAGCCAGAAAAAAACATTATTGTCACTATGGTGATTAAGTTTCTCAGCACTTCAGAGTCACCCACAAAACACCAAAATTCCACGAGCTCATTTAATCTGGACAACAGTGTGAACTTAGACTTTTTGTGTAGAACTCATAGAATGTCATTAAATACATACAGTCTACTATTTGACAGCTTTTCATCTGTTTTAGACCCTCATCATACGCCTCTTCACAAGGAACTTCTATATTAATATATGCATGCCTTAAGTTTTCTCATGGAATATTTCTACAAAATATAATCAACATACAGAGAAAAATAGAAAAGCATGTAAGTATGCAGTCCCAAGTATAGCATATATTAATATATCAAATATATGACCTGAGGTTGGAAAGAGGGCTTAGTGATTACTAGCAGGGATACCATTCCAGAAGACCTGGATTTGATCCTCAGCCTCCACATGGCAGCTTACGGTGATGTGTACCTCTAGTCCCAGGAGACCTAGAATCCATTTCTGAGTATGCAGACATGTGATGCACAGACATACACACAGAAAAACAATCATATGCATAAATTAAAAATAAAAGAAGACAATAAGTTTGTGCCCACCCTGAATTTGTCCTGTTTGTTTGACATTGATATTTCTATTGTAGAGGAAACTATAGAAACGTAATTGTACCGTCAGCAAAATTCAGAGGTAGAAGACAGAAAAAAGATCTTTATGACTTGGTGTTTGTGACAAGAAATCAAAGGAAATTATATAACTTTTTCTCTCTATTTAAAACAATCAAATCTTAACAAGAAATGCACACTAAATGCCTTCTATACATAGCTCTATTCCTGGAAATTAATCTGGAGTACTCAAAGCCAACAAGTAACTTCCTCTCTTTAAGAATATGAAGGAGAATTAGCATCCCTGAATCTAATTCCTAACTGGTTTCATTTTATTATTGGGCTAAGAATGCTTGTCATAAGTATAACTATAACACAAGAGGATTTTAGGAATGTTTTCCTTTTAAAAATCAACTAATTACTTTTTAAAAACAATTTTATACATATATAATATTACTGAATAAATATTTCCCATCATCATCATGCCCATTTATAAAATTTTATTTATGTGTATATATGTGTTTGTTTATGTGTATTTATGTGTATATATTGGTACCACATGAATACTTGGTACCTAGAGGCTAGAGGAGGGTTTCAGATTTGCTTAAACTGGACATATAGATGATTGTGAATCACAAGGTATGAATTCAGAGAATTGAACTCTGGTACTCTACCAAAGTAGCAAATGTTTTTTAACTTCTGACCTATCTCTCCACTTTCTCATTAGTTTCTGTTATGTTCTGCCCCATCATAACCAGGTCCTTTCTTCCAGGCCTTTTTTCTAGTTAATCACTGATACTTGTAGGGTGTGCCACTGTTTTAATACCATTGAGCACACATATGGTCTGTAGATGCATGTCTTCTGCTTTTTTTTTTTGTATTTTCAATTGCAATTGTTTATTTTTGAGGGAAAGAAGAGTAGCACATGCTGTGGCATATGTTTGGAGATCAGAAGACAAGTTGCAAGGGCCAGGGCTCCCTTTCATCAAGTTGGTGACAGGAAGAGAACACGGGTCCTCAGATTTGACAGCAATTGCTCTTTCCCGCTGAGCTACATCACTGGCCCGGCTTTTGCCATTTTAGAGTATCTTTAAAAAGAAAACAACAAATAGAAACAAAGTTGCACATCACCTCTAAAGATGTATTGTCTATGTCTGCAATAGATATAAACTGCTTTATATCTATCTGTCTATCTATCTATCTATCTATCTATCTATCTATCTATCTATCTATCATCTATCTATCATCTTTCTATCTGTCTATCATTTATTCTATATCAATATATCTATATTTCATTGGCAAGTGCACACCATCCTAAGTGTGCTTCACTACCTTCAGTGGAATTTATGTATATTTAACATTTATGTATAGCAACAATTGATAGAGTATCTGTTTATAGATGAATAGTCATTCAAAAATGAATACAGATTAAAATTTATTTATTCTCACCTCATTATGACTGTAGTTGTTATTTCCTCACAGCAATAGAACAGTAACTAAGTCACTTATTATTCATAATTATTTTTGATTCCTTGTCCTGATTATGCAATGTCTGTGTGGTGAATTAGTTTGGTTTTAGGAGTATTTCTGCTAACATATTACATTTTTAATTTGTTAATTTGTGCTTTCATAAATTGTATCTACATCAATGATAAACATAATATTTTAAAATACTGTGAAACATATATATGTATGTATATAACATATTGTCAAGTACTTGCATTAAAAATTTGAAAGGATAAGAAAGAAAGAGGCAGTTACTTCCCTCCATGGAAATCATCCATATTTCTCATGGTTCTGATTCAATCTAGCTTCTTCTCACTGTTCAACATGTGTTGAGAAATTTTAAACTGGTATTTTGTGGAAACATCTTTTTATTGTTCAAGAGTTCCTATTAGTTCAGTAAGTTGAGTGGGGATGGGATAGGGGCTTTTTGGAGGGTGAGCTGAGAAAGAAGATAACATTTGAAATGTAAATAAATAAAATATCTAATAAAAAAGTTAACCACTTCTAAGAATTTGTATAAAGAAATATTTCTCAATTCTGACATTATGTTCTTTTCCAGCTTGGTACTTTTGTCTTTGTTGCAAGGAGATACTAAGCATTGTAGGAGAGTTAGCAACACATTCCTGAACTCTACTAACTATATGCTTTTATAGTTATAACTATGTGCTTTTATATCAATGTGCAATGAAGAGAAAAGAAAAAAGCAAAGTGCTACCTGGCTGACTAGTGACCTTCATACAATAAAATAGGTCTGAGGTGGTGACTAATGACAGTCAAATAATGATTGCTTCTTAGAAATTGTAAGATATATCTTAGTGAAATTTGTTCAAATTTATTCTGCTTGATGTTCATTGACTTAGCATATGATGTACCCTTAAGTATTGTGGGTATTTGAATGAGGATGGTCTGCACATACTGAAGAGGTTGAATGCTTAGACCTTAGAGAACTCTTTGGGAAGGTTAGGAAGTGTGCTTCATTCTTGTAAGTGTGGCCTTGTTTGAGGAGGTATGTCACTGGGGGTGATTTAGGGTTTTCAGAAGCCCAGACCACCAGGCCCAGTCCTCTCCTCTCCTCTCCTCTCCTCTCCTCTCCTCTCCTCTCCTCTCCTCTCCTCTCCTCTCCTCTCCTCTCCTCTCCTCTCCTCTCCTCTCCTCTCCTCTCCTCTCCTCTCCTCTCCTCTCCTCTCCTCTCTCCATCCCTCCATCTCCTTCCTCTTCCTCCTCTCATTTTCTCTCTCACTCTCTATCTAACTGTTGCGTTCACCTCAGCATGTAAATCTCTCAATGACTGCTCCAACTCAATGCCTATTTCTTTCCAGCATGATGACCAGGGGCTAACACTCAAAAAACTGTTATAAACTGCTAATATAATGCTTCCTTTTGTGTATTTCCTCCTAATTGTTATTTCCTCACAGCAATACAACAGTAACTAAGTCACATATTATTCATAATTATTTAAGATTCCTTGTCCTGATTATGCCAATATCTTAGGCATAATGATGACTTAGGTTGGTTTTAATGTTTCATACACACACACACACACATACACACACACATATATATATATGTGTGTGTGTATGTGTGTGTGTATGTATGTTTATGTGTATATGTATACGTAGTATATGTATAATTTTTGGGGGGGCATGGAGACAATATACCAGAAAATCTGCACTAAATAGGTCAATTGTGAGGTGCCAGAGAGGAGTGAGGCAAAGAAATACTTTCTTTTTATTATGAGTAAGCCTCAGGGCTTAAGCAAGCTTGATAGCAAAGAATTGGACTTTTAAAGTACTACTGAGGATTTTCTCATTCCCAATCTCAGAATGGATGGCTAGGAGGGCTGGAGTAAATGTAAGAACCAAGTATTCTAGGAAGCTTTAAGTAAAATAGCCCACATTAAATTCTACATCTAAGTTTAAAGAAGAAGCTCTTCAAGGAAACATGACTTTGGATTCATGTGGCATATTCTCCACCTCATTGGTATTACTACGCATTATTTGATATCAAACTGACTTTAAAATTTTAGTGTCATATGCTGTAGCTAGAACTTAATTTTCAATGACTTTCAAATTGTATGTTTTAATATTAAAATGGTAGATTAAAAAATAGTGATATCTTGTATATTAAAATGATATGTCATTTTATGACTTGGAGAAGAATAAAAATCACATTACTTCAAAGTAAAAAAAAAAAAAAAAAGATGGATATTTTGAAGCTGGAATATTTAAGTCTTAGAGCCAGATTGTGCTTAGAAATAAAAAAGAAACTGCATTGATTTGAGAAGTATGCTTCAGTTGCATGATCAAAATAGAAGCCCTACAGGAATAAAAAACAAAACAATTCAGTTCGATTGAATTGGTTGAAGAAAGTATTCTCAAGGAAGTGGATGAGTTCTGAGAGGATAGATTAGATAAAACTAAGAGAAAGGTGAGATATTAAAGGCCAGGCACAAATGATAAGCACCACAGCTAACTGCTCTTTAAAAGGCTATTAGAGATAAGTATTATAAGTGTAACTGAGAAATAGAGACCAAGGCCCACAGAAATTTAAGAACACCACAAAATATTCCAAAAGAAAGTGAAGTCAGCCAAGTGAAAATACAGTTTGGAGAGTTGTTATATTAGATACTTAACCAATTACATTGTTACATAAATACTGACAGAAATTTAGGTATACTGTATTTTTGGAGGCAGTGACATATTATATAGCCACAGCTGATGTTACAAAATTTAATCGTCCAGCATCATTCTCCCCAGCACTAGAAAAATAGATGTTTTCTATTATGCTAGCAAATGCCAGGTATATTTGAGGTAAGAAAGTCTAAATATAGCCACTGATGAAGCACTTACTGATATGTGTATGCTTTTGGATAGACATGTCCAAGATATCTAAAGGTCCACTGAGAGTATCAATAAGATATAAGATTATCTATATTAGCTGGCTGTTGGGAAAAAGTGAAAATATTTTGTGTAAATAGATAAACCCCAGAGAAGAAAACGTATTTTTTTTTCTACTTTTATTTTTTTCTTTTACAGTCCAGTTATTGATCTCCTCCTGGTCCCCCCTCCCACAGTTCCTTAACCTGTTCTTCTTCACCCCTGGTTCAAAGAGGATGTTACCTACCCCAGTAGGCCTCCCGACTCCCTGGGGCCTAACCCTGGAGTGTCCTGAGGCACTTATATCTTATGTTGAATATTCTAGCTAATGCATCTCCATTGTATTCTGGGAGCCACTTGTTTTCCTGGTATCTGGTACTTTCTGGTGTCTTCTCCCAGTTCTCCAACTCCATTGCTTCACATCTCTGTTCAATTTCCTGACCCTCTATACATCTCCCCTGTCTCCTCACACACCTGATCTTGAACCCCTTTCCCCACGCCTCTCCTCTCTACATCCCATGACCTTCACACTCTCTACCTCCCCTGATTATATTGTTCTCCCTTATAAGTAGGACTGAAGCATCCACACCTAAGCTTCAGATGGTCTGTGGGTTGTATTGTGGTATTCTGAACATTGCTAAATATCTACTTATCAGTGAGTACATACCATGTGTATTCTTTTATGATTGGGTTACGTCACTCAGGATGGTAGTTTTTTAGTTCCATGCATTTTCCTGAAAATTTCATTGTTTTTAATAGCTGAGAAGTACTCCAGCTATTGTGTAAATGTATCACGTTTTCATTTTCCATTCCTCTTTCGAGAGACATCTGGGTTGTTTCCAACTTCTGGTTATTATAAATAAGGGTGCTATGAACATAGTGGAACATATGTCCTTGTCATATGTTGGAGCATCTTTTGCGTATATGCCCAGGAATGGTATAGCTGGATCCTCAGGTAGCACTGTGTCCAGTTTTCTGAGGAACCACGAGACTGATTTCCAGAGTGGTTGTACCAGTTTGCAATCCCACCAAAAATGGAGGACTGCTCCTCTTTCTCCACATCCTCTCCATTATCTGCTGTTACCTGAGTTTTATCTTAGCCATTTTGACTGGTGTGAGGTAGAATTTCAGGATTGTTTTGATTTGCATTTCCCTGTTGAATAAGAATGTTGAACATTTCTTTAGGTGCTTCTTGGTCATTCGGTATTCCTCAGAATTCGTTGTTTAGCTCTGTACACCATTTTTAATAGGGTTATTTGAAGTTGTTCATCAGGTTTAGGAGTTCTCTGGTGGAATTTTTGGGGTCACTTAAGTATACTCTCATATCATTTGGAAATGACATTTTAACTTCTTCCTTTCCAATTTGTATCCATTTGTCCTCCTTTTGTTGTCTAATTGCTCTGGCTAGGACACCCAGTACTATATTGAATAGGTAGGGAGAGAGTGGGCAGCCTTGTCTAGTCCCCGATTTTAGTGGGATTGCTTCAAGTTTCTGTCACTTTAGATGTTGGCTACTGGTTTACTAAATATTGCTTTTACTATGTTTAGGTGTGGACCTTGAATTCCTGATTTTTCCAAGACTTTTAACATGAAGGGGTGTTGAGTTTTGTCAAATGTTTTTTAGGTATCTAATGAGTGATCATATGTTGTTTTTATTCTTTGAGTTTGCTTATATAGTGGATTATATTGATAGATTTTTGTATATTGAACCATCCCTGCATTCCAGGATGAAGTCTACTAAATCATGGTGAATGATCATTTTGATTTGTTCTTGCATTCAGTTTGTGAGACTTTTATTGAGTATTTTTGCATTGCTATTCATAGGGAAATTGGTCTGAAATACTCTTTCTTTGTTGGATCTATTTTTGGTGTAGGTATTAGTGTACCTGAGGCTTCATTGAATGAATTGGGTAGTATTCCTTCAGTTTCTATTTTATGGAATAGTTTGAAGAGTATTGGTATTACATCTTCTTTGAAGGTGTAATAGAATTCTGCACTGAAACCATCTGATCCTGGGCTGTCTTTCAGTTGAGATATTTTAATGACTCTTTCTATTTCTTTAGGGTTATAGGACTATTTAGATAGTTTATATGATCCTGATTTAACGTTGATACCTGGTATCTGTCAGGAAAATATGTCCATTTCATCCCGATTTTCCAGTTTTGTTGAATATAGGCTTTTTTAGTAGGATCTGATGATTTAAAAAAATTCTTTGGTTTCTGTTGTTATGTCTCCCTTTTCATTAATGATTTTGGTAATTTGGATACTGTCTCTGTGCCCTCTGGTTAGTTTTGTTAAGTGTTTAGCTATCTTGTTGATTTTCTCAAAGAACCAGCTCCTGGTTTTGTTGATTCTTTGAATAGAACTCTTTGTTTCTACTTTGCTGATTTCTACCTTGATTTTGATTATTTCCTGCTGTCTACACCTCTTGGGGGATTTGCTTCTCTTTGTTCTTGAGCTTTGCTATGTGCTCTTAAGCTGGTGGTGTATGCTCTCTCCAATTACTTTATGGAGGCACTCAGAGCTATGAGCCCTTTTCTTAGCACTGCTTTTATTCTGTCTAATAAGTTTTGGGTATGTTGTGCTTTTTTTTTTTTTTCATTAAATTCTAAAAAAAAAAGTCTTTAATTTCTTTCTTTGTTTCTTCCTTGACCAAGTTAACATTGAGAGTTGTTTGTTCAGCTTCAATGTGTATGTGGGCTTTTCGTTGTTTTTGTTGTTATTGAAGACAAGCCTTAGTCCATAGTGTCTGATAGGATGCATGGGATTATTTCAATCTTCTTGTATATTGAGACTTCTTTTGTGACTGCTTATATGGTCAGTTATGGAGAAAGTACCATGAGGTACTCAGAAGAAGTTATATTCTTTTGTTTTAAGATGAAATGTTCTATAAACATCTGTTGAATCCATTTGGTTCATAACTTCTGTTAGTTTCACAGTGTCTTTGTTTCATTTCTGTTTCCATGATCTGTCAGTCGCTGAGAGTGGGTTGTTGAAATCTCCCATTGTTATTGGGTGAAAATCAATGTGTGCTGTGATTTTTAGTAACATTTCTTTTACATATATAGGTGCCCTTTCATTTGAGGCATAGGTGTTCAGAATTGAGAGTTCATCTTGGTAGATTTTTCCTTTGATGAGTATCAAATATCACTCCCCGTATCTTTTGAAACCATTGGATGAAAACCTACCTTATTGGATATTAGAATGGCTACTCCAGCTTGGGATCATTTTCTTGGATAATGTTTTTCCAGTCTTTAATTCTGAGGTAGTGTCTGTCTTTGTCACTGCAATGTGTTTCCTGTATGCAGCAAAATGCTGGGTCCTATTTATGTATCTAGGGTGTTAGTCTAGGTCTTTTTATTATGGAATTGAATCTATTGATGTTAAGAGATTTTAAGGACCTGTGATTATTGCTTTGTTCAATTCCTTCACCTGTTCGTGTTTCCCAGTATTTCTTTAAGTTATTTATTTGTTTCATTTTTAAGTGCTTTTACCTGTTTACATTCATTTCTTTCCGTGAATTATTTATAGCCTCCTTGAAGGACTCTATATTCTTTATGAGATGAGATCTTAGATTAGCATCCTGTTTTTTACATTTGTTGGCTTATCTAGGTCTTTCTGGGGTGGGAGAACTGGGTTCTGATGGTGACAAAGTATACTGACTTCTGTTGCTTATGGTCTTGTGCTTGCCCCTTGCTATATGGTTCTCTGGTGTTAACTTGCCTGGGTATCTCTGTCTGGAGCCTGCTTCCAATGTCCCTGGGTTGCTAGCAGAATCTTGGAGGTGTTCAGACTCTTTAGTCTTAGCGGGGCATTCACACTGATGATCTGTTGCATTGGGTGCAGCAGATCTCTTGGAGACCTTCAGACTGTGAGTTCCTTTGTCCTAGGCACAGCAGATATACTAGTGGCCTCCTGACTGTGAGGTCTTCAGAGGGGTAGACATACTGATGATCTATCTTCCCCTGTGGAAGGGGCAGGTGAAAAGTAGTTAATTTATACATCATTTACTGGATTTATTAGGTATTGAATGAACTATTAATGAATGTGTATGCACTGCATTAAGTTTCTTAACAGAACACAGATAGAGGTCCCTCTAACTCTATTGAACCATACTGATTGATTACTTTGGGAGTACTAACCTGTCATGTTCAGCATCCTTCTCTGTTGTGTAGCAACCATTTCTAGAGCATTACATAGCTTTACATCCTATTAAAGAAGGACTTTTCTTATGTTGTCTAGGGTCTCTGAAGTATCATTATTGTCATGACACATACTGTATAAAAAGCTTTCTGAAATTCCTAATTCATTCAGTTTCCACTGATGTATTTGGTTTTAATTGGACTGATAATACCCTGTCTTACTCATGAAAATGTGATGCTAAGATTTGAAATATAACAGCAGAAGTACTTTGTTTGAATTCTACTTACATTTCAGCATCTATATCTGAAATGCAAAATTAAACTATGATATTTTTGGTTAAATATATATCAATATATGATCACTATAGATAATACAATTAAAATCATTAATTTCATATGAGTTATTCATTCATAGAGGTTATCCATATCTAAGCTCTGTTTTCTTCTCAAATACACATTATATAGTTTGATTTCAGTGTTTTGATAGGGTGCATTGCATTTTTAGGCCACTCACTCAATAAGGCTACAAGAGTTGGTCTTCTGACTTCCATTCCTTGTTATACTGCATATCTTACACAGATCTTTATTCTTGTGTCAAAGGCTACCTGATTAGAATAGTGTTTAAAATGATGATTTGTTAGTATTTAGAAATTTACTAAGTAGTCTATGCAGGCCAAGGCATATTCAGATTTAACTTGTGTAAATCAAATAGGTGAGACAGGTGTATTCCTTGTGATATCTTAAGATGTGCATTTAGCAGTTAGTAATTGGGAGACACTCATCTTTAAAGTTCAGAACTAGTGGTAAAAGCAAACAAAACAAAAGAAAACAATTAGAACAAGAACAAAAACAATTGCAGCAAATTGTTCTTTGGAGATTTATTTTTGTTGGTAAGCGACTTTTATCATCTCTGATATTTTATGCCCAGTACTTTGATGTGACAAAATATGATCATAAGCAATAAAGCAAATAAAAGAACTAAGAGTTATTTATTTTTTCAGGGCAGTACATATTTGGATACCACAGCTAAATTGAGCCTGTAAAGGACAAAGGCATTCTATCATGCAATTTAGAATATTTTAGGTAAAAAAAAATCTTATAGTTTGAAGACTGATCATGCAATAACTAAATAGAATGGTACTCCTAGGTCACTATAATACAAGTTATTCACAAAAGAGCATTGAGGGAACTCAAATTTCATAATAATAGCTTATATTGTTGATTCAGCAGGAGTATTGAAAGAGATATATAAACCTAAACTTAGTAAAAATGAGATTGATCCCCCTGTCACTAACTGCAGTTATTAAGTGGAAAGATGTGAATGAATGGGTTAAATAGTTGATGTCATCCTTAAGAAGTAATAGAAAATCTTCTATGAATTAACACTGTGCACATGACCCTGTTTCTTCAATATCCCTAGAGAAAAAAGCACACAGAATAAATTACCTAATAAAATTTTTTAAAATGTACATTTAAAGTGGTGTGAAAATAATTAGAATAAAACTAGTTTCATAAAGGAAACCCACCAAATTGAAAGTTCTAATAGCCAATGTTTAGATTCCAGTGAATTTGGTTTGAAAGAATAAGATAAGAAAAATTGAATTCACTCACATAATATGCATCTCACCCTCAAGAGATTGAGGCCCCAAGAAGTGAGGAGGTCTGGTGGAGTGGAGTAGGGGAGTGGGCATGTCCTTTTGTAGACAGAATGGGGTTGAGCGAGGAGGTATGGAATGTGGAACAGTCAGAGGGTGAACTGGGAGGGGGATAAAGTATGCATGCACTATACAAAAAGATAAAAGAATAAATCAAAAAAGAAGAAAATGTATAATTTGTCCCTTAAAAATTTAAAATACATTATATTAAGGAAACAAAATAAAAAAAGATAACTGAATATATAAAACACATTTCAGTGTAGGATCCATGGCTTAGGGTATAAAAAGCCAACTGAAAATGACTTTTCTGGTTATTTCTTTTAAATGTTACTGTTCTTTTGTTATACATTATGGCTTCTGAATTTATGTCTTTATTGACTTTCTGTTGTGTATTTGTGTGTGTCCTTGTGTGTGTGTGTGAGAGAGAGAGAGAGAGAGAGAGAGAGAGAGAGAGAGAGAGAGAGAGAGAGACTGTATGTGTATCTGCTTATCATGACTTTCTTTTTCTTTTCCACTTGTTTATTTGTTTTCTTTCATTTTGCCCTGTTTTGTCTATACCTTTCTTTCCTAAAGATAGCAAGAAAAAAGACATGGAGTTGGATGGGTAGGGAGGTGGGGAAGATCTGGGGAAGGAACAGATGGTGAAACTATGGTCAAAATAAATAATTTTAAGAAAATAAAATCTATTTCCAAAGAAATGAAACAAAGCTAAGGTATTGAGGTAAAGGAGGATGTAGATAAAATTAGAGGAAGGGAAAATAGTGACCACTCTCTCTGTATAGTGTATGAAGGAAATTTAAATAAAAGTACACTAATTAAAAAGACAAAATTACTTACAAATATTAAATTCTAAATAGTTTACTAAATTAAAAATAGAATGCATTAGTCAAATGGGAGCATAGAAAAAAATCTCAATATACAGAGGAGTAATACCAAGATTGACATTATAGGAAAAAGTTTCAATGTTTTTATGGTTGCCCATTCTAAGTTTAACTATAAATAGAAGAGAAAGTAAAAATAAATGAAAAAAATACTTACATTTCTCACTGGTAAAGACCTCTCAGAAACAAGAAATTGGTATGAATAGGAAGAGATTTTTTACCATAAAATTAATGACAAACCCTGATACTTCCTGAAGCCAAATTAAGCAGTAATATGAATCTTGATGTTCTTCTATTCTTTCTTTATTTATTAATTAGTTATTTTATTTATTTACATCCCAAAGGTTGCCCCCTCTCCCATTACCCTCACCAGTGTTCTTCCTTAGTCTCCCCTCTCCTTCACCTCTGAGAGGGTGCTCTACCTCAACCATTTCCTCTCCCTGGCCATCAAGGCTCCATGGGATTAGGCCCATCCTCTTCCACTGAGTCCAAACAAGGCAGTCCTCTGCTATGTGTCTACCAGGGCCTCAGAGCAGCCCATGTTTACTTTTTGGTTGGTGGCTTAGTCTATGGGAACTTCCAGGGATCCAGTTTAGTTGACGCTGTTGGTCTTCCTATGGAATTGCCATCCTTTTCAGTTCCTTCATTTGTTCCCCTAACTTTTCCATAGGGGTCCTGTACCTCCATCCAATGCTTGGCCATGAGTGTCTTGCAGTTGTTTCAGTCAGTTGCTGATGGAACCTCCCAAAGAATAGCCATGTTAGGTTCCTCTCTGCAAGTTCAAAAGAGTATTAGAAATAGTGCCAGGGTTTGATGATTGCCCATTGGATGGATCCCAAGTTGGTCTAATCATTGGTCAGTCATTCATTCAGCCTCTGCTCAATTTTGTCCATGCATTTAAGGCAGGAAAACTTTTGGGTTGGGAAATTTGAAGGATTGTTGGTGTTGCTATCCTTTCACTAGCGTCATGTCTATCTGCTGGATCCCCTGCATCTCAGGTCTCTGGAACTCTTTAGAGGTAGCCTTCACCCACTATCCCTGCATTTGCAGATTTTCATTCATTCTTTTAGGGATCTTGGTTTCTCTCCTGTTTCCCCACAGCTGCACCCATTCCTTCCCCCTTACCTTCTCCCACCTAGGTCCTTCCTTCTCTCTTGCCTCCTATGACTATTTTGTTCCCCCTTCTAAGTGTCATTCTATATCCTCTATGAGGTGCATCATGGTTATTCTGTACATTTTAGCTAATATTCACTTATCAATGCGAACAAGATAGTATGCATATAAGTTTGGGGCTGGGTTACATTGCTCCAGATAATTTCTTTTCTTTCTTTTTTTTTTTATTTACTTTTTTCTTTCTTTTTTTTAAATCTATTTTAAACTCAGGATTTTATTTCCCTTCTGATCCACCCTCTGACTTTTCCACATCTCATACCTGCTCCTTGTCCCCTGTCTCCACGAGGATGCCCCCCCCCACATCAGACTTCTAAACTCCCTGGGGCCTCCGGTCTCTCGAGGATCAGGTGCATCTTCTCTGACTGAACCCAGACCCGGGAGTCCTCTGCTGCATATGTGTTGGGGGCCTTATATAAACTAGTGTATGCTGCCTGGTTGGTAGCTCAATGTCTGAGAGATTTCAGGGATCCAGGTCAGTTGAGACTGCTGGTCTTCCTACAGGGTCTCCCTCCTCCTCAACTTTTTCCAGCTTTTCCCTAATTCAACTACAGGGGTCAGCATCTTCTGTCCATTGGTTGGGTGCAAATATCTGCATCTGACTCTTTCAGGATGGGTCTTTCAGAAGGCAGACATGGCAGACATGGTAATCATTTTTTTGTGAGTATTCCATAGCCTCATTAATAATGTCAGGTCTTGGGGCTTCTCCTTGAGCTGGATCCCACTTTGGCCCTGTCACTGGACCTTCTTTTCCTCAGACTCCTCTACATTTCTATCCCTGTAGTTCATTCAGACAAGAACAATTATGGGACAGAGTTTTGACTATGGGATGGCAACCCACTCCATCATTTGATGCCCTGTCTTTCTACTGTAGGTGGGCTCTACAAGTTCCCTCTTTTCATTGTAGGGCATTTCATCTTTCTCTTTGAGTCCTGAGAGTCTCTCACCTCCCAGGTCTCTGGTATGTTAAGGAAAGTCCCCCGAACCTCCTACCTCCTGAGGTTGCATGTTTTCATTCTATTTGCTGGCTCTTAGGGATTTCAGTCGTGTCCCCCCCCCCCAATACCATATTATGTTCTCCTCTCCTGCCCTCATCCTCTTTCCCTCCCAGGTCTCTCCCTCTCCCCTTGTGGTTACTTTCCTCTCTCTCCCAACTCCTTCAGTGAAGATTGAATCATCTTCACTTGGGCCCTTCAGCTTGTTGATCTTTTTGAGTTCTAGTCATCAGATAAATGCAAATAAAAATGACCTGAGATTCTAACTCATGCCAATCAGAATGGCTAAGATCAAAACCAAAACCAAAGGTGACAGCACATGTTGGCAAGGATGTAGACAAAGAGAGACTCCTCCATTAGTGGTGGGATTCCAAACTGGTACAACCACTCTGGCAATCAACCTGGAGAGTCCTCAGAAAATTGGGAATAGATCTAACTGAAGACCCAGTAATACTAGGGAATATACTCAGAAGATGCCCCACCGTGCCACAGAGGCCCTTGTTCCACTGTGTTCATAGTGGCCTTGTTTGTGATAGCCAGAAGCTGAAAAGAACCGAGGTGTCCCACAACAGAAGAATAGATACAGAAAATGTGGTTCATTTACACAGCAGAATACTACTCAGCTATTAAGAATGAGGACATCCTGAGTTTTGCAGGCAAATGGATGGAACAAGAAAATATCATCCTGAGTGAGATAACTCAGACCCAAAATGACATGCATGGTATGTACTCACTAATAAGTGGGTATTACCTCCCCCCCCACACACAAAGAAGTACAAATACTCAAGATACAGCCCACAGGATGATATTTTCTAGTCCCATCCATTTGCCTACAAAATTTGTAATGTCCTTGTTTTTAATACATGGATAGTATCCCATTGTGTAAATGAATCACATTTTCTGTATTCATTAGTCTGTTGAGGGATATCTGGGTTGATTCCAGTTTCTGGCTATTATAAATAATGCTGCTATGAGCATAGTAAAACACATGTCTTAGTGATAGTGTGGATGCATCTTTTGATTACATGCCCAGGAGCAGAACTCTTTCCAGTTTTAAGAGAAACTACTAGATTCATTTCCATAGTGGTTGTACCAGTTTGCAGTATCATAAGCTACAGAGTTTTCCCCTTTCTCCACATTCTCACCAGCATGTGCTATCACTTGAGTTTTTGATTTTAACCATTCTGATTGGTGAAAGGTGAAATCTCAGGTTTGTCTTGATTTATATTTTCTTGATAAGTAAGAGTGCTGAACATTTCTTTAAGTGCTTCTTAGCCATTTAAGATTTCTCTGTTAAAAATTCTCTGTTAATTCTCTACTCTGTTCATTTTTAATTGGTTGATTTGATTTTTTTTTTTTTTTTTGAGTCTAACATTTTGAGTTCTTTATATATTTTGGATAATAGCCTTTTATTGGATGTAGAGTTAGTGAAGATCCTCTTGACAGTGTCCTTTGCCTTACAGAAGCTTTTCAATTTCATGGGGTTTGATTTGTCAATTGTTGATTTTAGAGCCTGAACCACTGGTGATCAGTTCAGGAAAATTTCTCCTGTGCCAATATATTCAAAGTTATTTCTCACTTTCTATTAGATTCAGTCATCTGGTTTTATGTTTACATCCTTGATCCACTTGAACTTTAGTTTTGTGTGGGGTGATAGGACTCATATTGAAACATATTTCCCCTGAAAAGAATTTTCCTAAGTGCTTTTCTTATGGATTTGCCTACTATTCTGTACCTTATCATTCTTTAATGCTTCCTTTACTCTACTATTACTGATTGCTCAGTTAATGAGCCAAATTTGGATTATAAAAATATTTTTAATCTAACAAGCAAAAGTTTGTTTATGACCCTTAATCTCTATTTCTTGAGATTTTTAATGCTTGGTATATCCCTTGGCCCACTCCTATTTTGGTTCCTGCTTCTCCTTATACCCTCCTTTACAAAAGGACTTACTTTGCCTTTTTGCAACTACTGGTGAAGTTTCGTTATGCTGTCCTATGCATAACTTTGAGTCTTTTCCTAAGTCTATCCATGCTTTTGCTGGATCTTCTTGTGCTATTCTTCATCAGTGAGCTTCTTACTTTTCATGATCTACATGGTTCCTTTACAGTTTTTTGTTTTGGATGTGTAATTACTAATTGCAGTACTAATAGTTCTTCACATGATATTTATATTAGACAACCATCATATGTTCTTCTACCTGTTAATATATTTATAATACTCTATGGCATGATGATCCCCGACTACAATCTCTGTATCAAACATTTGATGCCTTTTCATACCCCAAATGCATTGTTGCTGCCTTAATCTTAGGGAATACAACTCTTAAAGGTAATTTAGTTTGTTGTACAATAGCTACAATTGCTTTGGTTCAACATACTCATACTGCAACTCATGTTGATTATTTCTCTAAAAATGTTTCTGTGGCATTGATGCTATAGCACCAAAGTGATAGGGATCTTCAGGATTGTATCAATTCTTTGGAAGAAGGTAATCAGTTTAATAATAATAAGGTTTAACTTAATGTACAATGTCACTCTGCTTTCTGGTGGGTTGTGTGACTCCTCTTCCATATAAAACACAACTGAGGTCAAGTTCAGGCACATTTACAAGGTATTTGGAATAAATCTGTTTTATGTACGGATATGGTATCTCTTCACCTAATGATATCTGATAACTCATACTCCTATTATTTTCTTCTCCTTGGAAGAGAGCACTGATCTTTCTCTGGCTGGTCACTCCTAAGTGGTATGCACTAATTCTTGGTCCTATTTTATAAATAGGGATATCAGTATTTTTATGTTTGCTTTTTTTTTTTTTTTAAATTCCCAGTCACCTTCAGACACCTAGCTAAATATTTATAGGCCTTGTTAGTTTAATGCTATGCTTTCAACTTAAAAAAGAATTGGGAGGTGGTAGTGCCACCTGAACAGCCTGAAGTGTTGTTTGCCAACTTTCCAATGCTTGGACCATCTGAATTGATTCTTCAGTGCTCTTGGTGGAAATTCCCTGTACACCTTTTGCTTGTACTTATATTTCTCACTGTTAAAGGTCTCTCTCTGAGACCTAGATCTGGCATGAGAAAAGCTTGTGTAAACAAGAACAAAATTGATGGAATTTCCCTCATAAAAACAGTTATGCAGACAATAGAGTCTCTCAAAACTTATATACTTTGAGATTATTAATGAGTCATCTTAGTAAGCATGAGACAGAGTATTTGAGAAAAATTATTAAAGAAGAAAATCTTAGGAAAATTCTAGAAGCTGATAAACTGCAAATGAATCACTAGGTTTTTATATTCAGCTTCAGAAACAGGAAACTAGAATGAATAAGAAGAGATTTTGATCATAAAATGATGACAGACCTTGATACCTTACTGAAGCCAAAAGTATATAGTTTTAGGAATCCTGATTTTTTTTTTTTGAATGGAATCCTGATGTTATTCTATTCTTTACAGAGTTGTAATACAGATAAGATTCATATTAAAACTAGTGCTCATGATGTCAACACAGAGGAAAACATTTTCATTCAGTGAACTCCCTGCCTTTCTGAACAAACTTGTTAGACCAAGATTTTTCTGATACAATAGAAAAACAAAGAACAGATTGCTTATGCTTAAGCAAGGGGATACACAGAATTCTCAGAATCAAAGCAAAAATAATGATTTTATGTCAAATATAAAAGAAATATAGAGGAAGGAAATGAAGAATTAAACAAGGATTAGAGACATTGGACTTTTGTAGAAAGACAAGTTTAATACAACAGGTCATAGGAAATAACTTTTGGTCAATTAATTCTGTGCCAAATTGAAACAGAATCAAATTTAAATAGAGTCATCCTCTCACGTATTTCTGTAACAATAAGGCTCTAAGACACCAATCTTATGGAAGAAGATATTGAGTTAAAAGAAAATTGATTTTATCATTATTTTTTTAGAGCTCATAAAATTGATGTTTGCTTGGTTTGTTCCTATTTCAATATTCTTGTGTAATCAAGAAAATGTATTCTAAAATACTGTGTAATTTATTAAATTTTAATTAAAGGGATTAAAGTTTCTGAGGAAATAATTTTATATATAATTGAAGCCTATGAAAGACATTGGTTGTCAGAATAGAGCAAGCCAAACCAAGGTGTGATTTATCTCTGTCCAGTCTCTAATGTAATGGAACTGAATGCTCTACTACATCTGATTCTTCTATCCACCCACTACAAGGCATGCCCTCAGGCAGATTTGGTTCCTACCAATTCACATTGAAGTTGGGCTGTTGTCAATGTTGTCATCACATAGAGACCTGTGGTTGTATATGTTTATCACCACAAATAATTTTTATACTCACAATGGTGCTCAGAGAAAAAAGTAACAATTCGCACATAGCAGATTACAAGGTACAGAATATTTATTATGCTACAATGTAGCACATATCATTTGTTTCTTTATTCAATTTCATTAGCCAAGGAAATTGGTACAGTTAAGATCTCATTTGAAATTTGGAAACTTAAAAATTTCAATATAACAATTTAAATCTCTGGTAAAACATTGTGGAGACAATTTTACAGGAGTAGAGAAGAATATTGATGTTGGAAGAGCAAAAATGATGAAAATGAAATTAAAGCACATGCATTCAAAGTGATACTGGATGTGTTATGTGTATGATATATAACATTTGTAATATACACAATATTAGATTATGTATAATTGTACTCTATGTTGTATATATTCTGTAAGATAAATATATAACTAAACACTAAGACAAATTATCAGCACCAACAACTATCCCATGAAGTTTACGGATATGTAGACAGAAAAAATTATACACACAATTAAATAACAGCACTTTATCAATATTTTCATAATGAACTAATACTTGAAAAAAGTAAATGCACCCTTATGAATTTGGGGCCAGACACAAAGTTGTTTCTGCTGGAAATTTACATATTTAGATCACATATAAATCCTTAAAATCAAACAAAAATAAAGAAATTTGGAAAACTGTAGCTCAAAAGCTTGTAAAGATTAATAACTCTATTTAAAAGATGAAAGTAATTTTAAAGTTATAACCACCAAATTGAAAGCATATAATTTATATGGCAATTTATAATTATAATTCACCTGACAAAAATCAAGATGTGGGAATCAACATTAAAAAGGAAGATAAATACAAATGAGGTAATTATCCTATTTTCTATACATGGTAACTGATAAAGAAAACATCTAAAATTATTTTAATTTTATTCATTCTAACATATTTATCTTGTAAATATCACTGTGTAAGAAATCAATACTTTATATCATAACTTCATTATTTTTATTAAGTACCAAAATATTTTTACCTTCTCACAGCTGCAATATAAAGGCAGATCCAAGGAAGAATGAATTTAATTTCTTTTGATAAAGAATTTATCTTAGTCCATGGAAGTGGCTCAGGAGGTACAAAAATTAAGAGTGATAGACTGATGGATTTTCTTATTACAAATGGTCCCTGCATCCCTGGGTTGAAGCCTATTTGAGTGTGGTGAATGATGTTTTTATGCATTCTTGGATTCAGCTTGCAAGAATTGTATTGATTATTTTTGCCTCAATGTTCATAAGTGAAATTGGTCTGAAGTTCTCTTTCTTTGGTGAGTATTTGTGTGGTTTAGGTATCAGGGTAACTGTGGCCTCATAGATTGAATTAAGCAGTGTCCCTTCTGTTTCTATTTTGTGGAAATGTTTGAGGAGTATTGGTATTTGCTATTCTTTGAAAGTCTGGTTGAATTTTGCAATAAAAACATTTGGCCTTGGCATGTTTTTGGTTAGTAGGCTTTTAATGACTGCTTCAATTGCCTTAGGAGTTATGGGTCTGTTTAATAGTTTACCTTATCTTGATTTATCTTTGGTAAGTGGTGTCTATCTCGATAATCATCCATTTCATATAGATTTTCAATTTTTTTAACTATATGCTTTTGTAGTAAGATCTGTTTATTTTTTGAATTTCCTCAGTTTCTGTTGTTAATGACTCACATTTCATTTCTGATTTTGTTAATTTGGATACTGTCTATATGCCCTTCAGTTAGCTTGGATAAGGGTTTCTCTATATTGCTGATTTTCTCAAGAGCCAGCCCTTGATTTTGTCGATTCTTTGTATTATTCTCTTTGTTTCTAAATGATTGATTTCAGTCCCGAGTTTGACTATTTCCTGTATTCTACTTCTGTTGGGTATTTTTGCTTCTTTTTTGCTTAAAGCTTTCAGTCCCGAGTTTGACTATTTCCTGTGTTCTACTTCTGTTGGGTATTTTTGCTTCTTTTTTGCTTGAAGTTGCTAGTATGACATATCTCCAATTTCTTTATGGTGACACTTAATGTTATGAAGTTTTTTCTTATCATTGCTTTCATTGTATCACAGAAGTTTGGGTGTGTTGTGCTTTTGTTTTCATTGAATTCTAGATACTTTTAATTTCTTTATTTCTTTCCAAACCAAGTGATCATTGAGTAAAGAATTGTTCAGTTTTTATGAGCATATGGGCTTCTGTTGTTTCTGTTGTTGCTGAGGCGCAGCCTTAATCTGTTGTGATTTGATGGAATGTAAGGGGTTATTTCAATCTTCTTGGATCTGTTCAGTCTTGCTTTGTGTGCCCAATTATATGGTCAGTTTTGGAGAAGGTTCTGGGAGATATTGAAAAGAAGGTATATTCTTTTGTTTACTGTGAAAGGTTCACTAGATATCTATTGAATCCATTTGGTTCATATCATTTATTCGTTTCATTGTGTCTCTGTTTGGTTTCTATTTCAATAGCCTGTCCATTGGTGAAAGTGCTGTATTGAAGTCCTCCCCATTATTAAGTGTAGTTCAATGTGTGATTTGAGCTTTAGTGATGTTTCTTTTATGAATGTTGATGTCCTAACATTTGGGGCATAGATGTTTAGAAATGAGATGTCATCTTGGTGAATATTTCCTTTTTTGAGAATGACATAGCAGCTTTATTCACAATAGTCAGAAACTGGAAACAACCCAGTTGTCCCTCAACTAAAGAATGGATAAAGGAAATGTGGTATATCTCACAATAAAATACTATTCAGCTATTAAAAACAAGGGCATCATAAATTTTACAGGCAAATGGATGGAATTAGAAAATATCATCCTTAATGAGGTAACTGAGACACAAAAGGACATGCTTGGTATGTACTCACTAATAAGTCAATATTAGCCATAAAGTACAGGATACCCATGATATACCTCACAGTTCCAAAGTACTTAAACAAGAGGGAAGGCTCAAGAGAGAACTGAGGACCCTTGAATCTCAGTTAGGAGGGAGAAGAAAATAATTATGAGAGGCTATGAAAGGAGGGATCTTGGTGAAAGGGTGGAAGGGAATAGGAGGGCAGGACCAGTTGTGGGTAGAGACAGTAGGAAGGTTTAGAGGACCAGAAGACTGCAGCTACTGGGTTTGGGGCTGAGGAGTAGGGGAGTCTCTAGGAAATCCCAGTGACCTGGGAATGGGAGGGTATTTCTGAAGTTAATACAGGTGACCTTAGCCATATGCTTAACAATCAAAACACCTGAAGAGGCCACCTCCTGTATCCAGGCAGGACCCCTGATAGAGGAATAAGGACAACTACCCACCACAAAGCTTTTGACCCAAGATTTATTCTGTCTAAAGAAATTTAGAGACAAAGATGGAGGAGAGACTGAAGAAATGGGCAACCAATAACGTCCCTAACTTGAGACCCATTCCATGGGCAAGCACCAATAACTGACACTATTAATGATATCTTGTTAGGGTTATAGACAAGAGCTAAGGAGGCAGGTAGGTTAAGTGCAGATCTTCAATTCTTCTTCCATTTCTCCAAGTCCAGTCACCTACTCACATCCCTCACTCTGTAGCAGAACACTCACTACAGTCTCCACTTCCTATCAGATGCCCATCTCCAATGGATCAAAGAGGATACATCGTTGCCTCTACCTCCTTTTCTTCAAATCCAGTTTCGTAGGCATACCCTAGGACTATAGTAGATCATCTAACGATATGCTGTGGTCTCACTTTCATTACTGTTTTCATATGCACTAGAACACACAGACCTTCTACTCCAACTTTTCTTCCCTCAGATCATCTCTTTTCTTAGTCCTCAATTCCTGCAGACATTCCTTGGGAACCTGTAGGCCATTCTACCTAAGGAAGCAAGTTGACTAACTATGGTTCTTCCCTGCCCTTCCATTTCTCTGATTCCGATCCTTCTGTTTTTTTAGGAGACTTCCCATTGCAGTCTACCCTTTCTCTCTACTCTACTGCAGTCTTCATGAATTCCAGTAGATCTTATCTTCCAAACTTCCTCTCCACTTACTCTGTTATCATAGCCCAGAAATTCTAGCAAGTTTCCTCTAGAATCTTGGTAGCCATGGCTGATAGAGAAGCTAGTAGACCAATAAAGCAGGTAGGTGAGCTTATGATCTTTATTTTCCCACCTATCCACCATATCCAATCCCCCAGTCCCATTTTCAGGTCTTTATCAGACTACCTGTTGTGGCTGCTTCTCATTTTCTACCCCCATTTCTAGAAGACTAAGGAGATCCTGGTAAAACACCCAGTTTCCTTCAAAGAAAGGAAACCATCAGCACTCTGTCTTAGCCCATCTCCATTTTTAAGTGTCAGCCCCCATTATCTAGGAATACTTTTTACCCAAAATTATAGGGGCTGCACCTTTCGGGTCACTATAGAATTTCCTACCAGGCAACACACTATCTTAACACTATCCTAACAACCAAACTATGCAACAGAAACCAAAGAAAAAACACTCATCTAACAAAGACAAGACTAGATATCAGCACTTAGGTTTATAATTTTTCACAAGGCTAGATGCATAGACACTAGCA
The DNA here is from genome assembly GCA_021653895.1 of Mastomys natalensis. NCBI lineage: Eukaryota > Metazoa > Chordata > Mammalia > Rodentia > Muridae > Mastomys > Mastomys natalensis. The sequence goes on from JAJTUV010001058.1 coordinate 1,758,184, forward strand.
TAAAAATGCAGCCAATCATTAACTGTCAGGATAATTTGTATCCATTAGAGATCAACAACCTCCAACCTCAGGTCATGAATAGAAAGAAAATTCAGTAGCCCTTCTATACACAAATAACAAATGAAGTGAGAAAAAAAAATCATGGAACAAACACCTTTCATAATAGCCTTAAACTACATAAAATATGCTTGTGTGCTGGTCAAACTGGATGTCTGCAAGTAGAAGAATGAGAGTAGATCCATACTCATCATCACCCTGCACAAAACTCAAGTCCAAGTGGGTCAAGGACCTCAAAATCCACACCAATCCAACCAACCAACCAACCAACCAACCAAACAAACAAACAAACAAACAAAAAACAGATACACTGAACTTGATAAAAAAGAAAGTAGAAAATATCCTTGAAATCATTGGCCCAGGAGAAGACTTCCTGAACAGAATACCAATAGCATGGGCACTGGTATAAACAATAGTGGAAACTCATGATATTGAAAAACTTCTGTAAGTCAAAGGATACGGCAAATTGGACAAACAGGCAGGTTTGAAAATAGAATTCTTTTTTTTTTTTTTTTTTTTTACCAAATATATATATATATATATATATATGTGTGTGTGTGTGTGTGTGTGTGTGTGTGTGTATGTGTTGTGTGGTGTACTTATATATCAAACTACATATCACAAAACCAAGTAATCTAATTAAAATAAAATTGAGCTGCAGATTTAGGCAAAGAATTCTCAATAGTGAAAACTGAAGTGGCTGAGAAATACTTAAAACTATGGTTAACATCCTTAATCATTGGAAAATTGCAAATCAAAACTATTTAGAAATTTCATCATATACATATCAGATTGGTCAAGAGCAATAAAACAAGTGACAACTCATGTTGGTGAGGATATGGAGCAAGGAAAACACTCCTATATTTCTGATGGGATTGCAAACTTGTATGAATGCTATGGGAATCACTGTGGTGGCACCTGAGGAAGATAGGAATTGATTTTCATCAGTATCCAGCCACTCGTGGGAATATACCTAAAGGACACTTTATTCTACCACAGAGATACTTGTTCAACAATGTTTATTTGGTGCTTTATTCAAACATCTGGAAATTAGAAGAATACTAGATGCCCCTCAACAGAAGAATGGATAAATAAAGTGTAGTACATATGCTTAATGGTATATTACTTAGCCTTAAAAAAATTGAAAACATGAAATTTTCAGTAAATGGTTAGGAATAGAGAAAAAAAAATCTTGAGTGAGGTAATCCAGTCACAGAAAGACAAAAATGAGCAAACAAACAAAACGGTACTCTCTAATCAATATGATCTACATACATATGAAGTCACAGAGTCTGTGGCTGCATGAACAGGGCCTACAAGATTCCTCACAGTTGTGGTCCTAGGACTGATGAGGATAAGTGAACACCTGAATCCATTCATAATTCAGAAATACTCTGCAATTTATAACTACCTGTAAATTAAAATCTAATTTTCTCTAGGAATCACCACTGAGGAAACAGAGTTTCCTTAAGGATAAGCATGTACAGAAGTGGATGGCCACAACAATATGAACTCAGAGGCATCTCTGGTGCTCGACTTTCTCATATGTTGTATCAGGATTCTTCTTTTACATAAGTTTTATATTACTGTTATTTATACATATTTTCTTCTCTCCTTTTACCCTTTTTGCTTATATTATGGCTTACAGTTTAATGTTTTCATCAAATTCTTGAGTGTATGAACAATTATTCTTTTGTGCCTTCTCTTGGGCTCTTTTACTTCTGTGTTATTTTGTCTGATGCTGATGTATTACTTTTTGTTTTATCTTATTGTTTTTATTAAGGCCTGTTGTTTTCTAATGAATGACAGAAAGGGGTTAGATCAAGATGGGGTGATGGAAGGAAGCTGAAAGGAGTTAAAGAAGAAACAGTAATCAGGATATAATATGTAAAGGGAAAATCTATTTTCTATGAAAGTGAGGAAATAATTTATTTGACAACTAAAATAGGTCTATAGCAATTATTTTAAATTTATATAATACTTTATTTCTGTCTCAGATGACAGGAACGACATCATTTGAGTTGAATTACAGGTTTTTCAGTTTTTCTTATTGTCTACTAGGCTTATGTTAACAATCTCCTAGAACATGGGCTTCATTTATATAAATAGGATTTTTACTTACACTCCATGTGTATGTTATCAAATTATAAAACAGAAGAAAGACTGGTAGGAGTCTGAATCTAGAGGACACATTATGAAATTCTGCTGTCTAAAGACATTGCTTCAGCTTAGTTCTTAGTTCTTCACCTATTCATCTGACTCCCTTAGTTAGAGATACACAACTGCATTTTACAATCTTTTGGATGCCAAGGCAGAAATTATTTGAAAAATGCTTGACAAATGTATTTATTTTCATCTGGGAAAAACAGAACAGTGCAGAGATGAAAAATCTATGTTAATGCATTCAATGTCTGTCATAAAAAATTATGATAAGAATTTTTTGTGTGTGACAGGACTAAACTAGGAACCATGTTTATACAACACATTGGGGATATGTCAGAATCAGCTCAACAGATTATAAACAGTTACATACTAATCCGAAAATTCTATGTGATCTGTCAGAAAAAAGGACAGCAGTGATGTTTCCATAGTGCCTTAGATTGAACTAAGGGATTTCTCAGAAGCATTTCAAATTTAGTTCTATATTTTAGAACTTATCTAGCTGTGCAAGATAAGAACTACTGCACAGCTATATTTTTCACAGCAAAGGTGAAGATAGAACCATAAATTTTAATATTTTTCATTATTGTTTTGTCCTTTTCTGTTACTTTTAGGAAAAACAAATAAATATAACATTTATTCCATTTTTTAGTGATACCCTTTTCTATTTTAATAAACATATTTCTGTGAAACAAACAAACAAACATAATAAGATGACAAAATGGGAATAAATAAAATTTAACAGGAAAACATGAAGTAGCTTTCTTCATTTAAGTTCAAGTTACACAAGAGAAAACAATGATAAACCCTAAAATATCACACAGTGCAGTGTATAATAAATTGTTTTATCAGAATTCTGTTTCCTTCCTGAATGTTTTTTTTCTGTCTAATCTGAGATTATGCAAAACATTCCATACAAACTTACTTGTGTCAAATCCTATCTACTCACACTTGTATTTTTACCAGTTTGTAGAGTACAAAAAAAATGTAATGCTAAAATAATATTGCTGGAATGTAATAGGTTTTCATTTAATCCAAAAAGGAAGAATTTCAACTTGTTTTTTTATCATTTTTAGTGAAAGCAAAAATATTTTTCTCATATGTCTGAACAAGAATGCCTTAGGTTTTCCATTGCTGTGATAAGATACTGCAGTCACAATCAAGTTGGAGAGGAAAGGATTTATTTCACTTCCAGTTTCATATGATAGGTCATCACTGAGAGATGCTGAGGCTGGAACTGGAGGCAGGAACTGGAGCATAAGCCCTGGAGTAATGTTTCTTCCTGCCTTGTTCCACATGTCTCATTCACATTGCTTTCTTATAAAAGACAGAATCACCAGCCTAGGGGAGGCACCATGGGCTGGGCCTTCCAATACTGGTCCTTAACTAAGAAAATACCCCTACAGGATTGAGTAACATCTAATTGAGTTGTTGGCCAAAGACGTCTCATAGATAATACGTTACTTTCACAAACTGAGAGCAAACTTTCATTGCTGAACACAAAACCTTCACAGCTCACTGAACTTGAAGAAGTCAAGCTGCTATTGATACCCACATACCCTTCATTCTTACATGTTAGCGTGCTTGGTACAGGAAAGTTCTCTATATACTACCAAAAGAGAAATATAAACAACAGTTCAGCCACAAATCCTTTGATCTACAATGGTGTCTTGCCTGAAAGATATGCCAGAATAATGGTGGCACAAATCTTGTGGTAGTAATCACTGACTAACTGATTTGACTTAAGGCCCACTCTAGGAGATGAAACTTGTACCTGACACTGCATGCCTGATAAAAATCAAGAGACTAGATAACCCAATGACCTAGGATATACTGCTGAACTAAAACATACAGAAACTAAAATAAAAACACAAAAGAAGTGATAAAAGATTTCTAATAACATTCTGCTGTACTCATAGATGAGTGCTTTAACTATCATCAGAGAACTTACCTCCTGCAGTAGATGATCCCTATCCAGATATTATTCATAAAGGGAGAGGCTTTGGAATACTTAGTCATAAAGAGAATGTCTCCATGAAATTCCTCCACTCAGACCTGAGGGAACACCATGAATGTGGAGGTACAAAAGACATGAGTCACAGGGCATGATGGAGACTGTATAAAAAAACTCCCTTCAAATTAACAAAATAGAGAACAGATTTGAAGTGCAGCAAATCTTTAAACTCTCAAAGCCTGTCTTCAGTAAGATACATTATTCAACAAGGTCATATCTCTTACACATTTCTAAACAGTACCATAATCCGTAGACCAGGTGTCAAAATACCTGAGATTGCTGGAACATTCTCATTCAAACCACTACATTCTCCTTTCTTTCATGGTTATAGCTTCAAGAGTCTGCCTTGAATTGCTGCCTTGATAAGTTGGATGATTAACTATAACCTGAGAAATGAAATAAACTAGTTGCTACTCAAGTTGCTTTTTGTAGTGGTGTCTATCATCAAAACAGAAGCAAACTAAGACAGAAATTGTTATCAAGTATGACACACTGCTGTGATAGATCTAGCCGTTTTGGTTTTGGAGAGGCCTCTGGAAGTATTTTAAACTTTAGGCTGGAAAATCTGTAGAATGCTCAGAGATTAATGGAGAGCTCTATGGATGTTTCGAAGGTAAGAATGCTGAGAAATGCTGCTGCTGAAAACCTGACCTGTAAAGTTTCTCCGGGAAGATTGAGATTCTCTCAAAATTGTTTCTGGGGATATTTGTTTGATATATTTGATTTAAAAATCTGTAGGAGTGAAACCTATGTTTCATGAAAACAATGAAGGTTGGTAACCTAGGGCTGAAAAAAAAAATCTGTCACAGCTAAGCAAAAGTCACATCATTGGGGTGGAGTCATTTGGGAAGAATTGACTCAGTGTCAACACAGAGACACACTGGCATGAAATGATTCAGCACTGCATTCAACTGGCACTCGAATGTCTCAAGTGTCTAAGTCCTCCCCATTTTACTGAACTTGAAGGCTTGAACTACTATTGACAGTGACTGAGCTTTGGGCATATGAAGAAGTCTTCAAAACACATTTGTGAAGGCAAACCATTTAGATACCACAGAAAATTGGATATCTTAAGAAGACAAATATAGTGCGGAGTAGAGCCATCCTAAAATTGTAAGACAGACTGAATCTATAGACCTTCTGAGAATATCAGGAGTGAGTTCCAGATGTTGCAGATGTTGTACATTAAGGTTTTTTTTTCAGCATTGGATCTTAGAGTTTGCCTTTTACTATGGCTTCCTCATAAAAGATTAAGAATGTGTATAACTAATTATTTTTTATTTTATGGTAGCCTAGAGTAGACAAACTCTGGACATTTAAAGAGACATTGAATGTTCAAAGCAGTTCAAAATTGTGGGAATTTTAAATTTTCACTGTTGTTAAATTATGGCTTAGGCACTCCAAAAGGATATGTGTATATGTGTATGTGTATGCACACACATGAACATACAAACATGTGGACACACACACACACACACACACATGCACAGAGAGAGAGACAGAGAGAGAGAGAGAGAGAGAGAGAGAGAGAGAGAGAGAGAGAGAGAGAAATAGGAGCTCACTGTGGGGCACTAAGATAAAAACCAGTATGTCTCAGGAACTCAGGAAAACAGTGTCCATCTGTAGCACTTCCATTTATCATTTGAAAATTTGTTATGTGTGCACTATCTTGATTATATCTATCCCCTCCCTACTTTCAATTGTTCCAGGATCCTACCAACACATCTACCTTTTAACTTCATGCCCTCCTTTTCTTTAAATCTTTATTTTATGTGCATGAATATTTTACCTGCATGTTTGCTCGTGCACTCCCTATCAAGGCTAGAAAAATATATCAGATCCAATGAAACTGGAACTGTAAATGTTATGAGCTGTCATGTAATCAAACTCAGGTCCTCTGGAAGAGAAATAAGTGTTCATAACTATTGTGTCATCTCCCCAGCCCTTGCACTGCATGTTCTGAGCACCTTTCTTTCCATGTGCCTTTGCAAGTGGTTATCCTTGCATACAAATCACTAGTATACAAGACAAAGTTGTTATTCCACCTCTAATGCCAGGTCTAATATTTTATTTCTAAGATGCCCATAAATGCCAGTATTTACTTTTATTTTATTATTCCTTAACTAATTGAGTACAATTGTTGTTGCTAACCTATAGAGCAGTTGTCTTCAACTTGTGGGTCAAAACTTCTTTGGGAGTTGAAGGAATTTTACAGAAGTCACCTGAGACCATCAGATAAAAACAGATATTTGCATTATGGTTCATAACAGTAGTAAAATTACAATTATGAAGTAGCAACAAAAATAATTACATGGTTGAGAGGTCAGTGCATCTACAGTAACTTGTACTAATTGATTACAACAGTAGGAAGGTAGAGAACCACTTGTAGAGGAATGAGCAACCTACCAGTGTCCAATCTTTCTAAAAAAACAAAACAAAACAAAACAAAACAAAACAACAATAACAACAACAACAAAACACCTTTCTCTCCCCCAGAAGCCATCATCCTTTAAGAGCTCCTCAGCCTGTGGCAAAACCTGAACCTTCAAGACACTGCAAAAAGATTTGATCACCTGCTATCTCTGATGTTGCTCTTATGTTCAGAGGTTAAGAACTGTATTTCAGCCTTGGGAAAAAATTGTATGCCTCATCTCTGGAACAAAATATTGTGGAGTTTAGTTGTGATTAGGAAGCATATAAGAAAGTTTGGCTTAGTGCTAAGTACTTATGCCCCCATCAGAACTCTATTTACAGAATTCTCAGGCCAACCCTTGCCATTTATGACCTTTCCTTCTTCCTCTTTAATTATTACAATCTACAACTTACTGAGCATTTCAGGTTGCTTTTCGATATATGTATTTAGGGACTGGCTACATCAGATTGGATAAACTGATTCTCCCTCATTCAGTAGTAATTGATCTTATCTAGCTTTTTATCTAGCAGTGGAGCTTTGTGACATTTCCTTCATACACCTCAGTACATTTCCTGCTATTCTTTATGCAGGTCTTATATAGGATGTACAAATTGGACTCAAACTCTATGGGAATCTTTGCTCTGGATTTTAACAAATTGAAGATTTCTGTTATAGTTTCATACTTCTGAAAAAAAAAAGGTGAAAGCTGCACTCATTTCCTGGTCTACATGTAAGTATGCTGAATGCACTTAGAAACTGTATTTATTGAAGATATCAGCAGTGGTAGGTTCTACTGTAGGGTCCATGACCACTTCAGCTACAGGTAGTTTACTGAGTTTATAGTACAAGGTGTGAATACACTCTTAAAGAGTAGACTTTGGATACTATTAGATAATTATTGATTGCTCTCAAGATATAAGTGCTGCAATTGTACCATTTTAGAAATCTTACCAAGCTGGACATGCTTTCATTCATGGGCTTCACAGATGAGTATGCTATTAACTGTTATTCTTCCTCTGTAGCTTGCATAGTACTCTCTGATACTATGAGAGCTAGTTCTCAGAGAGGAAGTGTATGACATTTCCTCAGTAGAGTTTTATCTACTAATTTTGGTAGGCAATCATGGTCAATGGAAATAAACTATATTGTTTTGAGAGTCTTTTTGTCTCACTTGACTAACAACTTGAAAGAAACTTTTCCCTCAGGCCTTGGAGTTTTTTGATAAATAGTCTGAGTCTTTGTCAGAGTACTAACATTTCATGAAGTTCCATTAGACTCCATTTAAATGATATATTTATATGTTAATTTCATATAAGCTAAATGTATACACACATATACATTATACACATATTTTTAGAGTATACATAAAATATTTCCCTGTGGTTTCTCAAGCACCTTTAGTATTATTATTCTAAAATTAATACTAATCTTTATTTGTTTGAAAACTTTAGTGCTATAGTAATTCTGCATGTTTATATTAAATAGGTCAATTTCTAAACTATATATGTTGTCTATCCAATGCAAAATTAAATGTAACCAATTACTCTTCTATTACATATTCAAGATCACAAGACCAATATTTTATTCATATGTAATGAAAAAAAAACCAGAGGATTCAGTCAAGACTCTTTCACTTAATGAAATTTTGCTTGCATGACATTATTGCTCTAATGAACTAAGGATGTGCTACGTTTGCTCAGATATTACATATTCTAATTGTAAAGTCATGAACACATATGATCTACATTCTAAAACTATGGGACAAGAGGAAACTCCATTGAGTCTGGATTTGTCTTCAAAATTATATGACCTTGAAGAAATTCCCTATCCTTTTGTAAAATAAGATAAATTACATTGTATACTTTTCATGCCATTTTAAGACTTAAATTCGTAATGAACACGAGTTACTTACTGCAGAAACTTGAGGTAGAAGTTTATCTTCCTAATCTTCTCTGAATAGTAACTTCATTTGGTTGATTATTAATGGGATGAAGTGGAGAATCTTTAAAAATCACATACTGGAAGGACAGTTGAATTTGTTAAATATAGATTAAAAGCTACTCGAAGGGAGTGTCAAAAAGGGAGAGAAACAGGCATATAATTTACTTGGACTTTATCATGAAATTCCCTATAAACTGGATAACCTTCACACTTAGAAATATGTCTAAGTGTGTTTATGGGAAACTGTGAGGCAGGGTAATAAATGCTTACCATGCTTCTAATCCTGCATCACTTCATAATCCCTTCATTTCCATCATTAACACTTCAGTCACATACTCCAAAAAGACTTTCAAGTGGAAAGACAAAGACATACCATAATCTATATATAGCAATTTATTTATATTTATTATGTACTGCTATCATATAACTTTTGTTTTTTTAAGACAGAGTCTTGCTATATAGCCTTATCTGTCCTGGAAACTACTATGTATACATACGTGTGTTGAGCTCACAGATATCTTTCTGACTCGTCCTTTTCAAATTCTGAGATTAAAGATGTGCTATACTATGTTTTGAAGTTGAAAACTATTTTTAACAGAACTATGAATCATAGAATTTTCTCCAACAGTATAAAATTATAATTAGAAATTAATCAGATTTGCAACTAGTGGAGGATAACTGTACATTAAGTTAGATGGTCTTCAGTGTGTCATTTTGGTATTTTGAAAAAATTTTTATATTTATATCATTTTATATGTATTTGTATTTTACTTGAATGCATGTGTTTATACCATGCCATGTGTGTACTGCATACTCAAAGAGCTACAAAGAGTATCCTTGATCCCCAGGGACACCTGGTTGTAAGTTACCATGGGAGTACTTTGAGAGCATCAAGTGCTCATAACCACAGAAACAACTCTTCATTTTTTGTGTTTTATTGTGCTCAGTAAAGCAATAAGTATATGTTATACCTCCATCATCAAAACATGAACTTATGGATACAACTTATCTAACCATATCATTTTGGCATTTTGATTTTGTCCATTTTTGTTGAGGAAACAAGATTGCTTAAAAACCCTGGCTGTGACTTATTTATGGATTCAAAGAGGAGATTAGACACCTACAAATAAAAGTACAGTGGTTTTCTCTTGCATATATATAATGTATATATATATGCTATTGAAAGACATACTGATGATAAAAAAATGAGAACTACAATAAAATGATGAACTTAAATATGGACCTCCACATAAAACCAGATACACTGCAACTAATAGAAGAGAAACTGGGGAAGAACCTCAAACACATGGGCACAGAGGAAATTTTCCTAAACAGAACGCCAGTGGCTAATGCTCTAAGATCAAAAATAGACAAATGGGACCTCATAAAATTGCATAGCTTCAGTAAGGCAAAGCACAATGTCAATAGGACAAAATAGCAACCAACATATTGGGAAAATGTCTTTACCAATCCTACATCTGATAGAGGGCTAATATCCAATATATACCAAGAACTTAAGAAGGTAGATTCCAGAGAATCAGATAACCTTGTTTAAGAATGAGATACAGAGCTAAAGAAAAAAATTTCAACTGAGGAATATTGAATGACCAAGAAAGACCTAAATAAATATTCGACATCCTTAGTCATTAGGGAAATGCAGATCAAAACAACACTGAGATTCCACCTCATTCCAGTCAAAATGTCTAAGATCAAAAACTTAGGTGATAGCAAATGCTGGCTAGGATGTGGAGAAAGAGGGTTTGAAAGCTGGTACAGCCACTGTGGAAATCAGTCTGGCAGTTCCTCAGAAAATTGGACATAGTATTACCTGAGGACCTAGCTATACCACTCCTGGGCATATACTCAAAAGATGCTCCAACATATAACAAAAACACATGCTCCACTATGTTCATAGCAGCTTCGTTTACAATAGCCAGATGTAGCAGGATATTTTTTCCCACAAGTTGGGAGGAACTAAGGTGGGAGGAGTAAGGAGAGGAAAGGAGGAGTAAGGGAGGAAGAGGAGGAGCAAGGCGAGGGAGGGTAGAGATCTAGGAGGATGGAGAACCATGCTCGTATTGGGTGCAGTCCTGGGTATCAACTTATATCTAGGTTAGTTAGTTGGGAAACACCTCTAATTGTGTGATCATCTTGTTTATTGAGCATTACCAAATGTACAAAGCCTTTTGTTAATCATTTAGCATTAGAGACTAATTTCTACAGGGTACCACGTGGATGGTGGGATGGTCTGGGCTCAGCCCAGCCTTGTGGAGACAGCGTGGAAGATTGGCAGATCCATGTCCAATGCTGGTGTCTGTTAGGTGGCAGGACCAGTGTCTCTGGCCGCCTGAGTGGGCAGCCTGATCTAAGAGGTGCTGCCAGTGCCACTTGTGGCCTCAGGCCTAGCTTAGTCTGGAACATGGTGGCTCTCTAAAACAAGATTGGGTGCCGCCATTTTAAATATCTTCTGCAACAGCCAGAAGCTGGAAAGAATTGAGATGTCCTTCAACAGAGGAATGGATACTGAAAATGTGGTACATTTACACAATGGAATACTACTCAGCTATTAATAACAATGACTTCATGAAATTCTTAGGCAAATGGATGGAACTAGAAAATATAATTCTGAGTGAGGTAACCCAATCACAAAGAACACAGATGGTATGTACTCACTGATAATTGGATATTAGCCCAAAAGTTTGCAATACCCAAGATACAACTCACACACCACATGAAGCTCAAGAGGGAAGACCAAAGTGTGGAGCATCAGTCCTTCTTAGAAAGAGTAAAAAAATACTCATGGGAGCAAATCCAGAGACAAAGTGTGGAGCAGAGACTGAGGAAAAGGCCTTACAGAGACTGCCCTGCCTGGGGATCTATTCCATATACATTCACCAATCCCAGACACTATTTTGGATGCCAAGAAGTGCATGCTGACAGGCACCAGATATAGCTGTCTCCTGAGAAGCTGTGCCAGAGCCTGACAAATACAGAGGTGGATACTTGCAGCAAACCATTGGATTGAGCACTGGGTCTCCAATAGAGGAGTTAGAGAAAGGAATGAAGGAGCAGAAGGGGTTTGCAACTCCATAGGAAGAACAATATCAACCAACTATACACCTTAGAGCTCCCAGAGACTAAACCACCAATCAAAGCGTATACATGGAGTGACCCTTGGCTTTAGCTGCATATGTAGCAGACGATGGCCTTTTGGGGCATAAATGGGAGAAGTGGCCCTTGATCCTGTGAAAGTTCGATGCCCCAATGTAGAGAAATGCAAGGGCTGGTAGGTGGGAGTGGGTGAACAGGTGAAGGAACACCCTCTTAGAAGCAGGGGGAGTGGGAAATGGAATCGGGGGGTCTCTGTGGAGTGAGAACCAGAAAAGGGGATAACATTTGAAATATAAATTAAGAAAATATTCAAAAAAATAATTGGAAATAGTTGGGTTGTATCTGTCGGTTGATGTGTGGGTTTTGTGATTGAGGCCCTTCAGGATCATGTGTGGTCTCTGTCAGTTTCCAGTCGGTGCTCAACCAGAAACAAGGCTGTCCTTTCATGGTCCTACAGGAAATGTTAAATGATTTACAAATGAAAAAAAATGAGAAGACAAAAGAATAAGGAGATAGAGGCTGTCATTTAGTCGTATAGCAATATCTTGCCAAGCCCAAAATTGTTGGTTTGATTCCCTGTGACATAAGTAAACAGTAAATGAAACAAACATATGTTTTAATTAAAACTATAGAGAAGTGATATTAGTAGAAATAATATGAATAAAAATTATTTTTTATATCTTTGAATTCTAACAACTAGAACAAGTGATAATAATAAAGACTTGTACTTATACTATTGATCTATAATACATAATGACTGCTAGCAGAAATAGAAGGATAACAAGCCTTGATCAGGGATCAGATATATTATATTCCTAGTTATCAAATTAATAATATTAAGTCTTGGAACCATATATACTCCTAATTCAAAACTAGATTCTGTGATTATATTATATATATATAATATATATATATATGATAATATATATATATTAATATATAATATATTAATATATATATATAGTATAAGAAGAAGAATTCTGTCATTTCATATCATAGCATATATGTTTTTTCAACCAAAAACATATTTTAAAAAATGTAATAAAGATATTGATTAAAAGATAAAACTTGCACTAGCTAGTAAAAACATTAAAGGAATAGTGACAGAATGCAATTGATAAGCATTTAATCAAAAGATTGTTTAGTATAGCCTTATATAGTAGGATTTGTTGATTATTTTAAAATTTCCCCAGTTTCTGTTGTTATTTCTCCCATTCTGTTATTTCTGTTGTTATTTTGATAACTTTTGATTGAAAATATATTTTATTGGATATTTGAATGGCTATTTCAGGTTGTTTCTTGGGACCATTTGCTTGGAAAATATTTTTCCAGCCTTTTGCCTGAGGTAGTAGGGCCTTGCTTTGTCACTGATGTATGTTTCCTGTATGCAACAAAATGCTTTGTCTTGTTTATATATCCAGTATTTTAGCTTTTGTCTTTTTATTGAGGAATTGAGTACATTGATGTTAAATGATATTAAAGACAAATGATTGTTGGTTCCTTTTATTTTTGTTGTTAGTGGTGGTATTATGTGTGTGTAGTTCTCATCTTTTAGGTTTGAGATGAGATAATTAATTTCTTGTTTTTTTTTTTTTTTTTTTTTTTGTGGGTGTAGTTTCCCTCTTTGTGTTGTTTTACCTTTATTGCCTCAGTATGGCTCAATTAGTGGAAAGATATTGTATAAATTTGGTTTTGTCATGGAATATCTTGATTTCCCCATTATGGTAATTGATAGTTTTTCTCAATATAGTAGCCTGGGCTAGCATTTTTGTTCTCTTAGTGTCTGCATGATATCTGTCCAAAATCATCTGGATTTCAGAAATCTGGTATAATTCTGATAGGTCTGCTTTTATATGTTACTTGGCCTTTTTTTCCTTACTGGTTTTAATATTCTCTCTTTGTTCTATGCATTCAGTATTTTGATTATTATATAATATGAAGAATTTCCTTTCTGGTCAAATATTTGGTGTTCTTTAAGCTTCTTGTTATTTATGGTCATCTCTTTCTTTAGGTTGGCAAGTTTTCTTCTGTAATTTTGTTGAAGATGTTTTCTGGCTCTTTGCATTGGCAATCTTCACTCTCTTCTATTCCTATTATTTTTAGGTTTGGTCCTTTCATTGTGTCCTGAAATTTCTGGATGTTTTGGGTTAGGAGCTCTTTGCAGTTTGTATTTCCTTTGACTGTTCTGCCAATATCATCTACACCTGTTATTCACTCTTCTATTGCTTATATTCTGTTTGTGATGCTTGCATCTGTAACTACAGATGTTTTTTCAAGGTTTCCATCTCCAGGGTTGCCTTCCTTTGTGATTTCTTTACTGTTTCTATTTTTAGATCCTGGACACTCATGTTCAGTTCCTTCACCTGTTTGATTGTGTTTTCCTGTGTTTCTTTAAGGGATTTATGTGTTTTCTCTTTCAGGGCTTCTACCTGTTTACCTGTGGTCTCCTGTACTTCTTTAAAGGAATAATTTATTCCCTCCTTAATGTCCTCTATCATCTTCATAAGATAGGATTTTAGGTCAGAGTCTTGCTTTTCAGGTGTGTTCTGGTATCCAGGACTTGCTGTGGTAGGTGAACTGGGTTCTAGTGATACCAAATTACATTGGCTTCTGTTGCTTATGTTCTTGCTCTTCCCTCTTTCCATCTGTTATCTCTGGTACTAACTGGCTCTTGTATCTCTGACTGGAGCCTGTCTTTCTCTGGAGACAGGTAGAGTTTTGTGACCTAGGTAAGAGCAGGCCTCCTTGGAGGTAGGCAGTGCTATCTATGATTAGGGTAGGGGCCTCCTGTGTCCCTAGTTACCGCAAACTTCCTATGCAACAGAGAGGCTGTAGGGTGTGGGAGAACAGCAGGAACATCGGATCTGCTTGATGAGGGTGGTAGAATTGCAGCCCTCAAGAAAGATGGGGCTCTGGAAGAGCAGATAGTAGCCACGTGTGATGGGCTCCATGGGGGTCCCATCTGGGGCAGGTATTGGGTCAGAGATCTCACATGTATCCCTGGTTATGGAAGACCTCCTGGAGACAGGCAGGCTGTGGGGTGTGGGAGAGGTGCACAGTTGCAGGCCAGAAGCCAGCTTAATTTTAATTAAATTGTCTTTAAAAAATTGAGGCAGATAAGCCCAATCAAATATTGATAGGCAATATGAACTTTGAAATGTATTATTATAAATGGAAATCATCTGAGTAATAGAGTGACTATGATTGTCATATAAATTGAAATAAATATAAGTTCTTAATTTTGACACAAAATAGAAAAGTTAAAGACACAAACATATAACACATAAATTTCAAAGAAAAATAAAATTTATGTACATAAATTAATTAATGTGAAAATAAATATTCAAGGAGAAATTTTCTGCAGTGGTAATTCTATAGTGCCAATATTATTTAAATGAGTTAAAATGTAGGAGCATTAGAGTCTTATATATGTATTCAATAACACAATTACATACATACATATATATACACACTTGTATACAAAGTGCCTTTCTATAAAAATCATTGAATGTGAAATAAGCTTCCATACAATTCTAGAAATTTAACTGTAGGCTTACAGCAATTAAGGTGCATTTAGTCATGAGAAATAGTTTAATCCTTCCAAGAACAGATAAACTTAATCTTTATGAGGATTAACCTTAATCTTTATAATGGCTTAGTACTTTCGAGACTTTTGAGTCTCCTCATTTTTCACTCCATAATTCTGCAGTAACTGGAAAAATTCATCTGTATCCTTGCAATGTGGAAAAGCAAAGGTGATTGGAAGTTTTTCTATACCACTTTCTAGGGAACTCACTTTGTGTACCTTGTCTGGCAGTTTTCTGCAAGACACTAAAGGAAATTTCTCTTTAGATTGACCCTTGGTGTGGGCAGCAGTTTTCTGGATAAAGGGGATATATTCAGTGAAATAATATTGTTACTGATGATAGAGGACAACAGTGGAATGCAGAGCAGAAACAAGAAAGGGTAATACAAATCTGTAGGAGCTTTGGATGCCTACCACAAATTTGGAAATCTAAAGAGCTGTACACACACAAGCCATTGCTTATGCTCAGGAAAAGACCTGCCAAGGTATTCCTCCTTTTTTCAGTGATATTAAGGATTTACTCAAGAAAGAAATGAAAACCTAAGCAATAAATCTTCTGAGACTTATATAATGCCCTTTTCTATTCAGAAGCTCTTCAGTTTCATGAAAGTATTTATTAATTGTTGAGCCTAGTGATTGTGCTAATGACCTGCTCAGACAATGTTTTCCTGTGTCAATGAAATGTCCATGTTATCTTCTATCAGGTTCGGATTATCTGGCTTTATATTGAGATCTTTGTTGTATTTGGAAGATAGTTTGTTGAAGTTGACAAGTATGAATCGATTTGGATTCTTCTCCTTGCATGCATGAAGTTTGACCAGGACCAACCGTTGAGGATGCTGTCTTTTTCCAAATATATATTGGTGGCTTCTTTATCAGGTGGCCATAAATGTATTGACTTATGTATAGATCTAAATTAAATTCCATTGACCAACAGGTCTGCTTTGGGCCTATATAATGCTGTTTTTATTTCTATAGCTCTGTAATTTGAGATTGGTGTTGGTGACACTCCAACATTTCTTTGTTTATTCATCATTCTTTTATCTAGCTTTTGGTTTTGTTCTTTGTTTCAGTGTGTGTTTGTGTGTGTCTTTGGAAATGAAGCTGAAAGTGTCTTTTCAAGATTTATAGAGAATTGTATCAAATTTTGATGGGGTGGTGTTGAATCTGTAAATTATCTTTCATCAATTATACATTCGTACCCAGGCTAATCCAAAAGCCTTGGATAATCATTCAATCTTCTGATATCTTCTTCAATTTATTTCTTCAGTGGCTTAAAATTGTTATCAGATGAGTCTTTCAGTTCCTTGTTTAGAATTACTCCTAGATAATATATATTATTTGTGACAATTTATATTAAATTGTGAAAGGTCATGTTTCTCCAATAACCTTCTCAGTCCATTTGTCATTTGTATATACAATAGCTACTCATTTTAGAGTAATTAGAGTTAATTTTGTATCCATCTACATTGCTGAAAATACTTACAACCTGTAGGAGACACTATGTATAATAGTATAAGATATTTAAATATAATATAAAATAATATTTTAGTGACACAAATGTATAGTATCTTACTGTAAATGAAGGGCTCTATTCAGGAGAAGTAAAGGTGTGCAAGAATCATCCCAGTGTCTGAGAGAGTTTGTCGCTAGAGCTGTAACACTTGGGAAGAGATCTGCTCTCCTGGAACTGACCTAGGACACTAAGCTGCTTCTTATCAGCCCAGCCCAGGCTGGCTCAGCATGGAGAGAAAGGTTCAGCACCTGGGAGTGACTGGGTGGTAACAGCGGAGACACGAGCAGAGGCAGCAGTGGAGGCAGGCAATCTCCCCTCCATGCTCACACTCTGTCTCCTTGGCCCGGACCCCCACACCAGGCAGGGTCGAAGATCATTATGGGACACCCTCCGGAACAGGGAGTCCCACAAGGGAAATCTAGGTTTTTTTTTTTTTTACAGTTTCTGGCTATTATAAAGAAAGCTTCTATAAACATAGTTGAACAAATGTGTTTTAGAGATGGTTGAGTATCTTCTGCGTATGTGCCCAGGAGTGGTATGCTTGGTCTTGAATTAGAACTATTCCCAATTTTCTGAGAAACTACCCAATTGATTTTCAAAGTGGTTGTTTTAAGTTTGCACTCCAGCAAACCAGCAAAAGAGGAGTGTTCCCTTTGCCAATAGCTTGTGCTATCTCTTGAGTTTTTGATCTTAGCTATTTTGATGGGTATAAGATGGTACCTCAGAGCTGTTTTGATTTGCATTACCCTTATGATTAAGGACTTTGAACATCCCTTTTGATTTTTTTATTTGCAAATATTTATTTTTTGGTTGTATTCTTATTCTTTTTTTTCCTGGTTATTTTCTTCATGGGTATTTTTCTTCCACAAACCCACCTATCTCTGCACCCCTTCTCCTCTGCTTCTATTAGGGTGCTTCCAAACCCACCCACCTACTCCTGCCTCACTCCCTAGCATTCTCCTATGCTGAGTCATCAAGACTTCACAGGATCAAGGGCCTGCCCTCCCTGGATGCCAGATAAGGCCATCCTCTGCTACATATGCAGCTGGTGTCATAGGTCCCTCCATGTGTACATTTTGGATGGAGGTTTAGTGCCTGGGGGTTCTGGGGGATCTGATTAGTTGATATTATTGTTTTTTCTATAGAGTGGCCAACACCTTCAGCTCCTTCAGTCCTTCCCCTAACAAGTCATTGGTATCCCTATGCTTAATTTGATGAGTGGCTGCAAGCATCCACATTTGTATTGGTCAGGCTCTGGCAGAGCCTCTTAGAAGACAGCTATATGAGGCTCCTGTCAACAAGCACTTCTCGGCAGCACTAATAGTGTCTGGGTTTGGTGTCTGGTATATGGGATGGATCTCCAGGTTGAGCAGCCTCTGGGTGGCCTTTCCTTCAGTCTCTACTCCACTATTTGTACCTGTATTTCCTCTAGACAAAAGAAACTCTGGGTTAAAAATTTTAAGATTGGTGAGTGACCCCATCCATTTATTTAAGTGCCATTCGAGATTTCTCTGTTGAGAATTTTCTGTATAGGTCTGTACTCCATTTTTAAAATGGAGTTACTTGGGTTGTTAGTGTCTATGTTCTTGAGTTTTTTGTAAAATTTAGATATTATGACTTTGTCAGATATGGCATTGGTGAAGATTCTTTCCCAATCTGTAGGCCGTCCTATGGACAGTCTTCTTTGCCTTACAGAAGCTTTGCAGTTTCATGAGATTCCATTTATCAATTATTGATCTTAGAGCATGAGTCATTCTGTTAAGGTAATTGTCTCCTGTACTAAAGTGTTCAAAGTTATTTCCTACTTTCTCTTCTATGAGATTTAGTGTATCCAGTTTTATGTTTAGGTCCTTGATCCACTTGGACCTTTGTTTTGTTCAGGGTTATAAATATAGATCTATTTGCATCCTTCTACTTTTAGACATCCAGTTATACCAGTATTATTTGTTAAAGATGTTTTCTTTTTTCCCTTGTATGGTTGTGCATTCTTTGTCAAAAATCAAGTGTCCATAGGTGTGTGGTTTTATTTATAGGACTTTGATTTGTTTCCACTGATCAATATGTCTGTTTTTGTATCAACACCATGTATTTTTTTTTTTTTTATCAATATTGCTCCGTAGTATCATTTGAAATCAGGGATGGTTGATTCCTGTAGAAGTTCTGTTATTATTTAAGATTGTTTTGGCTATTCTGATTTTTTTATTTTTCCTTATGCAGTTGAGAATTGTTCTTTCAAGGTTTATAAAAATTGTGTTGGATCTTTGAGGAGGAGTGCATTGAATTTTTAGATTGCTTTTGGGAAGATAGCTATTTTCACTATGTTAATCCTATCTATTCATGAGCATGGGAGATCTTTCCATCTCCTGATATCTTCTTCAATGTGTTTCTTCAGTAACTTGACATTTTTGTCACACACATCTTTCACTTGCTTGATTAAATTACACCAAGATACTCTATATTATTTGTGGCTCTTGTGAAGAGTGTTGTTTCCCTATTTTCCTTCTCAGCCTGGTTAATATTTGTATAAAGGAAAGCTACTGATTTGATTGAGTTAATTTTATCTTCAGCCATTTTGCTGAAGGTTTTTTTTTTCTTTTTTTTTTTTTTTTTTTTTTATCAGCTATAGAAGTTCTATGGTAGAATTTTCAGGATCACTTACATATACTATCATAACATCTGCAAATAATGATACCTTGACTTCTTTCTTTCCTATTTGTATTCCCTTGGTCTCCTTTTGTTTTCTTATTGCTGTAGCTAGAACTTCAAGTACTGCATTGTATAATAGGAAGAGTGTCAGCCCTGTCTTGTTCATGAATTTAGAGGGACTGCTTCAAGTTTCTCTCTGTTTAGTCTGATGTTGGCTATTGGCTTGATGTATACTACTTTTTATTAAGTTTAGGTTATGTCCCTTGAATACTTGATCTCTCCAAGATGTTTAACAGGAAAAGCTGCAGCATTTTGTTGAAGAAATTTTCAACATCTAATGTGATTTTTTTTTCTTTCAGTTTGTTTATATAGTGGATTACATTGATGGATTTTCACAAATTGAACCATCCTTGAATTCCTGGGATGAAGCCTATTTGATTTTGATGAATGATGTTTTTGGATTTGGTTTGCAAGAATTTTATTGAGTATGTTAGCAATGATGTTCATAAGAGAAAGTAGTCTGAAGTTCTTTCCTTTTTTATTACTTCTTCATGAGGTTTAGGTGTCAGGGCAATTTGGACTTCATAAAATGAATTAGGTAGTGTTCCTTCTATTCTATTGTGTGGGAACATTTGGGGAATATTTCTAGTAACTCTTCTTTGAAAGTCTAGAATTCTGCACTAAAACTATGGGCTCTGGAAATTTTTTTGACTGTTTCTATCTCCTTAGGGCTTATGGTACTTTATAGACAGCTTAAATAATCTTGATATAAATTTGGTAAGTGGTATCTGTCTAGAAATTCATCCATTTTATTTAGATTTTCCAGTTTTGTATTATATAGGATTTTGAAGTATGATCTAATGATTTTTAGTATTTCCTTACTTTTTGTTGTTATGTTTCACTTATCATTTCTGATTTTGTTAATTTGAATACTGTCTCTGTGTCTTTATGGTAGTTTGGCTAAGGTTTTGTCTATTGTGTTGGTTTACTCAAAGAACCAGCTCTTGGTTTTATTGATTCTTTGTATTGTTTTCTTTGTTTCTAATTGGTTGATTTCAGTCCTGAGTTTGACTATTTCCTTCCATCTACCACTCATGGGTTTGTTTTCTTCTTTTTGCTATAGAGCTTTCAGGTATGTTGTTAAGTTGGTAGTATGAGATGTCACCAATTACTTTATGAAGGTAATTAGTGCTATGACTTTTCCTCTTAGCACTGCTTTGACTGTGTTTCATAAGTTTGTGTATACACTGCCTTAATTTTCATCAAATTCTAGATATTCTTTAATTTATTTTGTTTATTGCTTCCCTGATCAAATGATTATTGAATGGAGAGTTGTTCACTTTTCATTAATGTGTGGGATTTCTATTGCTTCTGAAGTGTAATAGAATGGAAGGAGTTATTACAATCTTTTGTTTGTTGAGGCTTGCTTTATGCCTAGTTCTATGGTCAAATTTAGAGACAATTATGTGAGATGCTGAGAAGAAGGTATATTTTTTTAATTTGTGTGAAATTTTCTGTAGATATGTGTTAAATCCATTTGGTTCATTACATTTGCTAGTTTCATTGTTTCTCTTTTTAGTTCCTATTTCAATGAATAGTCCATTGGTGAGAGTGGGGTGTTGAAGTCCTCCACTATTATTGTGTGGGTTCAATATGTGATTTGAACTTTACTATCATTTCTTTTATAAATGTGGGGGAACATGTGTTTGACACATAGATATTCAGAAATGGTATGTCATGTTACTGATTTTTTTTTTTAATGAACATGAAGTGTCCTTCCCTATTCCTTTTGAAAACTTTTAGTTGAAAGTCTATTTTACTAGATATTAGAATAGCTACTGCAGCTTGATTTTTTTTATCATTTGCTTGGAAACCTGTTTTCAGCTCTTTACCCTGAGGTAGTGCCCTTCCTTGTGCTGAATATCTGTTTCTTGTATACAGCAGAGGTGGATCCTCTACTACCCTCTCTCAATATGGATTAGGAGAAAGATATTACTTAAATTTGGT
Organism: Mastomys natalensis; assembly: GCA_021653895.1. Classification (NCBI taxonomy): domain Eukaryota; kingdom Metazoa; phylum Chordata; class Mammalia; order Rodentia; family Muridae; genus Mastomys; species Mastomys natalensis. Next base: position 1,779,635 of record JAJTUV010001058.1, read on the forward strand.
TTGGTTATGAAATATTTTGGTTTCTCTATCTCTGGTGGTTGAGACTTTTACTGGGTATAGTAGTCTGGGCTGACTTCTGCAACCTCTTAGGGTTTTACAAGGATCTGCTGGCTTTTAGAGTCTCTTTTGAGAAGCTAGACATAATTCTGGTAGGCCTGCCTTCATATGTCACTTGGTCTTTTTCCTTTACAACTTTTAATATTTTTCTTTTGTTCTGTATATGTAGTGTTTTGACTATAATATGATGAGAAGATTTTCTTTTCTGACCCCATCTATTTGGTGCTCTGTAGACTTCTTGTACGTTTATAGCCATCTTTTTCTTTAGATTAGGGAAGTCTTTTATGATTTATTTTACAATATTTTTTGACTCTTTGAACTGGGAATCTTCATCCTCTTCTATGCCTAATAGTCTAAGGTTTGATCTTTTCATTGTGTCCCAAATTTTCTGGATGTTTTCAATTAGAAAGGTTTTACTTTTGACATTTTCTTTGAATTATGTATCAGTTTTATCAGTGGTATCTTCTATGCCTGAGGTTCTCTTTTCCATCTGTTGTATTCAGTTGTCCTTGTTCTCTGTCCTAGGCTTTTCTAGCTCCAGAATTATTTCCATTTGTGTTTTCTGTATTGCTTCTATCTTCATATTTTAACTGGTGAATTTAGCAGCATAATTAAAATATTCCATTTCTATTTCCACCTTGAACAATTTTATTCATTTCCTTTGAATGCTTGATTGAATTTTCCTGTATTTCTTTAATTTACTTGTTTGCTTTTTTAGGCTTCTGCATGTTTGATTTTGTTTTCTTGTATTTGTGTAAGGGTATTATTTTTTTTCTCCTTGAAGGCTTCTTTCATCTTTATGAGATGGGATTTAAAGTCATGGTCTTGCTGTTACAGCATCTTAGCATATCCAGGGCTTGCTGTAGTAGGAGAGATGGTTTCTGATGATGCCATATTTCACTGGCTTCTGTTCATTATGATTTTATGTTTACCTTTTGCTGGTTGTTTCTGGTATTGGTTGGTCTGGTCATCTCAGGTATGCCTTATGGGAAGCAGGTAGAGCTGTGTCCTAGGTTAGAGCAAGCCTCCTGGTGGTCAGGTGGTTCTTTGGCATGGCAGGCAAAGAGTCCACTGATCCTGGCTCCAGAAGGAGGTGTGCACCAGAAATGAAGATGGAGTGCTGACAGGATGGGGCACAGGCCAAGGCTGCTAGACTTGGTGTGGTCCTAGCAGGCAGAGGTAGGGGTAGAGGGATTAGAGGAGGTGTCTTGTCCATGTTCCAATTTAGAGCAGGGCTCCTGGGAGGCAGTTGGTGTTGTGGGTTGGGGGGCAATGAACCTTTATGAAGCTCAATAGGGGTGTTTTGAATCACATAGTATGATTATGTTTTAAATTTAATATAAGCTACAATACAATTGCTTCCACAAGAATTATTAGAATAGAAACTCAGAATATTTTTTAAAATGTCAATTAATGTAAAAAATTGAGTTGAACAAAAATCAGATTATTGGCGAACTGCTGAACTTCCATGTTTTGAATGATTATTATATTATTATAACTGTTTTGAATGATTATTATCCATTGGTGTCTCTGAAAATTCTTGTTTCTAGAAGTGACACTACTGGACAGCTCTATATTCCTTTAAACACCCTACTTTAAGAGCTCTATGGTGAGACATTTATATATTTGAGACCAAGCCCATAGGAGTTAGATTTTAAATTGCTGCACTGCCTTGTGTTTTGTTTGTTTCATCCACTTCTCTTCTCGAATTTTATCACAGGAGTATGTTTAATTCCCAAACATTATCATACTTATCATATAATTTAATTTATTTTAATTATGTTATTTTGTTTCATTTTATACTTCTGTAATTGTTTAGGGAGAATTTAGTGAGCTGAATAAAATTCATATATTAATTAAAGATTGCCTGCCTGCCTTAGGAAAAAGTAGGCAAACAGCAAAAGTGGAATTGTTTGTTTGCAGTGTCAAATGATTCCATCCCCCTTTCTGGGAAGGTACACAGTAAAATGACAAAAATTATATAATTCTATAATTTAGAAATATAGTAGATTTTATTATTTTTTTTTAATGGTAACGCTAAAACACTGGACACCTAAAATTTTTTTAAGATAGTAAGTAGTAAATTATACTTTATTGATTAATTTGTTTTAATTTAAGAATCAAATACTGATAAAACCAAATATAAGATCATATTGCATTGTTAGTTAACCATGACTATATTAGTTAAGATATAACTATAGACACAGAATAACACTCCATTCTATTTGAAGTTCAGTGTCTTTTGAACACTCAGAAATTTCTTTCCCCATAAAACAGTTTATCATCAGAAAAACTAAGAGGCAAAGGGAAGAACAATTAAGTTTGTTGAGAAAAATGAGGAATAATACATAGGAAAATAGATTTCTTATCAGCTTCAGAATTTTTAGCATTAGTTTTATTTGTGTGTATATGTGTGTGTGTGCCTATATTTGTGTGTGTCAAATACGTGCAGGTACCTTTGCAGGCAAGAAGAGGATGCTGAATCATTGGAGCTAAAGATACATGTGCAAGCACCCGATAGGGGTTCTTGGACTTGAACTTGTGTCTTCTATAAGACCAGCATTTGTTCTAAGCTGCTTAGCTATCACTCCAGTCTCATCCATGTTTAGAGCCTACTTCATGATAACTCCAAGTGAGTTTCTATCTGTGTATTACAATCATCATTATTGCTACTATTTCATTTCTACTTCCCAATGAAGTGATAATATTAAGGGAAAACAAGAGAATGTTCATCATTAGTGTCATGAAAAGAAGCAATTAATGAAACATGAGTAAAAAAATTATTTATTTATTTTTTGCTGAGTAATATAGGCTTACAGATTATATATATATATATATATATATATATATATATATATATATATCAAATTATCACATTTATGCAGCCATCTGTTCCTTAAATATTAGGACTTATGCACAGTTTCAACATCTGCTTATACACATTTATTTATACAGTGCTGGTAAAAATGCTGACAAAGGAGGAAAACAAAAATGTAAGCCAGTAGAATTTCAAAGAGTGCTGCTGGCTTGAATTTATGTATATTTATCTCCTCTTCTAAAAATGTGTCTGTTTACTAAAATTCTGGAACTAATCAAATTCCTTTTGAGAACAAAAAATTCATTTAAGATAATTTTTTAAATTCTTTCAAAATTCATGTTTATTTTCAAACATATGAACCCCACTAAACTCGATTTTTGACTAACAGTAAGATAATTTACTATAGGCATATAGACATAAAGTTTTTCTTTAAAATATACTATTAATTCAGTTTAAAAATTTAAGGTAGTCACTCACCCTCTCTATCTTTTTGGTAACCAGGAGAAAGTAGATTCTTCAATTTTCTTTCTTCGTTTCTGTCTCTGTTTATGTCTCTCTCCTGTTTCTCCATTTCTCCTCTTATCCTACAAGACACACAGTCACATGCACACACATACACACACACTCACACTCACACTCACACACACTTATTCTTATGATACCTCTATCATAAGATAGTCTAATTTCCAAGATCAATATATCTGAAAGAAAAAAAGCACAATGTATGGTGAATTATTGAGACTTGGAAATTAACAAAGACAAAACAAAGATAAGTAAGAGCCATTTTGGAGAGATGGCTCAAAAGTTGCATGCTCTTTTCTTGCAGAGGCCCCAAGTTTAATTTCCAGCCCCTACCTCAGAAGTCTCAAAACTGTTGGAAACTCCAATTTGTGTATTCTGTTGACATCTTACCACTGCTATGGAACCCTGAACTCATTTTTACATACCTCCTCCACAAACACATAAATAAAATAAGTATTTTTAAAAAGAGCAAAGGGAGAGATGAAATCTGGAAGGAAGTATAAAGAAGAGGAATGGGGGATAGGTGTTGAGGATGGAAGGAAGGAAGGGGACAAGGTAGGAAAAGGGAAGCTGAGAAGTGGAAAAAAGTGGGAAGGACAAAGGAAAAACAAGGAGAAGCTGAAGTCACAGTTAGAAAAGACAGGAGAAACAAATCGATGGAATTAACTAGATGAAAATAATGGATTTAATTGAGAAATTAGGTAGGATTAGAAATGATACCACAGTATATCCTAAAGAATCTGACCATGCCCTGATGTGCTACTCTTATGTGCAGTATTTGTGTTTCAGATGTCTCAGTTGGGGCTGGGCATTCTGTACTAATTTACTCTCTGTAGAAAATACATCTCATTAGGAACATTTATATCATATTTTCTTTTTTTGATTACATGTCTTTATTTATTAATTATTTTATTCATTTATTTTCCAAATGTTGTCCCCTTTTCTGGTCCCCTCGCTCAGCCCATGACAACTTTCCTTTAGTTAGCTGAAATTATAATTTGCTAATAAGAATGGCCCTGTAATGTCAGTGAAGTAGAGATATGCATTTTAAAGAGCAAATTCCAGAGAAAACTATGGATTATCATATGAGATTATTGTTGTATAAGACTTTACATATTCTTTTTTTGTTGTTGTTTTCTTATTTGTTTATTTTGTTTTTTTGAGACAGATTTTCTCCATGTAGCTTTGGTTGTCCTGGAACTTGCTCTGTAAACCATGCTGGCTTCAAATTCACAGAGATCCTCTCGTCTTTGCCTCCCCTGTGCTTGGATTAAAGCATATGTCACCACCACCTGGTTGAGACTATAATTTCTTAAGAGGAGAGAATACTTCTGATTGTCCTGAGTGAGCTCAACTGCAGTATTTGTGCACACTCTAAATACTCATTCTGTAACACTGATGATTGCAGCACTAGCTAAGGGAACCACAGGGTGGATGATGATATTGCTCTATAAACAGCAGTTAAGCAGTAGTCCTACTCAGGATATTGCTAAAGGCTTTTCAAATACCTACATTGTGATGCACATTTTCAGCCATCCTCTAAAACTGAACCCTCATTGCTATGCTTTAAGTGAAGTTTATTGCTGGTCATTGATTTCAATATAATTGTACATGGTCAGCCAGGCTTTTAACAATATGAGATTATTGTAATAGGGTGCGTGAATGTGATACTCTAAAAAACATCAGGACACTCCAGGGACCCTGGAAACTTCTTCTCAGTCCACTTAGAGTCAATTAATTTACTGAAGCAAGAGCCAGAGTTTTGGATAGGAAGTGCAGCATCTTCAGAATCCTCATAGCTCACATCTTTTGCATACCTATTTTATAAAAGAAAAGCACAAATATTCTGAAGATTTAGGAAATGTTTGTTTCATAGACTGGATGTGGGTATAAAAGTGTGTGTGTGTGTGTGTGTGTGTGTGTGTGTGTGTGTGTAGAATTGGTGCACATGTGTCTGATATAGGGATTGGGAACAAACTCATTACCTCTGGAAAACCACAAAGCAATTTAACTGCTGAATCCATTTGTCCAGACTTAGATCCAGTTTAAAAAATTAAAAATATCCAGAATGATATGAACCTAGTCTCTAAATCTCACATATATATAACAACTTGTGACTTGAAGGTGTGCTATAGTTATATTTGTGGCTTCATAATGAAGCAATATTATTCATGATAAAAGGGTACTGTAAAAGCTTTAATAGATTTTTAAAAGCAGAAATTATATATCTCATTTATATTAAAAATATAGGTTAGAGGATTAAAAATTCATACACAGATGGTAATCAAATAGACAAAAGTATAGAATACATACAAAATAACACTATTTCTGAAAATGTGTCACTTTTTTATAACAATAACATACAGAATAATTTTGAGTAAACATTCTATTTGTACAGATTTCCTGTAGAAAAGTTGCAAATGATGAGTATCTTCCTCATTGCTTAACTCATCTGCCTTAAAACTTTCAGTTTCAGACATCCCATCCCTAGAAAGGCATAGACAAGAAGCAGAGGGGCATTCTGCAATGCCAATATGAGAGATTAGCTGGCTACGAGTTTGACTAATGAGAAAGGATTAAAGTATCTACAATTTTATGAGCTAGAGTGAGCAGAATCTATCAGGGACTCCAAATCTACCTATGATTGTATAATACATGTAAACAGGAATTAAACAAATACTTTTAACTCTAGAGCAAATATCTCTCTACAATAAGTGGAAAATAAGACCCGTAAAATATGCTTTAGATTGAAGATGAAACGGATATAGTGTGATGCTTTTGAAAATGGTATCATAGTAAAATGGGTAGTGTAGAAACAAGAATGTAGCCTACAGTAAGTCACTGAAGAAATTACTTCTAAACAACAGAAAATTTTAATACAAAAAAGTCAGTCTTTTACATTTTGATTTTCTTTTTTAGGGTGTGTCTTAGATTCTTTATATATGCCATACATAAAATTAATTTATTTTCATTAATTGTTATAAATATGTGATCCCCCATAGTGTTAAGTATATTCAGATTTTACTTTTTCTAATTGTAGAAAAATTATCTGTAATTAGTTTAATATTTATATTTCCAACTCTACGAACCTGCATGCAAACTATCGATTATGCTTACAGATACTAGCAAGCAAGGCAGACAGATTGGGAGCAACACTCTGAAAGATGGTCATATAATTCTTGATTGTGACATCTTGACTCCAACATCCCTGTCCTCTGACTATGGACTTTGAATACTGTCCTTCAGCCCTCCTTGCTTTGTATCTAGAGACTCTTACAGTTGTGTAGAGCAATATGATTCTCCTCCACCTTCTCTTCCTCCACGTTTTTCATTTGACTTTCCATTACTCCAGATTCAGAGACTAGGAGAAAGAACCTAGTTCATGCTTCATCTGGTGATATCCTTGCAAGATAAAACCTTCACAGGAGAGCCACAGAAAAATTAATCCTTCCAATCTCTGAGAGTTCTTTCTCTCCTTGGAAACGCACACAAATCCCTCAAAAAAGTCCCAGCTAACTGGCTACTTCCTTGATTTCTTCATTATTTAACTGTGTAAGAACAGTCTTTCTCTGGTCTTTCCTGAAATACAGTTATCATATACCAGCTTTTATAAGATAGAAGAAAGTCACTGCTATAGTCTACATTTGTATAATTGACACCAAAACATCTGATGCTCCTGGGCCTCTGAGTTTTTAAAACTGCTTATCGCTTTTGCTGTCAATAAAGAAGGAAACAATTTGTTCATGTCCCTGCACTTCACATATGAAGATAAGAAACACTGCTTAGCTTAGAGGACATAAACATGTTGGTAGCCTGTATATCTTCGCACCACAGACATGCTCAGAGGTAGAAGAAATTTCTCAGGGAGATTTATCCTTTGTCTTCCTTGTGACCATCATTTGAAGTCCAGCCTTAGAATTTCTTTTTCTTGTCTTGAGCTGTGAAAGTTTTGCTGCCTGGATTGTAGGATATTTCCTCTTTAGACAATCATCTGCATGAGAATACTGTTCTTTTTCTACAAACATGATGGGGCAAAGGGTTGGCAAATAACACCTAAGTGCCTAAGCCTGTCTATTGGACAAGAATAGTCATGGTAGACATTCAAGGTATACTTAAACTGTGTAGGATGGCTGTTGCCTTTTGTTGTCTAACAGTTTTGTATTTTTAGACAGTTGTGAATTCTGGAAACATGCTATGAGAGATGCTGAGAGAGTCAGTTTTCCCCACTCTCAGCATTCAGAGCAATTTGATTTACGTCAAATTGCTTATGAGGTGTTTGCATTTTCTGAGATGTGTGAAACTAGGCAAGTAGTATGCTTGTGTTTGTAACCTGTTGTTGGCTTGAATTTGGAAATCAGAGAAAATGGAAGGAGGGCCCCTTCTACCTTCTACTACAAGGAACAGAAGCAGTGAAAAAGAGCAACATTAGCACTTAGTCCTTAAATTCTTGGATGGCCTATTGTTTGGAGAACACTAGAGCATAAGGGTACCTATACCATCACATATGAAAATGTAGCTCTTAAAATGAACTTGTGGCCTTGATTTGAATCTTTAATCCTTCTATGTGAGATTGTAGAAAGTAATACAGAGATTTATGTTTACCTGACAGTAAATTTCTTGTCACCTTGAACGAAGACTTTCCAGACTCTGAAAGTGAATATCTATAAAAAATAAACCTGTGCTTTGTGAATTATTCAGTCCAAGTTCATTTGTTAAAGCTGTATGCCCCACTCTCCAGTAAAACTTTCCCCCTCAAGGAAATGAAATTGAATAATCTAGTCATACAACAACTATAACATGAATATTCATGTGACATAATTTTTAATAACCCAACTCCCCAAACAATCTAAAAGTCCATAAATGAAGATATATACCCATAATGTTACAGTCTTCATGAACAAAATCAAACAAATATTGATATGTGTAACTGTATAAATGAAACTATACAAACATTTTCAAAATCATTTTGCTGAGGGAAAGACAGGTAATGGCAATTTATTTATTTTCTAAAATACAAAATTTAATACATAAAAAATAAAATATTATTTGGTTATATATGAATATTGTATTGGGAAAAAGTTTTTAAAATTCAAATTAGAAAATTGTGAATTACTCTATCTCAAGACCAAGCTATGCCACTCTTTGGCATAACACCAAAGATTCTACATCCTACCACAAGGACATTTATATTTATTGCAACTTTCTTTATAATAGCCTGAAACTGGAAACAACCTAAATGTCTGTCAACTAAATAAGGGATAAAAATATGAAATCATGAAATTTTCAAGCTAATGGAAGTAGAAAAAAATCATCCTGAGTAAGGTAATCCAGACCCAGAAACAGAAATATGTGTATCTTCAATTATAAGTTGCTATTGTCTTTTAAGTAACTGGTAACCAAGCTACAGGCAACAGATCCAGAAAGGTTAGGTAAAGAGGGGGATCTGGGGATGCGGGGAGTTGTTCAGGACACATGGATCTGCCTTGGAAGGGGAAATAGAACAGATGTACAGGTGGAATGGTGGCAAGTGGGGACTGGAGCAGGAAGGACCAAGTGAGGGGACATAAAGAAGAGAGAGACATATTATATTGGGGAGGATTTGGGAGGTAGTATGGAAATTTAGTGCATTGGAAACTTTCTAGAATCTATGAGAGGACCCTAGTAAAGGCATCTAATAATTAAGGATGCAGAGTCTGAAATAGCCATCTTTTGTAGCAGGATAGGTCTTCCAATGACGAGGCTGGGTTGCACTCAATTGAGTTGATGACCTAGGGAGTCCTATGGAGATCCCTAAATAACCCACGCTTTTGCTAGGACAGAGGATTGTTCCCTCAAAATGGACAGAGTGGCTCCATTGCTAAAGACAGTATCCACACAGTTCATTGAACATAAAGGTCAAACTAGTGCCTGCAACCTCTACCTACAATCTTCCCTGCCTTGTAAGATGTCATAGGGTAATGGTGGAATAGAACTTGTGGGAGTGGCCAACTATTATTTGGTTTAACTTGAGGCCTGTGTTAGGAGAAGTAGCGAATGTGCTATACTACCTGGATGAATAAGAAGCAGGATTTGATAGTTCACAGACCAAACATGGCTGGAAAAGAATAAATATAAAATAAACAAACAAACAAGTCAATCAAATGAAGGTCTCTTATTGCCTTCCTCCCTTTCCAGATTGTAAACCCCAGAAAGAAGGGCAAAATAGACTGTAGGAGTCAGAGGGGATAGAAGACACCAAAATAACATGGGCTAGTGAAACATCTGATAAATAATCACATAGATTGAAGCAGCAAGTACAGAGGCTAGTATGGATCTGCACCAGGTCCTCTATCTGTGCATTATACCTTTTAGCTTGGTATTTTGGTTGGAAGCTTAAGAGTGAGAGTGGGTATATCTCTGACTCATTTGTCTGCTCATGTTATCCCTTTTCTCCTATTTGGTTGACTTGTTCAGCCTTGATGTGAGGCCTCTTTGTCATGTTTTATTATATCTTGTTTTGTGATGTTTGGTTGTCATCTCTTGGAGACATGCTCTTTTCTGAAGAGGAGGCAGAAGGGTTTTCCTAATCACTTAGTTTTATTCTATTATGGATCATTGTTTTCTGCTTTTCAAAAAGTGCTTAAGCAAATATTTCCAGACTTTTTGAAACAGATAAAAATGTGATCCATAATTGAATCAAACTACTCAATATATATCTATTAGTATGATAGAAAGAAAAGTATTCAAAGAGCTATTATGCTTTCATATATGTATTCCAAATAATTACAGAATTATGATAAAGTATGAAAATAGTACCAAGTGATATTTAACATATAAAGAGAATCACTTAAATTCTACATATGGAAGTACAATGCCTCAGAGGGAAATGCACTTGGTGACATTAATAAAATTTATGAAAAATATTCATTTCTAAACATTTACATGCACTCTTAGATATATGAAGTATCTATGTGCTTAGAATTCTTTCATTTTCTTCAGAATTATTTGTGGGTTTTAAGATGCAGATCACCTAAACAACATGCTGTTTCTGCTTTGGTAAAATGCTATTTTAAAGGTGTGTTTTGATGAAGAATTATTAATATTAGGTATGTGAGTATTCGACTAGCAATTTACAACATTGCCATATTATTTTTAAACTTGGTACAATGCGTATACCCAGTGAAAATCCATTGGAGAAAACTTACTTTCCCTTTTCCAGCAGATTTCAATTATAAGCTCATGGCTCTATGCACAAGAAGAGGCTGATAGATTGTAAAGACCAGAAGAGATGGAAGACTCTAAGGACATATTGTCCTTCAGATACAACAGGGATGATACACATGAACTTACAGAAACTATGATGGGACCCACAAGACCTATCTAAATTCAAGGCAATGTGAAATACTTGCATGAAGATAGGGAATCAGACACAAAGTTTCACCCCTAATCTGCAAGGTAGTCTTAATAGTATAATTAAAAGTGAATATACATTACGTACTTAAATAATTTTTTATACAACAAATACGTTTATGTGTTTTGCAGTGAAAGTAGGAATACACCTATTTGTGGAAAGCAAGGTCAGTTTTAAGACCACAGATTATAGTTAACTAATATATATTATAACTGAGAGATATGGAATTTGTGAGTAGATCCGTGTTTTAGAGGAGGTATGCTTGGATCCAAGTGCCAGTTCACAAGTAACTATAAGTTTAGTTGTAGGCTTTATGAAGCCATCTTTTTGTGTAACCACCATATATGCATATGATATTTATATCTAGCTGCAGGAAATATATTCATACTTTAAAAAAATGTAAAAGATAGAAATAAGCAAGTGGCATGTTCTTTGCAAATAAGGACATGCACCAATAGATATGTGCCATACTATCAAACAGAGTCAAATCACTAAAATATAGGAAGATTCAGTTGTAAATTACTGTTTTCTTTTCTGGGAATAAACCACCTACTTGGCTTAAGTGTGATAGCCAGGAAAGGAGAAGCACTCTAGGAAATTTTAAATTGTGGATTAAGCTTGCCAGGAGATAGACAAAACTGTAAGCAACATATGTATAAGTATATGTATATATATGTATATGTATAGTATATGTATATGTATTGTATATGTATATGTATATGTATATGTATATGTATGTATATGTATATGGTGTGTGTGTCTTTGTTTTATAAAGGACATATTATTCTATAATTTAATTTATTGACTCTCTATCATGTGTCTCTTGTTTTTCATAAGCTCTAAGAAGAGTAATGACAGAGGGAATACCCACATGTCCGTGTGTCTGTGCTGGGCATCTAAAACATCCTAGTCTTTCTGAAATGATCCAGGATCTTTTGGTAAACTATCAGATATAGTTCATGTCAGGGAGGAAACTAAATCTCTTCAAAAGTCTGAGATTACAAAAGTGAGATAATTGCTATCAAAATTTGTGTGAAATTCAGTTCACGAATTTTGGTAATTAGTGGTATGAAATTATACTGGAGACTCATTACTCACTAGAACACAACAACAATTCTTCAGAAGGGAACTTAAGAGCTGCTGAACTCAAGGAGCAAAAATGACTATTTTTTAGGCTCAATTCTACTCAGGGACAGTCTTTGTAATAGAAAAGTTCCCCTCCTGTACTGCAGAAGTGCTTGAGAGATTAATGTTCATTGGTACTGGGCCAACGTCCTGGGAACAATGCCAGAAACTGTGGCTCTGTGGCTGATGCAAATCCCAGACTGGGTATGAAAGAATGGACAGGAAGAACATTTTTAGAACTGAGACAATTGGCATAATGACAAGAAAGCTAAACTCTTCTGGAGAAAGATTATCTAAAAGTGGATGGAGGAGGATAAATACTCTTAGGAAGACATTGCATGAGAAGGTCCTCTGTGAGAGGAAAAGCAGTCTCCTTGGAAATTTGCAATATTTATTATTACTTACAGGTAAAATTCTCAACCACATATAAGAATTTCAACTTTGTATTGTTAAGGAGATTATCTATATTGTCAGATAATTAAAAGTAAACAATCAAGCACACCATCTTTCTACAGTGTTCCTATCTTGCATTTGATTGTATCTGACAAAGCTCACATTAAATTTATGCTTCCCAAAAGATCTGCCATATTTAAATAAATAGGCATTACTCAGCTTTGTAGAGTATCCTACACTAAGGCATTGGAAAATAAATTTAGGTTCAGAAGATGGAACTTCTGTATTCCTTCAACAATGGCCGATAAATGATCACAACTTTTGTCTTGCTCACTGTAATACTGACTCATGGTTTATTTCCTGAAGATTGGTCAATTCAGATATTGCAGGATGGAATATGAAGGAGAAAGTATAAAAATTGGAAGCCACAATGAGCTCCTTTCTAGTTCTTATTTTAATTATAGTGAATCTGATTTGAAAAATATCCCTAAGGTTTTCAAAAGAGGAGAGTACATAAGACAGATGTCCTGTCTAATGTAGTTTAGAGTAAAAATTATCACATGGTTAGTTGGGTAAATTCATTCCAAATATCAAATGGGTATTTGTATTCAAATAAGAAGAAAACTTCTCCTTTTATTATTATGGACTTATGAAAAGATCTTCCGAGTCAAAGGAATAAACTGTAGAGTAGTGGGGATAATTGCAAAAGACGACATCTAGGAAGCTCTAACACATGAGTATGCAACTAGGGATTCAGCAAATGCCCTATACATATGTTTGAGGGAGTAAAGTATTCAAATAGTCATCTCTGATACATAGCCATCTACACTGAACTTTGTTGTAATCTTATTCCTGTTATCACGGTATATGCAATATTGATACTTCCTATAACATTACAGTAAACTAATGACATCATGGCAATTTAACACGGTGATCATAAATGACATACACTTTGAATGTTTTAGTAATACCTACGTACATCAAAGTAGCAGTACAGTATCCTCAAAAATGTTCACAACTTGAAATATTAATGAAATTCATAAATAGACCGTGCTTTCATTAAACTAAAGCACAAATTTTAAGGGCAAGATTAGATTGTTGGTTCTTTATATGCAAACACACACACACACACACCACACACACACACACACTAACTTGGAGGTTCAGAGGAACAATTCAATGTATAGATTGATAGGAATGCCTTGTATGCTACAGTATAATACTCTGAAGGAAGAATTCTCAAGTCATTTCTGTCACTCTCAACCTTGTAAATTTCTTTTCTTTGAGTGTGTATTGAACCTGCAACTAACAAATCTATACTTTGTATGAATATATGATATTAAATTTGAAATAGTATTTATCTAAATTAAGATAGACCTCAAATAAGTAGACCTCATCATTTCTAACTTTGATACCAACTTAATTAAATATAGTTCTAAAGAGAATGGAAACAGAATGTGAGAGGAAGTTAACAGGAAATAAATTTTCTATGATTGACTTTCATGATGGAGAATTCCACATATCAAAGAATCTAAGAAAACACCATGGGTTATGATCAGCAAACAGGATGACACATATCAAGAGGGAGGACTTCATTTCTATAAGCCCAATGAATAGAAATGTACCAGCATTCTGAATGAATGTGGAAAAAATTACCCAGTTTAGTCAAAACATTTACACTCCACATAGTTTCCTATCAATGAATCAAGGCATAAAATGACTGAATTTGTGATAAATAGCTCTGTGAGTTAATGATAAACTATTATGGTCCTACTAAATTCCATCTCTTTATACCTAGTAATAGCTATTCATATATTAACATATATTAATACCATAGTGTATCTTTATTCATCTTCAAACAATTTTATTAATATATATTCTAAGCTTCTGACAAGGTTAGGTAATATTATAACTTATTACACATTATGCATTGGTTAGGTTATTCAATGCTGAGGAAGGATTCAAATGGAGTCAGTCTTTGACTTTATATTTCATTTTTTATTTATTCTTTGACGTTTTAAAGAATATGTAGAATGATTTAAGTCTCCTCCTCTTTATCTAGTCCCCTCTTTCTACTGCTGATACCCTTTGTGAACAAGTTCCTCTTTTGTAACCCCTCCCCTCTGTGTGTATGTGTGTGTGTGTCGTGTGCATGACATGAAATACACAGACAATCAATTAGAATTAGAAAAATTATACTCTGGTAACCCTGACCCAGAGAGAAAACTGCCACAAGTTCTTTCTCATATGTGGATCTTCTACAAATGTTCTCTTAAGTACAGTAGGAGACATTTTACCAAGCATGGAATAATGTGTGGAGGCTCAGAGAAGACAAATGGAATGATATAAAAGGAATATATGGAAATTTTCAATTTCAGATAGATAAAGCATCTATAGTAAATCTAGAGAATTAAATATGAAACTAATTTAATTGTTATCTGGTTAGGACCAGCTTGTCTATTCAAATAAGCAAACAGATAATAAAGAAAAAGAACATCATCATCATCATCATCATCATCAACAACAACAACAACAAAGTGTTTTTCTCAAGGCTTTTTTTAAAAAAAATTATTTGTTATTTTATTTATTTACATTTCAAAAGTTATCTCCTTACCCAGTTTCCCCTCCACAAAACCCGCTATCCCATATCCCTACCCCATGCTTCTATGAGGGAGCTTCCCCACCCACTCCGTACTCCTACCTCACTGCCCTAGCATTCCCCTACCCTGGGGCATAGAGCCTTCACAGGACCAAGGGCCTCTTCCCCCACTGATGCCAGATAATCCTCTGCTACATATGCAGCTAGAACCACGGGTCCCTCCTTGTGTCCTCAAGGTTTTGAGTGAATGCTTCTGGATATTAAAACTGAGCCTTATTTTACTCTGTACAGACATTTCGTGTTCATTGGTTCATTATGTGATTCTTAAGTGCTTCCGTGTTTCTCAGATGTTAAAATTCTAGACTGCTAACATCTTTTGAGTATTTCTTGCCTGAGTTAGAGACATGATCATATTATTACAGTCTCTGAGATCTCCTAACAATGTCGTTTATATTTGAGAAGCCAACACATTATTAGTTTCATTCTTAGTTTCAGGACATTATGCTTGGATAATCACCAAAGTGACTTTGCTTTATATTCTCATATAATCTCCTGGTTTTTTTTTTCTTTTACCTCCTAAGACTCCTTATGGTCTCTGCTTTTAACATAATCATGGAAGACACTAAATCTTATTTTATCTACTGTTTAAAATAGTCTGCCCACTGTTCCTTACCTATTGATTCTCATACTTTAAAAATCTCCTTTAAAAATCAATGTTTTGACCTTAATACTATTCTTGAATACTAAAAATAATTCTCTATCCTCCATTTTATTTTACTTGGATTTAATGTAATAGCTAAAAATTATGAAAATAAATCTTTCTGTGGCATATTTATCCCTTTAAAAATTTTTGGAGTGTCTTATTTGCTTGCGTGTCTGTGCACCACATATATTGTTTCTGCGTATAAACACTGAAAGCTAATGTCAGACTCCCTGCAATTGGAGTTAAGCACAACTGTGAGCCAGCATGTGGGTACCAGGAACTGAATCTGAGTCCTCTGAAAGAGCATCAAGTGCTCTTGACTGTTGAGCTATTTTTCCATCCCTGAGTTGGTTTTTATAGTGTATCTTCATTAAATTATATGAATTATGGCACAAAAATGGTATGTTATCCAGTGGTTTTTGTGCTTAAAAAGATATTCTGAGTTTTCACATGTATTGGCTCTGATTGATTTTCTCAGTATGCATCATGTACAGAAATTTTTTAAAAAATTAATTAATAAAAATAACCATATTTTTTAAATTATGGGAGAAAAAATGTATTTTACATAAAATAATCAAATTAATATAACATTACTTAATTTTTAGAATTGTACTTTGTAATAGGATACAAAGGGAAACTTACTGAGACATAGTGACATTATATGCATTTATTTTACAGGTAAAAATGTAAAATATTTATACAGACATACACACATTTATATACTCACATACACACACATATATACACACACTCACATACACTCCAATATACACAAATACAAACTGTCACATGCTCACACATGCATACATATACACACATATAGACAGACAGTCACATACACCCCCTCACACACCACACAAACATGAGTTGCATCGCTTAGATTGAAAATGTACTATCACACAAAAACCCCACTGCCAGGCA
The DNA here is from genome assembly GCA_021653895.1 of Mastomys natalensis. NCBI lineage: Eukaryota > Metazoa > Chordata > Mammalia > Rodentia > Muridae > Mastomys > Mastomys natalensis. The sequence continues at coordinate 1,796,163 of JAJTUV010001058.1, forward strand.
TGAGAAAATATCATTCACATTGTTGTTCAGGGAAGTCTGAGACCTCCAAGACAATATATATTATCGATGGTGTTCTTGGTGATTTCCAGACAAAGAGGAAAGGTAACTCTATTGCTGAAGAAAACAAATAGGACTTCCAGGAACTCATCTACATCTACTGTGTAAGCCTCCTTTCTGAGAACTAGTTCTTAAAGTATAGGAGGGAGGTGTTGTTTTTTTGTTTTTGTTTTTTGTTTTTTTGTGTTTTCTGAATGCTGTTCCATGTGATCAAATAAACAGATTGATAACATAGTAACACAATTCTGATCTACTCCCACTGGTTGACTTCCCAGCAAATAATGTAATGTGTATCCCAAACTGTGAACCAAAAAACTCTTCTTAAAAGATAGATGACAACATAGGAATGAGCTTTAAAAAAACAATAGAGTCAAATAGTTCAACAATTAAACTACAGGATTAGATAATTAATTTCTGCAATAGAAATCAACTAGAAAATAACATCTGATTAAACTGATCCAAGAACATAAGCATACTTCTAGGAAAGAATGTACGTTTTAAGTATATGATGCTGTAAGACATTTGAACAGTGGCAATGCAACCATAGTTGAAAGCATGATTTCACACAGTGATTCAATTGTATTCAGTAAAAACATCAATTCTGTAGTGGCTGCCACCAATTCATTTCCACCAACAGTGTGAAAGTGCCCTTCTTCACTACAACCCTTCTCAAATGCATTTCCTTTTGTTAACAGCTTCCTAACATTGTCTGGAGAATATATCCAGAGATCAAAATTGATTTCTCTGATTATTAGATAATTGGGAACCTTTTAAACATCTCTTAGTATTTCCTATTTTCAAAGAAATGCTGGTGAAGCATGCTTTTACTTCTTTAGAATCTAATATAGCCAAACTGAAAAAGTGCAGTGGGAATGGTGCTTGGAAGACAGGGAAATTGAAATGATGGGCTTAAGCCAAATACATGACTATATAATAAAATAAATGATAAGGTTTGAAATTTCAAATAGCATGTGAATAGGTGTAATGGTAAAAACTGTGTTTCTTCTCCAAGGAAAAAATTGAATTGATAGATATATTAATGTTGTAATTATTCTTTACTGTGTATGCTAAAAATGCACATATATACATATATACAGAATATCATATTATGTATGCTAGAGATATAAAATGCTCAATGGTCGGTTTTGCTCTTAGAAATGAAACAACAATCATAGGAGTAAAATGTAAGCATTCTAATGCTGCTTACTATGAAAATTGTTATTTTGTTTTACTTACAGGTTTTTCAATTTTACATTACTGTATGTTCATATTTGTATTAGCCTACTAAACAAGCTGGTTCATATGAGCATACTAACAAACACTTTTTTTTTTTTTTAATTTTTATTTTCAGCAAATCAAAAAAAAAGCATTCAAACAGAATAAAATGAAAAGAAACAAACAAGCAAAATACATAACAAACACTTTATAAACCCCTTTTAATTGTCTTCATCTCTTCTATATTTTATAGCAGCAATTGTTGTCAAAAGAAACAATCGCTTTCAATTTACTCACTATCTTTAACATTACATTTAAGTACATAATATTTTGTCATAGATATGGGCACCAGCTAGCTGGGTCTACTTTTGTAGAATTGTGACCCTACCCATGCCACACCATCTCCTTCAAAGGTTTGGATCCTACTTCATTGGTTTCCTCTTCCAAAGCCTTAAATTCTAGCAATCTTGAATGTTTTGTTTTGCTATTTTAAATCTTAAATTAGAACTGTATCTTATGACTATATTCAGTTTACATATTTCAATGTTATCTATATAATAATTTACAATCAATAATTTTTGTTATAAAAGCATTATGGTATTTATTCTGAATGTGTATCTAGCAACACCTAAAATAGTACAGTGAACTGGTGGTTATGCATTGCTCCTTTTATGTTGCCACGAAAAAAAAAAGAGCAGATTAGAGAGGCAATACATATATCTATGTGTTTACATATTACCAACATATGTGTTTATGCATTTTGTTAATTTGTCCTCAGAAAAGTTGATTTCAAAAGAAAAAGAATGGGTCAAATGTTTCAAAAGAAACAGGCTCCCAGGTCAAAGCCTCAGCAACTAGGTATAGAAGAATCTTTTGTTTGTTCTTAAAAACTGTCAGTGGTCTATACCTTTGGGTTTTTTTGTTAGCAAAACACAAATTTCAAAGAAAAACAAAAATGGATGTGAAAATAATGAAATGTTTGTGATGGATGATTTTTGTTGTCACCTTGACTAAATCTATATGCTCTCTCTCTCTACAGAGAGAGAGAGAGAGAGAGAGAGAGAGAGAGAGTCAGATCTTTAAGGAGGAGGACTGAAGGCCCTGGAAGGGGATAAATAGGAACTTCTCAGGAAGACCAAGATAATCAACTAACCTGGACCCCTGGGAGCTCTCAGAGCCTGAATCATCAACCAGAAAGCATACAAGGATTGGACAGAGGCTCCTGGCACATATGTAGCAGTAGTAAAGCTCAGCCTCCATGTAGGGGTCCTCCAACAACTGGCATTTGGCTGTCCCTAAAGCTATAGCCTGAGTATGGAATCCATTCTCTATCAGGGCTCCATTGTCTGGCCTCAGTGGGAGAGGATGTGCCTAATCCTGCAGACTTGAGGTGTCTGGGTAGGGGGATACCCAGGGCATGTCTCCCTATCAAAGGAGAAGGGAGGAAGAATGGGGGAGGAACTCTGTGAGGGAAGGACTGGGAGAGAACAGTGTTTGTAGTGTAAAACAATTTAAAAGTTATGTAAACGAGTTTTCAAATAAAAATATCTATGGTAAGAAAAATTTGAAAACTCAATGAACTAAAATAAAAGAGTAGATAAACAAATTGAATGGCATAACTGTTTGAACCATACTTACCAAAGAGAAATATCACATTGTATCTTATATACGGAATCTATATTTAAATACAGATGGAATCACTATCTATATCTATCTATCTCTTTCTCTTTCTTTTTCTCTATTTCTACCTCTACCTCTCCTCTATCTATCATCTATCTATCTATCTATCTATCTATCTATCTATCTATCTATCTATCTACCTATTTATCTGTTTGTCTGTCTGTCTATCCAACCATTCATCCATCCATCTATCTACCTATCTTTCATTTTGTAGTTACATAGTTATTTATATATGGTTATATAAACATATAAGCAACCATATATTTATGGTTGTATATATAGTTATATACAAAATGAGTCTTGGAGAAAAGGCACAATGAGAGGATGAGGAAAGAAAAAATATAATGACACATATGAATAATATCATGCGTGAAATATTTTGTATGCTAAAAATAGATTTTTGTAAAATGGTAGTCCAGAAGATCATTTGCTTTCATGAAACAAACTAACTTGATAATGAGAACATTTGAAGATGCATGTGTATAATACCTGCCACATACATGACTATCACAACACGTAAGGAAAGCATAAAACAAAACTGAAAATCACCAAAATTGGTCATTTTTGTATTTGCTCTATGTATAATATTAATATTATAATTGAAAGCAACAATTAATCAGTATAGTTCATATACACATGAGTCACTATTTAGAAATGTAAACAAAATGTTAACAATGGTGACTATAATTTATATTTTTGAGAACACTGTAATACTGTGTCACGGAATTCTCCTTTTACATGTTGACATTTTGGTTTTATCTGTTATATAAGGAAGACAGAAACTCTGAAGTGCTTATGTCTGATTTAGTTAAGTATGATAATGAAAGACACAATCTGTATTTTTAGTTATCCCTTAACCAAAATATGAGTTTCCATTATTATACTATGAAGAGAAAATGTATATTCATAAACCATAAACATATATGAGTGGATGACAGGTTTCTCATCCATTTACAAATCCTCACTTGAATTGACAAGTCAATCACCTAAGAGAATTGATTGTGTTGTTGTTTAGGAAAACTGAGAATTTAACAAAATGTCTTCTTTATGTAGTGTTAAAATGTGTTTTAATGTGTCAAGTGGATTCTTCTCTTTCATAGACAGAATATCATTTTTATGTGCCTGAAGACAACTGCTTTTTTGTAGAACTCTCAACAGTAATCTTACATGAAATCTTACATTTACTATGGCTTGACTCTTTTTTTTTCTGCATGATTTTGTGTTTTGTTCTCCTACATTTTGATAGAAAAAGCTCAAATGAGACTTTAGAGATGGTTCATTGGTTATAAAAATACTGACATGAAGATATGAATTTCGTTTTCAGCAAACATGTTAGATGGTTCACAACTGCCTATAACACTGGATATATGGACTCTAGTGCTCTGTTATGGTACTGTTGTGGTAAGCCTCCAACCCCAATAGTCCCATGAAAGGAAAACGCAACTCAGTTATATATTTATAAATTGCATGCCTATAATGGGCAATATGCCTCTACACCACTTTCTTCCCCAGTTATGAAGTCCCCTCTACTTGCAGTTTCTTCTGCTCCATCTACCTTCAAACAACTCTCCCTCTATCCTCTTTTGTTCACCGCTTCCTGTTCCTGTTTTGCCTGGGAAACCCACCTCCTCCCAGCAGTTAGCTATTTGTCATCTTTATTAGCCAATCAGAAAATTAAGGGAAATTCCTCTACGTGGTACCTTTCTAAAAATCACACACATATACACACATACACACACACACGCACACACACACACACAATTTATGTAAAGTATATATGTACAAATTTTCATGTAAATAACTTATAAGAGTTTAATTGAAAATGTAGGTATATTATATTTTAAACACACACACATATTTCTTAACACTTTTAAGAAAATGTTTAGTGCAATTTAGTGATATGCTTTTCATCCCTTTGTGTAAGTACATCACTAGAAACAACTTCATGGGACAAGGTTTTATTTATGTTCATCGTTTGAGGATACATGCTATTTTACCATGAAGGTCGTGAGTGTAGTTTATGGGGTCCACAGCTGGGTAAGGCTATTAATGTTGACATTTCCCCCAGAGCAGCTTTATTGATTTACGGCTTGCACAGCATTTCTGTGAAGAATATCTCTACTTTTATATGGAAGCAGGCAGGATTTGACATTGCTTTGGTCAGGAGAACATGATAGTAAATAAATTGTTGTGGCACTGAGATGTTATAAATGCTATTAATTTGGTACTGTAGAGATGACTCAGTGATTAAGAGCAATGAATGCTCCTCTGAAGTCCTGAGTTCAATTCACAGCAACCACATGGTGGCTTACAACCATATATAATGGGATTTGATTCCCTCTTCTGGTGTGAGTAAAGACAGCTACAGTGTAATCTTCTACTTAAAATATATAACTCTAAAAAGAAAAAAAAAAGATTTCTTTAACAAAATGAAGTATTAATCTATTTTGCCAATTTTTTTTCACTTTTCTGTGAACAATGAAGGAGTTTATTATAAGGAGTTTCATGGAATGAGAAGCAATAAAGAAAAGTCAAATACCACCCATATAGCTGATTTATGTGATAAGGAAGGTAAAAACCCATATTTGTTAGCTTTTATTTCCATCTTTTCATTAACCAAACATTTTTACATGTTTTGTATGTACTCCATTTGCTTCCTCCTTTATTAATATTCTTTTTTATTCTTATAAATTTCAAATAAATAGGACACTTCCTATATGTACCATTGCTACTCAAATTTATGAGCATATTTTGCTTAATAAAATCATTGGATGAAAATACTCTACTCTGTATATTAGCACCAGAGAATCCTTGGTATGTGAGTTTATAAGCAATTAGATATTTACATAAATTTATATTTCTGAGCTTATAGTTTATATTTATGAAATGCAAAAGTAATAATAGTTACTAGCATCTAACATTGACGATACTTTCTTGATTCTTTTTAAATGAAGGAATTGGTTAACCTTTAGTTACAGTTTATTTGAATTCTGTAAATGTACTTATTATGATGTTTAGAAAAATACTGATTTTAAGAATTCCTAAGCCATACCAAATAAATTTCTCTATGTTATAGCAATTTGACTTATGAATAAGTGTCAGATATCTACCTAAAATAATATAACAAAATGTAATGAATTTCTTTATTATTATATGTATTACATTATAGATCTTAAAGATGTCTTCTTTACAGTTTCAGCTTGCAACCTCCATTTTGTGGTATATTATACTATGGCGTGGTGTAAATATGAATTGTCTAGCTCTACCTTATGCTTTGAACAATGTGAACTGTCTAGTTTAGCCTTATGCTTTGAATGTTTCTTTTTCTCCCATAATTTATATTTTATTCACATTACATCTCAATTTCAGCAACCCCCTCCCACATTACCTCCCTCACCTTTCCTCAGAGAAAGGGAAGTCCCGTTAGTGTACCACCACCCTTTTGGATATCTAATTCCAGTAGTTCTAACTAATGGCAGGCAACAGATTCAGAGACAGTTCCACAACAATTGTTAGGAGTCCAGTATGAAGACTAAGCTTCCTATTTGCTACAAATGTGTGGGAACTTAGTGGTTCACTCTCTGGGAGCCTCCATGGGCCAAGTGAGTCAACGTTGTAGGTCTTATGGTGTCCTTGGCCCTTCCTGCTCTATCAATCCTATCACCTATTCTCTCTAACAACTCCTTGAGCTCGCCATAACAATTGGCTGTGGATCTCAGGATCTCTTTCCATACTCTGCTGGATGATGTCTCTCAGGAGACAATTTTACTAGGCTGTTGCCATTGGATCATAGCAGAGTATCATTACTAGTATCTGGGGTTGGCTCTCTTCCATAGGATAGGCCTCATGTTGAGCAAATCATTTGTTTACCTTTCCCTCAGTCTCTGCTCCTTCTTTATCCCTGTGCATCTTGTAGGCAGGACAAATTTGGGCTTGAATATTTTGTGAGTTTGTTGATGTCACCTTCCTTCCACTGGAATTCCTGCCTGGCTAAATCAGGTGACCATGTCCTACAGTAGCCAGGTCCCCTCTGGTAGGAATCTCAGCTAGGGTCACCCTTATAGACTGCCTGTAGCCTCACTCATCTCAGGTCTCCAGCTAATCCTAGAGATGTTTCCACTGATTTTCATTTTCACTCCTAGCCCTCTCTTGTTCCCTTTCTCCCACACCTGGTCACCATACTAATACCCCTTCTTATCCCCTCTCCCATTTAGTTCCTTCTCACCATCCATCTCTGATGTCTATTTTGTTTCCCTTTCTGAGATTCACACATCCTCCTTCAGCCCTCCTTATTACCCAGTTTCTTCAGGTCTGTGGATTCTAACCTGTTTAAGCCAGTGGTCCTAATTTGGAAGTTGTGATAATCATAGGAGGAGGAGCCTAGATTGTGGAAACTGATAACAAGGGAGAAGTCTTTGAAAGTTATATCTGCAGTTCCAGCTTTGCTACCTCATTTTCCTGGCTCAGCTACCTCATGCTACACTGCCAATTTGCAATACATTTTCTGGTATGATAGAATGCAAACTTTCAAAATTCATCCCTTATCCTGTAAGTTGCTTTCATTAATCATCACATAAATATAAATGCAATATATATACTTTTCATGTAACTTTGTTCTTACTATTTATAGAGTTAAGGAGTTTTTGTTTAGATAATTAACTACCAAATATCCCTACTGTGTTTAGTAATGAATTTTCTGTATTAAGAATAGTGCCCATAATCAAGGGATCCAAATACTATGGAACAATATCTTTGAAAACATGATCAAAATAGGAAAATAATTTTTATCAAAAGCTGTCCATATATAAATATAATCTATTTATAGCAGGTAGCTTAGTTCAAAACATAGACACTTTATTAATGGGTTTAATTAAAAGAAACAAGATTTATATCAGACAAATAAAATAGAATAGTTATTTCAGAGTGTTAGAAACATATTTCTTTTACAAGCAGAAGGGTACAATAAAGAAAACCATGATGAGCCTTGAGCAGGCACACCCTCATAATGCTGTGTAATTGCTTTTCATCCTTTCTATCAGCAGTGAAGCTTTAAAACATTGATCAAAGATGATGACTATCACAAAGTGCTTAAAGTGCAACATACTGTTAAATATCTTCAGTCTCTGAAATAATTATATCATGCGCAAGCAAAAAAAGATGATCCCATCATCCCTATCTGCTTTCCTCCAATGATTTTCCAGACAAGGTAGATGACATTAAAGAAATCTGACATGATTGAGCTATATTCACTTAACAATGTCAAAAGATATGTTCCAGACAATTGTCCCCATAAGATACATATACCATGTACCTTCCACATCTGTGGACAAGAGAATTCTATCACTCTACTTGCTAACAAATGCACTACTGGTGTAGAAAATGCAGAACCTAACCAATAAAAGGATCAGTGTTGTTGAGGAAACTGAAATACGTGTGTTAAAGTATAAAAAGAGACAGTCCTTGACTGCTGAGTCACTTCATCGTTTAGTAAGTAAAAAGCACAAACGCTTTATGGGCATAATAGACAAAGAACTTTAAAATTTGTAGATTTTGTGTGATTTATAATATTTTAACCATATAACCTCCTTAGAAGGTATTAGTGTAGACATTGTTTGATAATTTAAAAAAATACTGGAATTCTGCTAAATATGAGAAGTTGAATACAAGGTGGATGCTATCTGTACTTCAGTAGTTGTTCAGTAGACTCATATGCCAATATTCTTGCTATTCACCTGGTTTCAAAGTGATTAGTTGGTATCTTAGTTAGTGTTCTACTGCTATGAAACAACTCCATGATCATGACAACTCTTATAAAGGACAACATTTAATTGGGGCTGGCTTGCAGGTTCAGAGGTTCAGTCCATTATCACAAAGGTAGGAGCATGACAGAGTCCAGGAAGACATGGGGTTTGAGGAACTGATGAGTTCTACATCTTGTTTTGAAGGCAGTTAGGAGAAGACTGGCTTTCAAGCAGCTAGGATGAGGGTATTAAATCCCATACCTACAGTGACACATCTACTCAAACAAGGTCACACCTCTTAATGGTGCCATTCAATGGGCCAAACATATATAAACCATCACAGTAGATAATCAAAAACATTTTACAGGTCCCTCCATCAGTCTCATATTCTGATTTCTGACTGATGAAGAATGATACTTAATTTCAAATAGAGAAGAAGAGATTGAGAAGGATTCAATGCCCCCAAGATAAAGTGTCACTTAGTGTTACAAGTGTATGGATGTTTCACTTCCTTCTTTCATAGGAGGACAAATTGTGGGACATGACTTCGTCTCATGTTTGTCAGATGATATCTGAGAGTGAGTAGAGCCTTGATTCTTCCAGCAGTTTTCTGTCCATTCCTAGACTCTGTCCTCTGATTTTCTTCTTCCATATCTCATTTTATCACCACCTCAACCCTACACAGATCTCAGGGTTACTTTCAGGATCAATTTTCAACCAATATTGTTGGTATTGACAGTAGTTATTCAAAATGAGAGTGTTAAATTGGTTCCCTTTCTGGTTAAACAACAAACATGGACTTCATTGTCTGTGATAAAGTAAAGTGATGATAAAAAAATATGGGCACAGGTTTACTACCACATTTTTAAAGATTCAATAGTAGTAAGTTCATGAAGACTCCAATGGAGGAAGATGCAACATGGTAGGTAACAACTCCATCACTTGACATAAAGGTATTTAAATTGCCTCTGGGCATGATTCATCTTTTGTTGTTGTTGTTCAATTTTATTTTAAAAAATGTCATAAATCATATGTCAAAAATCTTATACTTTACCTCCCCAAGTTCCTCCCAAATCTTTGCTGCTTCCCTATCAACCCACCTACATTATTTCCCCCTCTCGAAAAAAGGAAATCAACAACAACAACAAGAAATATAAAATCAGAACAGACAAAAAACTAAAGAGAAAAACCAAGAATAGCAAACAAATCAAAAATAACCAAGCAAAAGTGCATAAATAAACATGCAGTACTTTTGAGATAAAGAGCTACTTCTGGCCATGGGGCCTGCCCTGGAGTGTGGTTGATGGCTGAGATTTTAAATATTCCAGTCTCCAAGAGAAGAAGTAAAAGACTCACTTCATCCAAATTATTTTTGGATGTACTATGGCGTCCAAAAGGGCTATTTTTCTCTGTTTATCACCTGCAACTAGAAGAAAGATATTTCTGTAAAATGTAGGCCTACAATTTCATCATACTGTGATTAGCAAATGCAAGGTATCAAGCATTCAGCATTTGGAAGATTACTGGTGGGAGATTTTGTAGAAAATGTTTAACAGTCTGAGAATTTCCATGCAGTACTGGAAAAAAACTTAGCCAAAGGTTGAGCACTTTCCTATTACTTATCTGGAACTTGGAAAAATAGTTGCCAATCTCTGCAATGAAATAACCTGAGACAAGTGTCTTACAAACTGCTTTATTCCTTCAAGCCTATCTATAAAATTAATATTTAATTTAATTTTGTAAATATGTTCAGCTCTAATGCAGTTCAAAAAATAAAATGTCATGACTGCCTTAAGTAAGAGAGCTCACCATGAAGTTTTAGATCTGCTGTAGTATATAATCATGTGCTAGCAGAGATGGAAAGCACATAACATAACTAATATAGAATGCAATTTATGTATAGGTAGCTAACAAAAATCAAGAGCAATAAAGTTTCAGTGCTGAGAAATATTCCCGAGTCACATAAAATATGATATCCTAGGTTTATGCTTTAAATTGTATTAATGTGTGTATGAGCATGCTATGCTACGCAGAAATCAGAAGACAACATTGTGGAGTGGCCCCTACCTTTACAGGAGTGCAAGAGACCCAGCTCAGGTTGTTCTCAGGTGGTTAAGCTTGAACGGAAAGCACCTTTACCAACTGTGTCATCACAAGAGACACATTCTGAAAGCTAGTATTGACATGGTACTGGAGGGCTACTTGAAATTTGGTTGCAGTGTGGAATATAGTATATGATAATAAAAGCCAGAACCTAGTCAGAAAAGAAGGAAGAGCTCACAAGAGTAGATCTGAGACAATTTGTTATTTGAAACTGGTGTTGTCTTATCCTGACTATCTCATTTGGAACTCTAGAGAATGGTATAAATATTTGTAATGAAATGGAGTGAAAACCAGTTGTAATTGTATTTGAGAAGGTTAACACTGGCCATTATATGTAGGCTGGTCTTGAAAGTAAGTGATTGTCGCATAGGGCTTAGTAGTAGAGTACTGCTGTGGCTAAAGATAGGTATTTGCATATAGACAAGATCAGCAAGTGTTGATTATGGGAATGCAACACTGTTGATAGGAGAGTTTTTCTCAAAGAAATCTGTGGATTTGTCTATCAGAACATGATGGCTCCTTTGGAGGTAAGAGATAGGCAGAATGTGGTAAATTCTTGCTTCCATATTTAGACAGCTGAGTTGATATTTACTACATGCTTGCCTACTGGATTCAAGGAAGATGCTTATAGTCACTTTTCATTAAAGTTTACTATTCTTCCCCTATGCTCATTATTTCTAGAAATTCTTCCATGAACATCTAAGAAGACATTAGTTGATTAGTCTATCAGTATTACTTAACTCCATTCCTTGTAAATCTCACATTTAACCACATCTATTAATATTTTTGTTAGAGTTTCTATCACTGTGATTAATTGTTTACAGTTCCACATGGCTGTCCATCATTGAGGAAAGCCAAGAACTTCAAAACAAGAACTGTATGTAGAGGCCACAAAGGATTGCTACTCACACATTTTAATGGCTTGTTGAATCTTCTTCCTTATAGAAATAAAGCAGAACCATTATTCTTTGGCTTGTACCACCCATAATGTCTGGGCTCTCCTATGTCAATCATTACTAAAGAAAAGGCCCCATAGTCATGGCTACTTCTCAGTCTTAAGGTTAGCAATTTCTCAGTTGAGATTCCTTCCTGTCGGGCAAGCTGTCCTCTGAGAGGCCCTAACCAGCAGCTGACTCAGACAGATACAGACATCCAGAGCCAAACAGTGGATGGAGCTTGAGGACTCTTATAGAAGAATAGGCGGAAGGATTGTGGGCCCTAAGGAGATAGGAACTGCACAGGAAGATCAACAGAGTAAACGAACCTGAACCCTTGGAGCTCTCAGAGAATGAATCACCAACCGTGGAGCATACCCAGTCTACACAGATCTACCTCCATGGGCTGGACCTAGGCCTCCCTGCACATATGTTGTAAATGTGCAGCTTGGTTTTCATGTAGGTCTCAAACATCTGGAGCGGGGCTATCCCAAAACATGCAGCCTGTATAGTGAGTATGGTCTTCTAGCTGGGTGCTTCATCTGGCCTCAATGGGAGAGGAAGAACCTAGCCTCTCAGAGACTTAAAGTGGCAGGGTAGGGATACAGGAGGAGGGGGTACTCAGAAAACAAAAGATGGGAAGGATTGTGGGAGGGGGTGACTGGGAGGGTTATAAAGTGAATAAGCAAAAAAATAAAATTAAAAAAGAAAAAAAAAAGAGAGATTCCTTCCTGTCAGATGAGTTCATATTTGTCAGTTTATAGTAAGTTAGCCTTATATCAAGCTTAATTTCCAAATGAAGGCAGTAGAAAGGTTATGGTTCTGTCTAGCATGTTCTACCATGTTCATCTGGAAATGCACTAATTTTTTCCCTAGAAGAACTATGTGCTTCCAGAAATACATAACCTGTATTATTACATAACTATTACAATTTAGATTTAGCAACATTGTAGTATTCATAATATTTTGATCTATATTATACTGAATGATAAAGGAGTCAGATAGAATTAAAACATAAAAATATATTTAATATGTATGAATAAATTCTTAAAAATAAGAAAATAAATATGACAAGTACAATAGTTTTCATTTTATTTTTAATTTTGTAAGTAGATTTTTTTATACCATATATTCTGATCACAGTTCACCATTCTCAACCTTTCCCAGATCCTTCCTCCACCTTTCTACCCACCTAAATGCATACTTTCTTACTCACTCTCTTTACAAAGCAAATTGAAATATTAAACAAATGAATAAAATTTTAAAAAGACAGAATAGAAGAAAACAAACAGAAAGAGCAGCCAAAATGAGAGTATGATTCTTGTTTGTATAATTGGTTGTATAGTCATATATGATATTTGTAAATACCGCTTTAAAATCACCTTTCAGTTTACATCTACCTCAGCATGTAATCACTGGAGTTGAGTTCTTCATGTAGATGGGTGATTGACACTTATTCCTTAGAAGTCTGGATCATATTTATGACTGAATTGATTTATCTATTCATAAATATGTCTTAATATAGTTTGATATCCATCAAATTCTAAAAGATCTCACTGTAGATTCTATAAACTTCATAGTGGAATAGTAGTCAACTCTGACCTTGGCTCATCTTATTAAAACTAACTCATTTTAGCTGTTGATTAGAGTATTAAATTGCCAAAGGAAATCTTTACTTTAGTTTAGTTGATATTGCCTCCTGCAGAAAGATCTCTCATTCGAACCAAGATTCTAGCAGCAGGGACATGGTACTGAAACACTAAAGCAATGTCTTAGTGTCATAGAAATGGTGAATTTATTATTCTTATTCATGCTATTATATGAATTGGCATATGATAAATTTATCATTTCTTGAGTTGCTTAACAGCTGTAGCACCTGGATAGCTCTTTCAGTCTCCCATGGTACTAACTACAATTTGGAAAGGCATACATTGTTATGAAACTGCTGCTTCAGGATGATTTTAAATGTAGTAAGACAGTAACTTCCATTAGTGTTAGTCCAACATTACACTTCAGCTGCAAAAGAATTCTTTGCTTGGAAGTAATTTTATATAGAGTGGTGTAAAGGTGGTTTAAGGCATTCTGGAAGTCTGTTCATTGTTCCTTTGGAAGAAGCAACATTATATGCATGAGAGATAAATGTATACCCAGAATAAATATTAGAATAAGAACAAGGTGCCTCTCTTTCTGGGATGCTAGAAGTAGCCCCATATAATATTGCAAGGGGGCTTGTTGGTCACCCTAAAGATAGATGTTATAACTGTGGAACTATTGGATATTATTCACTTATCAGTATCCATAACCAAGTTAATATTGGAAAATGATGTCTATATTGTTTAACTTATACATAAGTTCTTTTCCTCCCACTATAACCACTATATTCATAGGCCAGTAAGTAATAAAGGTAATGCTATGGAAAGAGTTTAGAATTATCTCCAGAATGTTTCATCTTACTTGATTACAGAAGTCATTCTCTATTGAGTCCACCTTTTGGTGAACACTTATACAGGACACAGATATCCTTCTTTACTTGGGGAGGTCTGTCTACATTAATCCTTCTGTAGCTACTTTTAACAACATAATTCCAATCAAGCATCTTCCAAGTCTCTGACCATTCAGAAAACATTGGTGTTAGCCCATAATTGAGAATACAATCACACACCTGGCTATTTTCCTTTCTAGTAAAATCTAAAACCATTTGAGTTCCTGGATTGCTGGCCACTGAGAATATTTCCCCTCACCTCCTCCAGTGTTGTCCCAGAAAGGGGCAGTGATGCTGAGCTACCCATTAATTTCTGAGTGGTATTGAAATAGCCTACTCTATTCTTTTCAGCCTACTACTCTTAGGAAATGCTGATGGCTGACATTGTACCAGAAGAGTCATAGGTATTTGAGAAAATTGATAATACTCAATTTTTCACAAAACGTACTTGTTTCTTTATGACATGCTTTGGCTCCACTCTTTAGTCTACTGTATTAAACCCAGAATCTGCTCAGCAGACCCATATTCATGAATTCAGCCATGATTATTTTTATATTTCTTTCACTATTATTGCAAACATTTTATTTCATCCCCATCTATACGTTTATACACTTCTATGAACTAGAAAAAGCAAGAACTATTTTAGTAGTATTCAGCATTTCCTCATGATCAGTCTGTATATCTTAATTCTAGGAGCATACTTAGATAGTATATATATAGATATATATGCTTATAGTACTGCAGGGAAAGAAAGGCAGTGAGTATGTGATTGACATATCACCAGTAATGCTTTGTTAACATAGTGTTCATGAAGAATCATTTATAGTTCTATGAAAAAAGTAGTATTAATAACCTTAAGTAATATGAAGAAAACCTAACTGCTAGGGTGAGGATGCATCTGTGACACAGGATGAGAGACTGCTTCTGTAGGCAAAGATAACCTACCAGAATCTGAGAATTCAATATCATCAATGCTTTCTACACATTTCTGTCCCAACTTACCAGACCCCAGTCTTTTATAACCATTTTGAACTTTAGTTGTAAATATCCTTCAAGGTAAAAAATTCAAAATATATTTCAAGTCAGCCAATTATTCAATGGCATATGGTCTTAGATAACTTGAGCCCTGTGGCTGCCAGAAAGTAGATTCTCTCTAGACAGACTCAGAGGAACTTTAGATTATTTATGCATATCTCGAGCTGGGAAATAGCTTCCTCAGGCTCATTTTCTCTTTGTTTCTTTATCCAGATATGCTAGAAAGAAGTACCCTGCATTATTTTATTGTCAGTTGTCTAGATATGCTTAAAAGTTTTTCGGAGAGAGTTGCAAACTTGCCCCTTAACACTAGCACCTGAATTCTATTTATTTTGTGTAATTCTTTAAATAGTTTATAGCATGAATTATCAATGCTCTTTTACCAACATGAGATGATTTCATTGATATAGTGGGCTTGCAGAGCCAACACTTTAGAATTTACTTTCTCTAATATGGCTTATAGTACTAAAACCTTTATTAGAAGGTGGCTGGAGAAAAACTGATTTTATATAATGTGTACGTATTCATATACTTACATGTATAAAAGAGCACTTACTGGATGACATTGAAGCATGAGATTCTTGTTAGTTCAACACGGGTTGCTCTATCCCAGAGAGATTGAGAACCTGGTCATTATAACAGATAAAGCTGGATTCCTGAGAAAACCAATCTGGTAGCCACAGTCTGAAAAAGGCCTGCATACTGGAGCACCATTAGCATTCAGATTGGAAAGCCAAATAATGTGAAATATTATACCATATACTGAAAGATACACACAGTTATCCACAAGAAGTAAATGAAGGTAGATAGGAAATAATTTATCTCCTGGGAACACTTTGTGTCTGGACTATGCATATAAGGTGTAATCCACATGGGGGTGATCTTATATCCTCAGCTATCATTTCTAGAGCTATGATCATATGTTTAACTATGGATGTGTCATTTAGTTTGTCTCAGATCATACCATTTGACAAAACAGATTAAGCATTATAAACCTTATGCTGGCTTCACAGGAGATTGCTAGCCAATGCTTGACCCTTAACACCTGGTAAAATTTTCTAAGCTGAAGTTGTGTATACAGTGGAAGTTAATACAGACTGAGGAGTAGAGGAATCATTGATGTGGACAGGTTGTTCAGTGGGTACTAAGCTATACTAAAGGGGAGAGAGACATGCTTGCGGATTTACTGTTGCACAATAGAGGAAGGGAAGCTACAATAAAATAATAGTCTGCATATGTCAATAAGGTAAATGAAAGCATGTTTAAAATTGTATACCATAAACATATATTGAATATTTGAGTTATATATATATATATATATAATATATATATTTATAATTATTTAATGATGACACAACCTGTACACATATTAAACATCGTATTGTGGCATTATCCATTGATATGTCATTTTTTGAGACCAGTTAAAAATACATTTCCTGTTCTGAATCACTTTACTGCTTCAATGGCACTTGATGGTGTCTCCACTGGTAAACAAATGTCTGCATTCTTTCTTTACCTTCCTACTGATTTTAACACAGAGTTTTTAAAATTTAAAAGGTGGCTGGAGAAGAACTGGTTTTACATAATGTGTATGCATTCATATACTTAATGTATAAAAGAGCACTTACTGGATGGCATTGAAGCATGAGATTCCTGTTAGTTCAACATGAGTTGCTTTCTCCCAATTTCCTACTACATGGAAATCAACAGACCTGTTAGACTCTTATTTTTATTTTCTTGCTGTTAGTATAGAATCATAACTTTTGTGATTTGAAAAAACTGGAGAGAGTAGAAGAATGAATAGGATATAATATATAAGATAGGGAGAGTTAACTCTCTCTGAGATGATAACCTTCTCTATACCTATTGTGAAGATCAATTATATAGGTTGAGAGGATAGAGATAAACTTTGATTATCTCTATCCTTCAGAAACATTTTATTTGCATTAAAATAAGGAATTACACAGTGCTTGAAACAGAAAACTTGAAAAAAGGAAATCTGATCTGTCATAGTTAGAATTTCCCTGACTTGACAAATTAGGCATCTCAGAGGTAAGGGTAATAGATTTTTTTCTTTTTGTGATTTATTTATTTTCCTATATATATATATTTTCCTATAATATTTTATATATTATTTTCCTATATATTTCATGCTTCAGTTTTTTTTTAAAAATCATTCTATCCTAATATTTGTGAATTAAAAGTAATTTATGTGAAAGTTATTACACATGGTAATTTTTTCCTTTAAGGTTTTTATACCAAAGACATTAACTTTAAATTATTTCTTTATATTCTGAGAGTATAATATAATTACATCATTATTCTGTTTTCTTCCTCAAAATTTTCCTGTATACGTCTCTTTACAGTTTTTTTCAAATTCAAACTCTTTAAATTGTTGTTTTACACACACACATACTCTCTTCTCTCTGTCTCTCTCTCTCTCTCTCTCTCTCTCTCTCTCTCTCTCACACACACACACACACACACACACTATATATGACAAGAATTTCTGTTATTTAAAATGGTACGTAAAACATAAAAAAATTTCCTATCAGAGTTAGAGGAAAGAATGATGTCCTTAGTTCTAGGAGACTGAAAATGCTTCTTAAAACATGATTCATTGGCTAAAATCAGACAAATGGAGAAAATGTCTCAATAAACTTATAATTCACATATTCTTAAACAGAAACTGCTATTCTTGTTTTGTTTGTTTGTTTTTGTTTGTTTGTTTTTGTTTTGTTTTTTGCAAGTTTTTTTTTTAATTTGTTTTCTGGTACTACATTTATAACCAAGTACTTGGTCGTGCTAGACAAGGTCTCTACCATAGAGCTAAAAACTAACATACCACCAGAGGGTATATTTTTAAATTAAACTATTTCTTCCTCCCGGGGTAGCCATCAATGCCAATAGCTTTTGGATAGGATGCGGCCTCAAGGGCATTGTTCAATCTATACTAGAATGTTGATTATCTTGATTTTGTGTAGGTCTAGTGTAAGCAGTCTTAGCTGCTGTGGGTTTGTAAGGATGAGACTCTGTCATGTTTAAAATACACTGTTTTGCAGCTGTCATCATTTTCTTCCAGCACTCTTTGTCTGTTCACAACAATAAAAGGAGAATGATTATTGTTTGATGCGGACTAATTTGTCAAGGTGATGGGTTGGTAAGAATAGGTAAGGTAAAGGTTGTAAAATTAAGAATAATGATATTTGCAAAGATCATAGGTAAAATATATATATACACATATACACATATATGTGTGTGGGGGGGGGTGTGGGTGTGTGTATTTGGGTGTGTATGTGTGTACAATATATTAGATAGATACTTAGAAAGATTTGAGAGGGAGGGAAATACATTTTCAAATGGGTAGTTTAGATGGATTTGGCCTCTATGTGTGGAAAATATTCCTTCAGCATCATAATGTATTTAATTAAAAACTCATGTCTTCCCTTATGGTTGTTGACTAATCAGGATCAGGAGATCACACTCTAAGCAATACAAGCTATTGCCATACTCCTAGCTTCCCAAAGATCTAGATATGAAGAGTTTAGTTGAATAAGACACCATACAGGTTGGTCATCACACACTTCAAAATCAAGCCACCATTGAGGCTTCCTCCTTCCTCTCTAGCTTTCTAGCTATAGCAGTGTGTTATGTAGGCTTCTAGAGGAGAAAGCTCATGACTGCCCAGACAAGATATAACATTCAGTGTAATAGTGGTATAAATGTTTTCAGTTAACAAACTTTTAGAGTGGGAGTTATCAGCCTACTCCATTGGGAAGAAACCTATACCTGCCTAAACTGACACAGTATCAAAGTGTGTTCTAAATATGTCTACACATAGATTAGTGCAGGTTCACTCATTAGTTATTTTTTCTGTAGGTTTTCACACACCGTGTAATATACAATCATTCATCTGTTAATATATTAAGGTTCTCATTCAGTGAGACAAGTTGTACCTCAGAATACATTGTCTTAAATAATTACTCATGGTTGAAAGTTGGTTCTATTCATTATAAATGTTGAAAGTTGAATCTCATCATGCTCTAATTTACTTAGAAATAGTACACTAGGGCTAACTTTTTGTTTTTTGCATAATTTTAAACATTAAGACTATTTGATATTTTCTCTGATGTAACCAAACAGCCTTCTACTCATCTTTCCAGGATTACAGCAAAATGTAAAATTTATACAATCAATAATAATGGTAGCATAAATTTTTTGTGATTGTGCAAAATTTTCAGAATGATTTATACCATTGTATAAACACAATTATATACTTATTTAGAAAGATATCTTCAAAGATTTTGAATATCATTTTTCAGTCAGATACTTCTCTCATTTTAATCCTGAATTCATTGTTCTCAATCTCAGAAATTAATCTTTAAAAGGAAACATATGTTCGACATTTCTGTTATTAAAGAGCGACACTGAGATGTCTGAAAGAGGGAAGAGTAGATCAAAGTGTGAGGAAAATATAGATGGATGAACTCAGTCGTTAAATAAGAAGCTCAGTCAGGAAACTTATTTGAAAAGCTCTCAAGGATAGAAAGTCTAAAGCAGAGTTAATTAAAATGAATGTAAGCATCGCTGCCTAATTGTGACCATTTTCCTCCTGCACCTACTTGATCTCACTTTAATCCTCACAGTCTAAATATAAAATAATGGTCAGCCTTAGCAATTACTTTCCTAAAGCTAATCCATCAATGACATTTAAAGAAACTAAAGGATCAAGAGGAGATTTTGTTTTCGTAAAATAGAGATTGCTTCTTTACTGTTTAACCTTAAGCATAGATTGGACATTGAACCAACTAGTTTTCTAGGAGGGATGTGAGTTTTCATATTCCTGCAGTTACCTAGGAAACCAGGCCCCTGGTACATTGAGACACCTGCATAATTGTTCTAAGTATATTATACCAGGTCACTCATGAGGCATATAAAACAAAATCATTTAGTCAAGTAATATTCTGATAAAATGAAGTTTACCAAATTATTTTTTTGATTTTTTTTTCTTTTTAATCTCAAGTTACTGAGTAATAAAAAAAACCTGCCTATCTCCCTTGGAAACTTTTTAGATAAACCACTGCTGCATTTAGTTTCCAACTTAATTCTGTAACCACACATTCACTGCAAATTGTTACTTTTCTTCCTGAAATATTAATGTTGATGATGATGGTAATGATGAAGAAAAATTTGTTTGGTGAATTTTGTCATTTGAAATCAACAGTAATTTCTAATTCTATCTTTTAGTATTCTTATGATATTAATATAAAAATTAAAATTAAATAATTTACTTAGAGTTTAGTTGAAATAATTTCATGTGATGCTTTGCCATCGTACAAAAACATTCTGCATTTTCTTATTTTGTGTGCTTCTTTCTCAGTCCATAGATATTATTTTTAATCCACATAATGGTTATGAATTACATGTACCTTGTAAGATGATATTTCTCAAGCTCCACTAATATCAAGTCCATGTTACAAGCAATTCTTTTCTTTAATCCACTAATTTCTGAACACATATTTATAACTTCTGATAGGTTATGATACATTTCTGTAGCTATCAAAATGATCTTTTAAAGATTATATTGACCAAAACACTGCTCAGAAATTCTCAGTGCTTTTTATTGGCTTTATAGAAACTCAGACTAATTTTATTGACACACAGTATCCTATTAGGTCATCTTTTGATTGCACCTCTAGATGAAGCTCTTTTAGCAGTCTCTGTCTCCCCCATCCATCAGACTTTCTGGCTGTTTGACAGTGTATACATAGTAAATTTATCAGCAGTCAAAATAGATTTAATTGCCACACATCTACTATTAGATTTTCTTTCAGGATTTCACAGCTGGGTTTGAATTAGAATTATATCATTCTTTATTACAACGTATCCCCAAGCTCTAGTATGAATCAGCACACAGTTTTTCCTGTAGTTTCTGAGTGGGAAATTGAGGTGAATCTTATCTAACTTTAATTCTGCAATTACAATGTTTTCCTCAAAGGCTGAGTAAGACCTGCCTCTAAGTTCACATGATTACTGGCAGGGATCAGCTCTATGCAGTCTCTTTGATTGGCTAGGGTCTTATGCTTGTGACAATTTCATGGCACATAAGTCTTTCCTCCCATAAACGTTTGTATTTTAGTTACTTTCCTACTGCTGTGATGAGACATTATGACCGAGGCAAATCATTAGGAAGTTGTTCATTGGGGTTAGTGGCTCCAGAAGTTTAGGTCCATGACCATTTTGATGGTGAACATGGTGGCTGGCAGGTAGACAAGGTACTGCAGCAGTATAACCTAGAACTTTTATTTTGATTCACAGACATGAGGCAGAAAGAAAAAACCTGAGAGTGGTTTGGGATTTTAAAACATCAAAGACCATCCCCAATGATATACCCTCTCCAATAATGCCCCACCTTCCAATACTGTCCAACCAGTCCATCAACTAAGGATCAAGCATTCAAATAATGAGCCTATGGGGGTATTGTCAATCAAATCACCACAGTTTGTTTGTTAAGTCACACAAACCATGTATACAATACAGTCTTCTAGAAATTTTAAAGGTACAAGGTTTATAATACAATAAGAAAATTTAAGGACAACAGAATATATTTTATTTGAGGAATATTTTTCAAATTCCATGTCAAGGAGTTATGAAACTATATTTAAAACAGCATGTGGAAATGATAAAATTCATTCTAACAACTGCTCCAGCTTTGCATTCTGTCTTTCAAATTTAAGTTCTATATTCTGCATAAATATCTATTTATCTGTCCTTTCATTCATAAGTTGCTATTTAGACACAAAAATAATGGCTTAGAATAAAATTTCCCTCTTAAACTTTGCTTAGAACTTCTTCATATTTTGGGATTTTTTGTTTTCAATATTATATGAAATAGTGTACACTTATTAGTAAATGTTTTTGGAATGAAGTAAATGGTTTTTATTGAGAAATGACATGTAGAATTACAGGTAGATGTTTTGTAGCTTAAAATCAACTCAGTATTCTAATTTGTATGTAAGATCTTTAGAAATGATGAATCAAATAAAGAATGATTTATTTAATAAATCATTACATATCCTTTTATACATTGAGGGCAATACGTTTACATTTTTCCACACCTACCAAATTTTATCCTTTACATTTATACCTTTCTGGGATGAGGAATATATAGTTTGTCCATATCTTCATATATAAGTATACATATATTTTCATCATACCAAGACATGCATGGTATTACTCATTGATAAGTGAATATTAGGCAAAAAGTACAGCTACTCATGCAATACTTCGCAAACCCAAAGAAGTTCAACAAAAAGGAAGGCCAAAGCAAAGATACTTGAATAAAACTTAGAAGGGTGAATGAAATAGTTACAGGAGGCAGAGGGATGAAGGGTAGTGGGTGGGAGAGAGGAGAGGAAGGGGAATGGGGGTTTAGGCTCAAGTGTGGGGAAAGACAGAAGAGAGGCACAGAGGGCAGGGGAATGAATGGAAATCTGCAGCTGCTAAAGTGGTGTGAAGGGAGAATCTCTAGGAAGTCCCAGATACCTGGGATCAGAAGGCTCCCAGGAATCAAAGTGGGAGGCTTTAGCCAAGATGAATAACAGTATATGGAACCTAAAGAGACCACTTCCTGTAGCCAGGCAGGACTCTCACTGGTGAGATAAGGATACTAACCTACCCACAAAATTTTTGACCCCAAAATTGTCTTGTTAAAAGAAATGCAGGGACAAAGATGAAGCAGAGACCTAAGGGATGACCAAAGAATAACTAATCCAACTTGAAACCCATCCCATGGGCAAGCATCAATCCCTGATACTATTAATATTTTCTGTTATGCTTCTCAGGAGTCTCTATACAGCAATTGACTGGATCAGATGCTTATACCCACAGGCAATCATTAGAGGGAAGTAGGGGACTCCTGTGGAAGAGTTAGGGAAAGGATTGAAGGCCATGAAGGGGTTAGAAAACCTACAGGCAGACCAAGAGTATTAACTAACCTATACCACTGTGAGCTCTCAGAGTCTGAATCATTAACCTAAAAACATACATGAACTGGAGCAAGGCCTGCGGCACTATGTACCAGACATGCATCTCAGTCGACATGTGGGTTGCAGACAACTGGAGCACAGACTCTTCCTAAAAATTGTAGCCTGACTCTGGTATCAGTTCCCCAACAGGCCTGTCTTGTTTGACCTCAGTAAGAGAGGATGTATCAATTCTGGCAGAGATTTGATGTGTCAGGATGGAGGGATACCCAGGGGTTTCTACCATTTCAGAAGAGAAGGGAAAAGAGATGGAGGGAGGGACTCTGTGAGGGGGAACCAAGAAAGGTGGCCACATTTGGCATAGAGAGAAATAAATAAATAAATAAATAAATAAATAAATAAGAAAAGAAAGAAAGAAAGAGGCAGAGGGAGGACGGAAGGTCAAATGTCCTTAAGGCTTCCTTTAAAATATACTTTGTTGTGTTCTAGCCTTAAGCTCTATATTTTACCTATAAGAACACATTATCACATATATTAAACAAGGGATATCATAATCCATCTGTCTTCTTTCATTGGTATATGATTTTAATTTTCACTGGCCAATAAATCACCCCTCTCCAAATGCCTTCGTTTTTTTTTTTTTTTTTTTTTTAATTTTCTGTGATCATTTTTGTAAAGCTTGATTTTCCATGTAGCTATGGAATATCTGGAGTTCACTGCATAACTCAAGATGGCCTCAAATTCACAGCAATCCTTTTCTGTCAGTCACCTAAGAAGTGGAATTGCAAGAATGTGAGCAATTCAAAACGCACATGGGTAGATGTGAAACTGAAGAGAAAGTTCAGAGATGCTCTGGATTGAACAGAGCTGGAGAAGGGGAATGCACAAGAAAATTTGTTTTATAGTTTTAAGAAATAATGGAAGCAGAGTTTAAAGAATGAAGGAAGAAGAAATTGAGCACTGTTTTATATTCTTTGTTTT
The DNA here is from genome assembly GCA_021653895.1 of Mastomys natalensis. Classification (NCBI taxonomy): domain Eukaryota; kingdom Metazoa; phylum Chordata; class Mammalia; order Rodentia; family Muridae; genus Mastomys; species Mastomys natalensis. The sequence continues at coordinate 1,820,377 of JAJTUV010001058.1, forward strand.
GTGCTTTCCATCATTTTCAAGACTAGCAACTCGTTATGATCCTCAGGAATGTGTTTTAAAACATGGTGATTAGTACGGCCATGACAGGGCAATGAATATGTAGACTCTGATGATCGTTCCTAACCATGTCTGAGCTTTAGTTGTATTCTAAGCAATTAGAAAGTTACTCAATACTGTACATGTTATTGGGCTTATTTGTTGAGTGTGGAGTTAATGAGTCACTACTGGAGCTTCATTCTTGTAGAGGAACCAGGTTTTATGTATCCATATTTATAGTTTACTTTACCATCATCAAATATTGATCCTTATGTGTCTCTTTATGGAGCTGCTGAACTGAGCTTTATTTTATGCTATATGGAATGTGATATAGATTAAATACATATTGCTCCCTAAGCAAAAATATTTATTTTATTTTACTTCTGTCTTTTTTTTTTCTAGCACAGAGGAGATACGATGGCAGCAAAAATGATCTACAGATATTTTAGCAGTGTTAAAGGATAATGGAATAATGGAATTATCTAAAATATGATTTTCCAAAGAAATTAGAGTCCAAGAAATACATGACTTATAGTTGTTGTTGTAGTTGAAAGTTAGAGAAATAAACAATTTTCTTACTGAGCCCACATACTCCAGGCTGGAACTACCTCCCTTCTCATGTATACCATTCCCATATCTTAACATCCTATACTTTATATGTCAGTCATTCAAATGAATTTCAGCTGTGCCAATTTCAATATTTGGCAGTCTGCCACAAGAAGATTGTGATTTAGAGGTCAGAGTGGACTACAGTGTAAGTTCAACACTGCATCATCAATAGCTTTGATTACTTGGTCAAACCTGACCCTAATAAAAATATTTTTCATTATAACATTTAGACAATTTGGGGCTTTCATTTAACTTCTCCTATAATAAATTTAATATTGCAACCCCTCAGAAATTCATTTCATGGCCAAGCCATATTTAATGTATTCAAAGTTTTCAAATCAGAGGGATTTGGATATCACTAAAATTTATTATACAAAGCTCTCAAAAACAAACTCTTAAAATGTTCGTTTTTAATTAAAACTACTGTTTCCAGGAACTCTCTGTATTTCCTGTTAACATGACATATGAGATCTTTGTCATCTTAGATGAAAAGAGAGATAGAGCAAGAAAAATGCCCTTATTCGTAGCTTTAGCATATTTGAATGAGTACAGGTTCACAATATATCTATAAACTAGAGATTATTATTTTTAATTTTGTCAGAAACACTATTCACCTATTAAAAACTAGGACATCATGAATTTTGCAGGCAAATTGGTGGGTTGAGAAAATATCCACCTGAGTGAGGAAACTCAGACCTTAAAGGACATACATAGTATGCACTCACAAATAAGTGAGTAGTCACAGATAAGCAGCCAAAAAGTTCAGAATACCCATGATATAATCCACAGACCTTAACAAATGTAACAAGCAGAAATGTGCAAGTAAAGATGCTTCAGTCCCAGTTAGAAGGGGGAACAAAATAATCACAGGAGGCAGAGGGAGGGAGGGAGGGAACTGTGTGGTATACTCTAGGGAATGGGAAAGGGAGGCATATTAGGTATGGTGAATACAGTAGAATAGCCCAGAAGATCATGAGAATGAATGGAAATATGCATAAGAGGGATTGGGGGGTGGGGGTGGGGAGAGAACTTCTAGAAAGTCCCAGAGATCTAGAATATAAGAGACTTCTAGGACACAGTGGAGATGACATTAGCTGAAATGCCCAGCAGTGGGTAGATGGAACATGAAGAGACTCTGTATAAAGGAAATGAATGGACAAAAATGGAGCAGAAAACTATAGAAAGGCCCATCTAGTGACAATCTCATCTTGGAATCCATTCCATGTGCAGGCACCAAACCTTGGCTCTATTTCTGATTCTGTGTTGTACTTGCAGACAAGAGCCTAGCATGACTGTCCTCTGAGAAGCTCTACCAGCAGCTGTCTGAGACAACCAACCATTGAACTGAGGTTGAGGACCCCTATGAAAGACTTAGGGAAAGACTGAAGGAGCTGAAAGGGATTGTAACCTTATAGGGAGAACAATAGTACCAACTAACCTGGATCCCTGAGAGATTCCAGAGATTAAGCTACCAACCAAAGAGCACAAATAGGCTGGTCTGTAGCCCCCTGCATACATGTAGCAGAAGACTGTCTTATTTGGTCTCAGTGGGAGAGGATGCGCTTAATTCTGTAGGAACACAATGCTCCAGGGAAGGGGGATGCTGGCAGAAGTCAGGTGGAAGTGGTGGGGTTGGTGAATGGAGTAGAGGAATGTCCTCTCAGAAACAAAGGGGAGGGAGAATAGAGTGAAGAACTTGGCGAGGGGAAAACTGCAAGGCAGACAATATTTGGAATGTAACTAAATGAAATAATTTAATTTTTAAAAAAACACCTTTGCTTGCCTATATCCCAGATAGGACAAGCTGCCTTGCCAGAAGTTTTTAGGTCTTGTGGAACAGAGAATCAAAAAGAGAAATTATAATGACTCTTGTATTTTTCTTAAAAGTGACCAGTTACTTGGAGTCAATCATGGACTGGTCTAGAAATCAATCCAATAATGGAAATAACAGTCTTCATTTCGAAGGCAAGATCTGGACATGTTCAGAGACATATTTTGAAGTTAGTTACAGTTTTCTATGATGTTATGATAGCAAGAGATAAAGGTGGGACAGGATCTGAATTTCAAACAAGGGTTAGTGCATGTGTTAAGGGTCTTTTAATTGTCAAGCTAAAATTGATCTTGTCTCATCTACAGCATTTATTGTAAGTTGCATTGACTGTATGTTTTCTAATTGTATTAGTGTGTTGAACACTGGAATGTCTGTTGTAGGGGTTTATCAACCAGCTTTTGTCTTACTGTCCTGAGTATTAGAAAACCTTGATTCTCTGAAAAAAGCTGGAAAGTACTGGAAGAAGTGAGTTAGGCTTTAAGCAGAAGCAAGAGGGTAGTGGGCTTATTACTGGTATAACAACTTTAATTACATTAATTACTAGCACCAATGCTTCTGCAATAGTTTTGACACAATAAGTTAAGACAGCTACTTTTGTTAATAATCTAGCAAAAAAAATGTTACTAATGTGTTGAGAATACAAGAAGATTCATATAGGTGTTTGGAACAATGGATTGATGCTCTTTATCCTATTCAAATTTTTGGAAGGATGTTCAGGGTTTAAGAATTAGGAGCTATCTCGAGTATCATGACAAATACCATTGGAGTGGTGTTATTTCTAAAATTTACAATGATAGACATTATAATTAGAAAAAAGTTTAAAGACACCTATAGGGTATTTGGCATAATTCTAACACCTCTCTGGATGTGTTAACTTTGCATAGTGAGATTATGAATTTAAAGAATGCTGCTCTGTTGAGCTTTGATGCTGCAGATAAAGCTGATAAAATTATCTATGTCTTGAGGTCTCTATTTCCATTTTGGTCAAACCTCAGGAATGATATATATAACTTGATCATTTTAGCCCCATTTGTCCTGGGAATACTTTTATTCCTGCCCATCATGTTAAAACTAGACTCTAACTACATCAACATTTTTGCAGCCAAGGTACATGGCTTGAAACTGAAAATAGACCCCCAGACAGAGCTATTAATTTAACAGGCAGGCCAGCCAAGGAGAAGTAAGATACTATACAGAGATTTACCAACCTAAGACAGAAATGCATTGCTTTTGATAATGCATATTCACCACAGGTAAGGAAGGCTTTCTTGTCAGAATCACTTAAGACAGGCTCAGTCTGGTTTGTGAAATTAAAAAAAGAAGGCGATGTGGAGAGCTTTTGGGACTGCCCAGCAGGAATCTGACATTGGCTAAGGACAAGGAAATGGGCTGCATGGCAGGAATTGATATTGGCCAAGGACAGGGAATGGGCTGCTTGGAAGGAATCTGATATAGGCCAAGGACAAGGGTATGGACTTCAGGCAGGAATCTGACATTAGGCTAGAACAAAGAAGTAACTTCAGGCAGAAATCTAAATCCTAGACTAGAACAAATAAGTAATTACAGGCAGGAATCTAAATCTTAAGCTAGAACAAAGAAGTAGGCTCCTAGCATAAAAATTACTTTGGGCTAGGACCGGAAGAAGGCTCAGATATTTTGGTCATCATGATAAACCCTCGGAAATAGTAATCACAGGAGTGATCCCGGGACTCTGTTTATTGTCTTGCATGTTCTATGACTATTTGGGTTTATTGTTTGGCTTGTTCCTTGACTATTTGCATGTATTGTACTGCTAGTTCCTTAACCTAGAACTGACCTTAATACTTCCATGTAACTTAAATGGTATAAAAGCAAAAAGGGGGAGAGGGGATGGTAAAGGGGGGTTCTATGGAGGGGAAAAGGGGAAAGGGCAAAACGTCTGAAATGTAAAAAATTAAATCTTGAATAAAAAATTTTTGTTGAGGTAAAACATGTAAAAGTTTAGTGTCACTGTACATTCAAGGCAGAACAATTTTCCAAATATTCCTATATTCCTAAAATTCCTAAAGTTATACTTGTTTTTATATTCAATTAAAATTATTCCAATAATGTATATCATCTTTAGTGCCTCATGAGTAAAATGTCTTGGCATGGCATAGTTAGTCACATGGACATTACAAACTAAAGTGTACAAGAAACTGCCAATCTGTTTCTGTAAGTGATATTAAAAATTTTTGTATTTCACTAGAGATTTTCCATTTTCTAATCAGCATTGGATACTGTCTTTTTTAATATTTTTGACTTAAAACTAATTTAAAAACACAGGGGTTTTACTTTTCATATATATAACGGTTAATAAAATTCAATATTCTCATAAGTTTATATTTAATTCATCACCTTGTAAAAAAATTATTTCAACCATTTACCCAATTATTGTGTTATTTGTTCTTAATATTGATAACTTTTATGTAACCTTATTCAAGTGTATTTTAAGATATATGCCTTACAAGTTTTATTTTATACCAGTGTGCAATAGGTTTGGTAATTTTACACCAAGTGGTAATATTCACATAGGGTAGTTAGACATTTTAATGAAACTCAATTGACTAATTTATTGTAAATTAAGTTTTTTCAGCTTAAATTATTTTGGAATAAATTTATAGGACAATGTCTCCACAATAGGTCATACATAAATATTATATCTGCATATGTATATTTAACTCTTGGAGCTTCCTAACAATTGATTATAACATCATGAAATCTAGAGTTTCATGTTTTAAACTTCAACTAGAGTCATGGAATGTAACTACGTTAATATGATGGTGTTCTTTAAAAAAGAATATGTCAATGTTTATTTTCAATGAAAAATTTTATCAAAGCAGGTTCCTTGAAAGTAATAACACTTTACTTGAGCATGTCATGTGGTTTAGTCAGATCTACCTTTCTGGTATCCACTGCCCTCACATTTGTGTCATATCACCTGTCTACATAGGATTGGGTGTTCTATTTAATTCTTCTATGTTTGAAAAATCCAGGGATACACCTATGAAATTCAAAACTTTTGTGTTTATTGTGTCACTGAATATCTGTACTTCCACCTATTTTTCTTGGCTGTAAGATGGATTTGTTGACTATGATTCAATTGTGCATAGGTATCAAATGCTTTTTAGCCATTAAATAAATACCTGGCTCAAATATATGTCTAGATCTAGTGACATTACATCCAGATAGCAGCTTACTTGCTTAAATATCTTAGGACTATTTCTAGAAATATCCTCTAATTCACATGATAGTTCTGTTTTCTGAGGAATCTTCACAATGGTGTTTCATATCTTCCCCAAGCTACACTCATAGTAAAGAGTATATTTGCTTCTCCTACCCCACACCCTTGGCAGAATTTATTGTCACTTATTTTCCTAATGGTAGTCATTTTGACTGAAGGCACATGGAATTATAATGATGTTTTGATTTGAATTGACATTTTTATATATTTTATAAACAATCATACTTGTCCATTTCATCACTTACTGATTAGGCTATTCAAGTTATAGCTTTATATTATTATTTCTTTAAATATTCTGGAAGTTATTACTCTGCCAGACATATAACTGTGGATATATTTTCATCAGGATGTATGATAATTTTCTTACTTGTTATTCAGAAGATTTTTAATTTAATAATAAAATCCCACTTGTCAATTCTTTATATTGTTTATTGAGATGTTGGACTCATTCCTATGATTAAACTGTCAAGACTCAAGAACACTTTTCCCCTTTATTCTGAATTTTCACCAAAAATACATGTAAAATATTATAATGGCTTTAATAATGTTGCCTATATTTATTAGTAATATATTCAAGTAAAAAAGAAAATAGAAAAATATTATATAGATATAATGGAAAATAAAATATACATTATATAAAAATATTGGAAATCTTTTCATAGAAATCCTAAATTTTCTACCAAATTTAGACATTTGAAGTAAAAAATATATTAATCATTTTTCTCAGTGTGTAGAAATAAGTGAATGATCAAAATCTAATTTTGCTTTTAAATAAGAGAATAACTAATATAGAAAATAAAATAATTTTTTAACATTTTCTTTTTTAATGCATAACTTATTTATTTACATTTCAGATGTCAACCCTTTTTCCCATTTCCCCTCCTTAGATTCCCCCATCCCATCCCCCTCCTCGTTTTGCTTTTATACAGTTTTTAATTACATGCAAGTATTAAGGTCAGTTCTAGGATGAGGAACTAGAAATACAATAGATGCAAATAGTCAAGGAAAAAGCAACACAATAAACACAAAGTCAAAGAACAAGCAAGGCATTAAACCCAATTACATGAACACTGTTTCTAAGGGCTTATCAGGATAACCAAAATATCTGAGTCAACTTCCCTGTCCTTGCCCAAAGTCACTTTCATGTCTGAAGCCTACTTCCTTGTTCTAGCCTAAAATTTAGATTCCTGCCTGAAATCACTTTTTGGTTCTAGCCTAGTATTTAGATTCCTGACTGAAATTACTTCTTTGTTTGAGCCTAATGTCAGATTCCTGCCTGAAGACCATTTCTTTGTTCTTGGCCCATGTCAGATTCTTGCCAAACAACCCCAAAAGCTCTCTGCCACTTCCCATTTTTTTGTTTGTTTCATAAACAAGACTGAGCCTGTCTTTGTTTGTTCTGCCAAGAATGCCTTCTTTACCTGTTGTGGAATATGCATTATCAATAGCAATGAACTTCTGTCTTAGGTTAGTAAGGCTCTGTGCAGAATCTTATCAATCCTTGGCTTATAGTGGTAGTCATTATAATTAGGAAAAAGTTTAAAGACACTTACAGTGTATTTGGCATAATTCTAACACCACTCTGGATGCTTTAACTTTTCATAGTGAGCTTATGAATTTAAAGAATGCTGCTCTTCTGAGCACTGATGCAGCAGATACTGCTGATAAAATTACCCATGGCCTGAAGATACAATATTTTATTGTTGTTTTCTCTTATCATTTTATATTTGTAGTCAGAATCAGTTTTTATACAATTAATATCATTATTATAAATTTCTGTGGTCTGAAAAATGTATATAATAGTTAAAATCAAGTCATTTAAAACAAATTGTAGGCTTTTTACACTTGTAATCTAAAATTGGCTTTGAAGTTTTAATTCTTAAGGATCATGTCTTGCCTCAGCCAACACAAACATACAAACCAAAGGGATATAAAAAGAAGATTAATTAATAGCATTTTTATCAGTAGTGAGGTTTTATATCAGAAAGTAAATTTTATTCATCTTATAATATAGTATACAATATTCAACTTGAAGTAAAAGTAGAAAAGGAAAAAAACAAACAAACACTAGTTTGAAATGTAGAAGTAAATATAGAGAAGACACTTTAGGACATTAGATGAGCACAGCTTTTTGATTTAAAATCTAAGTGCTTCTCCACCACAAGGCAAAGGGAATCGACTGCATTGAGTAGAAATATACAAAGACATTGTGGGAGGGGTCATTAGAACATGGAAGAGTAAGCCACATTTAAAAGACCTTTCTGCCCACTGTTTGACAAAGACTGCATGCCCAGAACTTTCCAAATTCTATTCTTCACCTAATTCATATTTAACAAATAAAATAAAAGAGAGAATAACTACAGATATATGTTGGCACACAGGAAAATAGAAAAGGTATTAATTAATCATTTTTATCATCAATATTTTCTACAATATTCTAGTAAGTGTTTTACCATTTAATTGGATGTTATTTTCTAAGTTAATGTGTCAGATACTACAAAAAATTATAATTAACTTTTGTTGTATTGCTGTCAAAGAAGTCTTTGAATTGATATAAATGTTCTACAGGTTATTAGTCCAGAAAATAATTGGTAGCTATCATACCAATATTGACTTAAACAATTATAAATCATTTGATGACAGTGCAGTGAAGAATATGTAACCATATATTTTAAACTAGGAGGTATAAACAATGTGTATTTAGAGAATCAGTAGTGGGGAGTATTAAAACTACACAATCTTAAGACCATGTACTTGGCTGCTTAAATGCCTATCCTGAACATAAATGAGAGTTATTAGGAAAAAGTAACACAATGAAATATAATAAACATATTTCTTGATGTTCAGTACATAGTTTAATTGGATTAGATAATGAAGACTATGAATCATATACTTGTAAATTATAAACAGATATTCTAAAGTCATGTAACAACACACTTTGATTAAGGTACCTTGCATTAAGACAAATATTGAATCCAGATAAACCAGGATAGTCCTAAAAAATTACAGTCTTAAGCAACATTATGTTCCTCTCAATTTTTTTTTCAGTTCAAATTTGTTAATAAAAATTCTCAAACATTTTTCTACTCCTCTTGTAGTTATATCCCAATGAGAAGCTCTTATTTTGTCTCATAGGATGCATTTTACTCTCTATGTTTATATTTTATTTATGTTCATTTTGAGGATTTTGCACTTCAAATTGACTAGACAATGTGTGAGGACAGTTATTATATTTACATGATGAACATGTGACATCATACAAGATAGTTGTAAATAATTATGTGAGCAAATTAGCGTATCTTCTGTATTCTGTTTTATTATCTTTAACTTGTCAATTATATTGTTACAAGACTTATAAAGATTCAAAAAATATTTTGCAACTATAAACAATTTTATTTCCATTGAATGAATTTAATAAATAATTAATAATAATAAAACTTTGCTTAGGTATGTATTCAGCAGACATTCTAGTAAAGACTAAATAGATGTAGCTTTTTTTTATGTTACCTTTATTTGAAGATACTATTGCAGCAATATTTCAATCCTCATGTTAGTACAAAAGTGAATTATTGATATTTATGTGACTGTACTACTACAACTGTTTTTATAGTTTAAGTTCCAAATGCCTGTAGCTGTTTCCATTATGAAGAATGACCACTATTTCTACTAGCATTGGTGAAATAAAATGAACATCTTTACACTATTTAATTACTGTGACATCTACTGATTTATTGATGCAAAAATATTTTTTTCTCAATTTCTAAAATTTAAACAACAAGGAATGTCCTCAAAAACAGTATCCAATAATCATTGAGTGAGAAGTGGTGTATATCATATAAATACTGTATTGTGAAACAGAGACTGCCTCCCAGAGAAGCCGGAATTTAATAAGCAAGATAGTTAAAATGTAGTCAAATTAAATGTTATTTATTAACTTTCAGTAAACTTCCAATGAACTATTATGCACATACTGAAATTCTTTATCTGGAATTTACTCCAATTTTTTTTGGATGTGGATAATATATTTGTATTTGTTTTTCTAAACTCCACATTTCTCTTTCTAACTTAATGTATAAAATAAAATGGGATCAAACAAATCTAAAATCACCACAAATTAAGTATAGTATCCATAAATTATATCCATAATGCTCTTATCATTAGAATCACATTCTGTTTAGAGACATAACTAATTGATATTCTACCTAAATTTTAAATGTGTTTTAATGAACATTACTGCTTGTTTTGTAAGCATTTTTCAAACACATTGTGTAGGTTGTGTTAACCTCAACTTTCCATTAACAGAAGAAAATTTGCACTGGTTCATTTATATTGATGGTGATTTCATAAATATTTTCTATAGAACTGTCATAATTTTATGTAAAAAACATCATGTTACCCAAAACAATGTATAGACACAGTCCCAATCAGAATTTTCATTACTTTCTTTACAGAAACAAAAATAGAAAAGTTTTCAAAAGATAAAATACATATGAAAATGAAAAGGATCATAAAATTCCAAAGTAGATGAATGCAAAAAGAGTAGTATTGAAAACAGCATGGTACTAGTACAAAAACAGTTTTATAAACAAATGGAACAAAATAGAAGAGCCAAACATATTTGCATATAACAACAGTCATATTATTTTCAGCATATATATTAAAATCATACACTGGAAAAAAAAAAAAGACAATTTTTTTTTTTACCAATTGATGCTGGGAAAACTGTATGCTCACATGTGGAACAAAATGAAATTTTACCAAAATCTATCACAAATAATTGAAGGCTTCAACATAAAGCTTGAAATGCTAAAACATAAAAAAAAAAATAAATAAAACAACAACAACAACAACAAAACCATATATAGTATTCTACAAGGAAATGGCTATGGATGTAGGAGACAGCTTTCTGAACAGGACTCTTTTATCTAACATTTACTGACAACACCTCTGTTGGGGCACAGAAAAGACAAAATGCACATAAATAAGCAATAAACAAAGTGAGTGAAATTAATACTGTGAGAGAATGCTAGAGCTTACTATTGGTATGTAACTCCTGGAGGAGTAGAAAATTTTTGAGAATCTTTATTGACAAATCAACAAATTAAACTTAAAAAGTTGTCAAACAAATTATGTTGCTCAAAATTATATGCTTCTAAATAAATTGAACTCAAAAGAATTTGGAGCATTTCAAAACTAGAATTTTGGTATTGAAGTCATACTGTCAAAGTAGATAAAAAAGATAATGGTATGTACATGAAATTCCAAGGTGGCTGAAGATTTAGTGTACAGCTCTGTTCAAAAGGAAGATTAGAAAGAATTTTGTTACCCAGAGAAAAACATGCAAATAAGATCTACTGTGAGTCATTAAAGCTTCTTGAAAATAGGCAGCTTCCTTAGAGGTGAAGGAGAAATCTTTAAGGTTATTGTGCTGGTTGCATTGATGCAGAAAGAGCTGAAGTGCAGGCAAAGAGAGAGAGGTAGACCTCTGGGAAGTCTTTGTGAAGACAAATGATAAATATATCATTAAAATTGTTTGTTTAGAACAAAAGTCACTCTCAGAACTTTAACCTTCTCAAGGAAGGCTGAATTGATAAGCAGTTTAAGAATATGAAAGTGGAGCTTGAATAGAAGCAGTATGCTTAAGTATAATATAAATTTTTAAATATGTATTCATACATATTTATTATAGATTTCTATTTGTTTTGCCTATTTCTATTTGTAGTTTCAAAATTGCATTAGGAAAGCAAAGAAGTGGATTCAAATTTATAATCTCTTCCTTTGATAGGATTACATGAATAGAGTTTTCTCAACCTAATGGAATAATTGCTACAGTTAGTGTGTCAAAGAAAATAGCAACGAATTAATCACTTATTTCAGAATGTTATTGGACACCTATTTTAATAGTATACCATTATGAAACATCATGAAAGAAGTCTAGGATTCATATATATTAGGATGTAGTATTCATAAAGTTCAAGAAAAGTATATATATTAGGTTGATTTTAATACACCTTGCATAGATGCATTTTAATTATTAGATATTTTTGTCCTCTAAATCAAAGTATGAAAATTTGGTTTTGCTACAGCAGTCACACTTAAGGTTTTTATGAAATTCAGTATTAAAGAGTGGACTTTTTCAAATACAGGAAGATTATGACACTATAAAAGATAATAATAAGTATAATTAAAGGAGTAGAAAAATCTCAACTGCATAAGCTAAAATTGTGTAATTAAAAATAATGCTCAAATAAAGAAAATTGAGTAAAATTTACACATATGGAAATTGGGGTTTCCACTAATCAAAAGCAGACATGTAAGTTTCTATCAAAGTACACAACCCAGGTTTTAGATGTTGTAGAATCTATTTACCATATAATTTATTTTATACACAAATTTATAATTTATGAAAGATATATATTTGAAAACAAAATTATAAACTGTATAATTTTTCTTTTACCTCCTTCAGTTGCGTACTTCTTCATTTTCACACTCTATGTCAATGTGTTCTGTTACATAATGCATAAGATAGGTGAGCACTGTTGCTACTTTATTCTTATCTTGGTTAAATTTATTTTTAATAAATACATTTGGTGATGTTTTCCAGTTTAAAAGTCCTCCAAGATTCCCCTACCCATTTTCTCTCTTTCACACTTCCAAAAAAACAAAAATAAAAACAAAACAAAAACAAAACAAAAAACAAAAAACAAAACAAACTTAAAATACCCACAAAAATGAAAATAAAGCTCCAAAATTACTCTGATCTGATTCCAGTGTATGATGTCAGCTAAAATAGAGACACTCACTCAGCAGACATTAGTTTTTTCTTGGATAGTTTTGTACCCAAATTACCAGTCTAAGGGAAGGCTTCCACTTTTCCCAGCAATGCTATCTGGAAATGTCTTCAAAGATATACTCCGATATGTCTTCTACAGAAGAATTCATCGAAACCAGCTAACAGGCAAGACAAATCAATGAATGTTATAAATATAATATACAGTCAAATATGAACAACTTGGACTATATACTCTAGTAAGCATGCTTTCTGTGTTGACAGATATATTTTTATGATGAAATTGGTGTCTATAAAATCGTCTATTGAAAAAATCAAGAGAAATAAGTGACATAGTTTTAGAGCATATATAAATTTTTGGTATTTTGGTATATTTTATTCAAGTTTTGCACAGTACTTGAGCACATAATGACCCTCACCATGATATATGGTCGATACAGGTAAGAAATTTGTCAACAGTATTATTTAATATCTATAGTATATATTATTAGTATTCATTAAGAGCTGTGTCATATTATTTAAATTGATTGATACATCAATTATTACACAAGTTATAAATGAAAAGGTAATTTGGTGAACATGAGTGTTTTGTTATATTAATGACTAATATTAATGACTCCAATAATGCAATAGAAATCAATAGTGGGAATAACACTTGTTTTTATTTATGTGAGCAAAAGACTGTGGTTATGTTCAGAAAGATTCACTCATCACTCTCAGACCTGAAGCTTTGCATCTATTTTCCATTTAGTCTTGAAACACAACCTGTCCCTAGTAAACATCATCATTTTTTATTCAGAACAAACTTCTCTAGTTTTTTGTTGTTGTTGTTATTCTGTTAGAAGCACCATACTTTTTCTATCCATTACATCCAGCATATGAAATATCTTTTGTTTCCATTGCATATAATTAATTGCCTTAGACTTTGTGCACATCTTTCAACCATGTTTATTTTGACAACTTACCTAAATGCAGAGAAACAGGATGTACAGATTTGAGTTGATGAGGTACCTATATAGAAATGGCTTTGCCATTAATCAGAAGCAGATTCTCTTCATCAACTACTTTTACTGGATTTATTCTTGTGTCTACTTTATTCCACGACTTACAATAGTGTGTTTAGACACATGTATTTCAATACTACAAATCTCATAGTGTATTACAGTTTGTTCACAAGAAGATGACTTGTGCTTACTGGAAAGTATAGTGACTTCAATGTCTTAAACTAAGGCTCTACTGGAAATTTATGCTATAGTCCTTCTTTTAAAAACGGTTTATTTATATTTTGAGAAATGTGTACTGAGTGTCTCTATGCAGGTATGTACACATGTGAGTGTTGATGCAAAAAGAATGCAGAACAGAAGGTAATATATTTCTACAGCTACAGATACGGGTAGTGTAAAACACCTGATGTGCATGCAAGAACACTTGGGATTCCCTTAACCAATGAATCATTCTCTTTAGTCTTTCTTAATGATTTTTTTTTCCTGAGCTAGCATTCCCCAATTGCTTGATAATGTAGGATTTTTAGTAGTTGTTTGAGATTTTCATGTAAAATATATTGATCATATTTAATGTAGGCTTAGATTCTCAAAACCTACTTTAATAAGGTTTCTTAAATGCTTTAACCTTCCTTGTAGCCCACCTCTCACCAGATGTAGTGGAAAGGAATGGTGGATATGGACCTGTTTAGAACTAGTACCTTGGTGTGATTCCAAACTTCTCAGAATATCAGCAGTTCAGTTCACATGAATCAGATGCAATGGCTCAATTCACTCACAAACATCATTAACAAATCAGCATCTGCAGTTCGATCCCAAAGAAACGGGTGATATTCCACTCTGCCTGAGTCTGCGGAAGTAACAAGAAACCCCCCAGAATATCATGAGAAGTTCTTTTATGAGTTTCTTTCCACAAAGTCAGTACAAGTGATGATCAGCAAAGAAGACAAGGTGAACCAATGTCACAGCATCATCAGCAGAGACCCAATGAAGTCCAGCAAAGAGTGTCAAGGCAAAGCAAAGTTACAGCATTGTCCACTGTTTGATATGTTATACTTAAACCATTTCCAAACATCATGTATTCTCTCAAACATG